>OU612044.1:87129410-87468469 GCA_914767935.1 Coremacera marginata | reverse complement strand
GTACTGCTCCTAAAGCAAATTGCGATGCATCTGTTGTCAGTATAAAAGGTTTATCAAAATCTGGATATGCTAATATTTGTGGAGATATTAGCTTTTCTCTCAGCTTGTTGAATGCTGCTTCACATGTTTCTGTCCAATTAAAAAGCTGTCCTTTCTTTAGCAACTGATTTAGTGGTCTTGCAATTTCTGCAAAATCTGGAATAAATTTTCTGTAGTAATTGCAGAATGCTACAAATCTTCTGGTATCATCAGCATCGTTTGGTTTTGGGTAATCCCTTATGGTTTTGTGTTTAGCTGGATCAGTTGTTATTCCTTTGGACGTTATCAGGTGTCCTAAGTATACAACTTCTGTCTTTAAAAATTCACATTTCTTGAGGTTTAGTTTTAAATTGTACCTTTGTAATTTTTGTAATACTCTTTCCAAGTTTTTGTTATGATGTCTCAGGTTTGATCCAAAAACAATGATGTCATCTACATAGAGAAATGCTGATTCTTGAAGTCCACTTAATGCAATTGAAAGCATGCGTTGAAAACTATTTGTTGCTATTTTTAATCCAAATGGTAAGCGTTTGAAATGATAGTGCCCTGAATTTGTTGAAAATGCTGTCATATTTCTTGAATTTTTGATGAGTGGTATCTGATGAAAAGAACTTGCCATATCCAACTTGGAAAAATATTTCGCATTTCCGAGCTTATCTAGTACATCTTCTAGTCTTGTCAGTGGGAATTTATCATTAATTATTTTTTTGTTTAGTGCCCTAAAGTCTACTACCAGTCTCCATTTTGCTGTTCCATCTGTTGATTTTTTTGGTACAACTAAGAGTGGAGAATTGTATGGGCTGAATGATGGTTCAATGATATCTTCTTCTAGTAACTTTTGTACTTGATCTTCTATTTCTTGAAGTTGTGTTTGCGGAAGTCTGTAGTTCTTTATATAAACAGGTGAGTTGTCAATTAAGCCTATCTGCTGTTTATAAAAATTGTTTGTTGTTAGTATATCTCCTTCATTATGGAAAACGTTTCTGTATTTGTGCCATAAATTAATTACTTCTTGTTTAGCTTTTTCATCTTTTCCATCTATGTGTATTTCAAGATTCTCATCACTTTGTTCTAAACCGATGTAGTTTAAAATTTTAAAATTCTTCAGTGGTTCTATATTTAAATCACAATTATCCAAATTAATATCATTATTGGTTGTATTCAGTATTTTCACGTGCTTGAGTCCATCTGCTGGTATGATTGCATTTGCTATAAATATTCCTTTTCTTATTTCTGATGCATGTACTATACTGTCTTCCTCCAGGTCTACATTTATATTTGTTATTAGTTCACTTCTTCTTGGTATATTAATATTTGATATTGTTACTGGCAATGTCACGTACATTGGAATATCTTCTTGGTTTTCTTTGGTGTGTATGGATAAAACACATGTTTCGTAATCTATTTTACAATTATATTTCATTAAGAAATCTCTTCCAAGTATTCCATCTGCATTTATGTCAATATCTTCTTGTATGACATAAAGTTTGTGTGATATCTCTCCATCGTTGAGTTTTATTTTTATATTTGTTTGTTGTTGAATGGTTAATGGTCTGCTTGCAATACCTGTGATTTGGATTTGATTTGACGATTTTATATAATTTTCATTAATTCTCTCAATTTATATTATTGATATGTCCGCACCTGTATCAATAAGTAAGGTTACTAAATTATTTCTATCTCCTATTTTTACTTTTATGATATTAGTATTAAAATTATTACTAACACAGCTAATTCTATATTTATTGCTTTTTTTAGGCTGCGTTAACTTCGGTTGCCGGGGATTGATACGTTTCCCGAGTTTTGACGGTTTCTATTATTATTAAAGCTGTTATTATTGCTAGCTCTATTATTATTGTAATTCCTATAGACATTGTTATTGTTATTTCTAGAACCGTAACTATTTCTATTATTATAATTTCTAAAGTTATTATTGTTATTATTTTGAATATTTCTATTCCTATTATAGTTTCTATTTCTATTATTATAATCATTCCTATTTCTGAATGTCATTACATTATAGTTTGCATTTGTGTTACCATCTACCTCTGCTGCTATCTCTAAAGCTTTAGCAAATGTATTAGGTTGAGCTGCAAGAACTATGCTTCTGAAAGGCTCATTTAAACCTGTTTTAAATGCATTGACCGCTAATTGGTCATTTAGTTTTATGATTATTTCTTTATTATTCTCTCCTTGAGTAGCTATTTGAATTTCATTCAAAGATGATATTATTGTTTCTATTCTAGTGGCAAAATTTTTAACATTCATAGACCCCTGTCTAGTCTGGTGCAATTCATTTTGTAATTTTAGTGGATTTTTATTTAACTTGTAGTTTTTTGCCAATACTATTTTTAACTCTTGAATTGAATTTGGAACTGCCACAGGTAATAGTCTGTTTCTTACTTTTTCACTTATTTTTGCTGCTAGAATAAATTTTAACAATTGAGATTTCTGTGTATCATCCTTAAGTGTTGATGCATAGAATTCAATTGTGCCTAAAAACGTTGATAGTTTTTTGCTATCTCCATCAAACTCATCAACTATTTTTGATGCTACTGAAATTTCAAAATTCGCCATTTTTAGTATTTCTTTTTCACTATCACTATTACTGTCACTACTACTGTTATTACTACTGCTATCTATTTCATCATCCGTGTCATACGAAGTTAATCTGTGTTGAATTAATTTATTTATAGTTTTTATTAATGCTTTACAATCTATTATATTTTTATGATCTGGTTGCGGACAATTTATAAAAGTTTTTAATTGACTTTCTAAAATATTACATTCTTTTTGCTTATCTTGTAAAGTTTCTTTTCTGAATTTTCTTGTTGGAACTTTTGTTATACTATGTTTTAATTTCTTTAGTGCTTCTTTTAATGTATCCATAAAAAATTTTTTTTTTTTTTAAATATTAGCACTCGCAATTCTTTTTATTACATATTTTTTGTAATATTCATTGACTTTTTTTATTACATATATTAATAATGCAATTAAACCTATGGCGACAAAGATGTCTAAATACATTTCTTGTTTGTTAGAAATATTTCCATTAAAAGAAATATTCTCTGTTATTTTTGTTTCCTGTCCTAGAGCAACCATTGTTTCTTTTAAATTCGTGATATTTACATATAAATGTGGGGCATCTTTATTCATGAATTGAATAGTTCAAAATTTTGTTTTCTTTAATTTTTATTGATTTTGTTCAAAATTTTATTTATTTTTACAAAAATTTGTTTGTGCAATTTTAAATGATCATTTATATATTTAGTGTTGATCTTTGCTTCACAAATAAAACAGTGCTTGTATTCTGTCATTTTTTTTTTTTTTAATTTATTTTATTTTTATTTTTTTTCTTGCTGTATTATGACGTCGTCGTTAACTTTGAGGATTTCGTCCACAGGATCTTAGCTTCTCCAGGATTCGGTCCGCAGGATCGCCATATAAAGGTTAATACTATTTTTATATTAACTAACCTTCCCTATCTTCCCTATTTGAGGACAAAGGGGATTCTTGGCCACAAGGCCTTTCAAACTCAGCCGCAAGGCTTTATTTCATATTCTGCCACAAGGCAGTGTTTCAATATAGTTAAATATTGAATAAGCCACAAGGCTTGATTTGAGTTATAGAGAATACTTCTTTTTATTGATGTGATTCTAAGACTGATTTTATTTAATCCCAACTCGGGTTTTTATAATAAAAATATTGAGTGAAAAGTGACAATATTTTCTTTTCACTCAAAATAATATTTATTCTAAATAAGTTCTTACACATATACAATTAAAAGTCATGAAATCTAAATACAATTATTACACATCTGCTTACTATTACTTTTTACTTACTTACACATCTGTTTGTAATACTATCCATCATAACCCACTTACAGGTTACAAACTCCAATGACTTACTTTTGGCAGCGATTTGTTTTCACAATGTATAACATGAATCATGCCGCTAGTAGCACTTGAGTTTGTCACTGCTTGCGCTTCATGCTTTGGTTTCGCTGCAGGTATGCAGTGAGACCAACGTAGAGCGTTTGTAGCGTTGTGTGTTTATGTTATTGTTGAGGTAGGTTAGTGCTAGCCACATGTGCACTACAATGTTCAATTATCATTTAGATTAGTAGATTAGCCAACTTGCCAAAAATAAGCTCGAAAGGAGTATAGTTTGTGTCAACATGAGGTGTTGTATTGTAAGCAAACGTGAAGTATGGGATCCATTGGTCCCATTCGTAATTTTTGCAAAAATCTAGTAAGAATTCATTTAATACGCAATGGCTTCTTTCAATCGATCCTAGAGTTTCATGATGATACGGAGTACTAAAAATTTGTTTGATGCTCAAGAGGCTACATACATCAGACAATAATTCATTAGTGAACTCTGTACCTTTATCCGATTTTAGTTTATTAAAGTGACCGTATACTAAAATTACGTTTTCAACTAGAGCTTTAGCTACTGTTCTTGCGTCTTTCGTCTCTATTGGACACGCAATGACGTATTTTTGTCGAACTATGGTATTCTTTTATAATTTTCTCTTGTATATCTTTATCTAATATTCTTTCCGGATTTTTATAAATTAATATTTTTAAATTTTCTCTGTATCTTTTCAATTTATTATATATGTTTTTAAAATCTTCAATTGCAATTGTTTTAAATATGCTATCGTTTTTACTTAATGCAAGGTCTTCTACTTTCAAATTGTACATTCTTGATGACAGCTTTTCCAACATCAGCGGTGTGAACAAAGGATTGTCACTGCATCGAACAATTACCTCAATCTTCAATATTAATCTGGGTACCCTTATAATTATTTTGTGTTAAAAACCTAAGTTTTTTAATTTTGCGTATATCCGAGAGTGATGTACATTCCCATGCAAAAAGTTGATCAGACTTACTGCTAGGACTACATTCTGAATTTGTAAAAGCTATGTTTTGTTTGTTCTTTCCTGTATTCATGTAAAAATGAAAATGTAAAAATGTAAAATGAATATTAATGCAGATGCATTATCAAAAATTGTAGTAAACAGTGAATCCCTAAAAGCAATGATCCCAACTGGAACAGAAAATGATAAACAAAATATACTTGCAATAACACTTAGTATGAATACAGGAAAGAACAAACAAAACATAGCTTTTACAAATTCAGAATGTAGTCCTAGCAGTAAGTCTGATCAACTTTTTGCATGGGAATGTACATCACTCTCGGATATACGCAAAATTAAAAAACTTAGGTTTTTAACACAAAATAATTATAAGGGTACCCAGATTAATATTGAAGATTGAGGTAATTGTTCGATGCAGTGACAATCCTTTGTTCACACCGCTGATGTTGGAAAAGCTGTCATCAAGAATGTACAATTTGAAAGTAGAAGACCTTGCATTAAGTAAAAACGATAGCATATTTAAAATAATTGCAATTGAAGATTTTAAAAACATATATAATAAATTGAAAAGATACAGAGAAAATTTAAAAATATTAATTTATAAAAATCCGGAAAGAATATTAGATAAAGATATACAAGAGAAAATTATAAAAGAATACCATAGTTCGACAAAAATACGTCATTGCGTGTCCAATAGACGAAAGACGCAAGAACAGTAGCTAAAGCTCTAGTTGAAAACGTAATTTTAGTATACGGTCACTTTAATAAACTAAAATCGGATAAAGGTACAGAGTTCACTAATGAATTATTGTCTGATGTATGTAGCCTCTTGAGCATCAAACAAATTTTTAGTACTCCGTATCATCATGAAACTCTAGGATCGATTGAAAGAAGCCATTGCGTATTAAATGAATTCTTACTAGATTTTTGCAAAAATTACGAATGGGACCAATGGATCCCATACTTCACGTTTGCTTACAATACAACACCTCATGTTGACACAAACTATACTCCTTTCGAGCTTATTTTTGGCAAGTTGGCTAATCTACTAATCTAAATGATAATTGAACATTGTAGTGCACATGTGGCTAGCACTAACCTACCTCAACAATAACATAAACACACAACGCTACAAACGCTCTACGTTGGTCTCACTGCATACCTGCAGCGAAACCAAAGCATGAAGCGCAAGCAGTGACAAACTCAAGTGCTACTAGCGGCATGATTCATGTTATACATTGTGAAAACAAATCGCTGCCAAAAGTAAGTCATTGGAGTTTGTAACCTGTAAGTGGGTTATGATGGATAGTATTACAAACAGATGTGTAAGTAAGTAAAAAGTAATAGTAAGCAGATGTGTAATAATTGTATTTAGATTTCATGACTTTTAATTGTATATGTGTAAGAACTTATTTAGAATAAATATTATTTTGAGTGAAAAGAAAATATTGTCACTTTTCACTCAATATTTTTATTATAAAAACCCGAGTTGGGATTAAATAAAATCAGTCTTAGAATCACATCAATAAAAAGAAGTATTCTCTATAACTCAAATCAAGCCTTGTGGCTTATTCAATATTTAACTATATTGAAACACTGCCTTGTGGCAGAATATGAAATAAAGCCTTGCGGCTGAGTTTGAAAGGCCTTGTGGCCAAGAATCCCCTTTGTCCTCAAATAGGGAAGATAGGGAAGGTTAGTTAATATAAAAATAGTATTAACCTTTATATGGCGATCCTGCGGACCGAATCCTGGAGAAGCTAAGATCCTGTGGACGAAATCCTCAAAGTTAACGACGACGTCATAATACAGCAAGAAAAAAAAAAAAAATAAAATAAATTAAAAAAAAAAAAAAATGACAGAATACAAGCACTGTTTTATTTGTGAAGCAAAGATCAACACTAAATATATAAATGATCATTTAAAATTGCACAAACAAATTTTTGGAAAAATAAATAAAATTTTGAACAAAATCAATAAAAATTAAAGAAAACAAAATTTTGAACTATTCAATTCATGAATAAAGATGCCCCACATTTATATGTAAATATCACGAATTTAAAAGAAACAATGGTTGCTCTAGGACAGGAAACAAAAATAACAGAGAATATTTCTTTTAATGGAAATATTTCTAACAAACAAGAAATGTATTTAGACATCTTTGTCGCCATAGGTTTAATTGCATTATTAATATATGTAATAAAAAAAGTCAATGAATATTACAAAAAATATGTAATAAAAAGAATTGCGAGTGCTAATATTTAAAAAAAAAAAAAATTTTTTATGGATACATTAAAAGAAGCACTAAAGAAATTAAAACATAGTATAACAAAAGTTCCAACAAGAAAATTCAGAAAAGAAACTTTACAAGATAAGCAAAAAGAATGTAATATTTTAGAAAGTCAATTAAAAACTTTTATAAATTGTCCGCAACCAGATCATAAAAATATAATAGATTGTAAAGCATTAATAAAAACTATAAATAAATTAATTCAACACAGATTAACTTCGTATGACACGGATGATGAAATAGATAGCAGTAGTAATAACAGTAGTAGTGACAGTAATAGTGATATTGAAAAAGAAATACTAAAAATGGCGAATTTTGAAATTTTAGTAGCATCAAAAATAGTTGATGAGTTTGATGGAGATAGCAAAAAACTATCAACGTTTTTAGGCACAATTGAATTCTATGCATCAACACTTAAGGATGATACACAGAAATCTCAATTGTTAAAATTTATTCTAGCAGCAAAAATAAGTGAAAAAGTAAGAAACAGACTATTACCTGTGGCAGTTCCAAATTCAATTCAAGAGTTAAAAATAGTATTGGCAAAAAACTACAAGTTAAATAAAAATCCACTAAAATTACAAAATGAATTGCACCAGACTAGACAGGGGTCTATGAATGTTAAAAATTTTGCCACTAGAATAGAAACAATAATATCATCTTTGAATGAAATTCAAATAGCTACTCAAGGAGAGAATAATAAAGAAATAATCATAAAACTAAATGACCAATTAGCGGTCAATGCATTTAAAACAGGTTTAAATGAGCCTTTCAGAAGCATAGTTCTTGCAGCTCAACCTAATACATTTGCTAAAGCTTTAGAGATAGCAGCAGAGGTAGATGGTAACACAAATGCAAACTATAATGTAATGACATTCAGAAATAGGAATGATTATAATAATAGAAATAGAAACTATAATAGGAATAGAAATATTCAAAATAATAACAATAATAACTTTAGAAATTATAATAATAGAAATAGTTACGGTTCTAGAAATAACAATAACAATGTCTATAGGAATTACAATAATAATAGAGCTAGCAATAATAACAGCTTTAATAATAATAGAAACCGTCAAAACTCGGGAAACGTATCAATCCCCGGCAACCGAAGTTAACGCAGCCTAAAAAAAGCAATAAATATAGAATTAGCTGTGTTAGTAATAATTTTAATACTAATATCATAAAAGTAAAAATAGGAGATAGAAATAATTTAGTAACCTTACTTATTGATACAGGTGCGGACATATCAATAATATAAATTGAGAGAATTAATGAAAATTATATAAAATCGTCAAATCAAATCCAAATCACAGGTATTGCAAGCAGACCATTAACCATTCAACAACAAACAAATATAAAAATAAAACTCAACGATGGAGAGATATCACACAAACTTTATGTCATACAAGAAGATATTGACATAAATGCAGATGGAATACTTGGAAGAGATTTCTTAATGAAATATAATTGTAAAATAGATTACGAAACATGTGTTTTATCCATACACACCAAAGAAAACCAAGAAGATATTCCAATGTACGTGACATTGCCAGTAACAATATCAAATATTAATATACCAAGAAGAAGTGAACTAATAACAAATATAAATGTAGACCTGGAGGAAGACAGTATAGTACATGCATCAGAAATAAGAAAAGGAATATTTATAGCAAATGCAATCATACCAGCAGATGGACTCAAGCACGTGAAAATACTGAATACAACCAATAATGATATTAATTTGGATAATTGTGATTTAAATATAGAACCACTGAAGAATTTTAAAATTTTAAACTACATCGGTTTAGAACAAAGTGATGAGAATCTTGAAATACACATAGATGGAAAAGATGAAAAAGCTAAACAAGAAGTAATTAATTTATGGCACAAATACAGAAACGTTTTCCATAATGAAGGAGATATACTAACAACAAACAATTTTTATAAACAGCAGATAGACTTAATTGACAACTCACCTGTTTATATAAAGAACTACAGACTTCCGCAAACACAACTTCAAGAAATAGAAGATCAAGTACAAAAGTTACTAGAAGAAGATATCATTGAACCATCATTCAGCCCATACAATTCTCCACTCTTAGTTGTACCAAAAATATCAACAGATGGAACAGCAAAATGGAGACTGGTAGTAGACTTTAGGGCACTAAACAAAAAAATAATTAATGATAAATTCCCACTGACAAGACTAGAAGATGTTCTAGATAAGCTCGGAAATGCGAAATATTTTTCCAAGTTGGATATGGCAAGTTCTTTTCATCAGATACCACTCATCAAAAATTCAAGAAATATGACAGCATTTTCAACAAATTCAGGGCACTATCATTTCAAACGCTTACCATTTGGATTAAAAATAGCAACAAATAGTTTTCAACGCATGCTTTCAATTGCATTAAGTGGACTTCAAGAATCAGCATTTCTCTATGTAGATGACATCATTGTTTTTGGATCAAACCTGAGACATCATAACAAAAACTTGGAAAGAGTATTACAAAAATTACAAAGGTACAATTTAAAACTAAACCTCAAGAAATGTGAATTTTTAAAGACAGAAGTTGTATACTTAGGACACCTGATAACGTCCAAAGGAATAACAACTGATCCAGCTAAACACAAAACCATAAGGGATTACCCAAAACCAAACGATGCTGATGATACCAGAAGATTTGTAGCATTCTGCAATTACTACAGAAAATTTATTCCAGATTTTGCAGAAATTGCAAGACCACTAAATCAGTTGCTAAAGAAAGGACAGCTTTTTAATTGGACAGAAACATGTGAAGCAGCATTCAACAAGCTGAGAGAAAAGCTAATATCTCCACAAATATTAGCATATCCAGATTTTGATAAACCTTTTATACTGACAACAGATGCATCGCAATTTGCTTTAGGAGCAGTACTATCTCAAGGTGAACCAGGACACGACAGACCAATTGCCTATGCCAGCAAAACATTAAATAAACATGAAGTAAATAAGGCAATAATAGAAAAGGAGTTATTAGGGATTCACTGGGGAATCAATTACTTCAGACCATATCTCTATGGAAGAAAGTTCACGGTATACACAGACCATAGACCATTAGTAAGTCTGTTCACACATAAGAATCCATCATCAAAATTAACACGAGTACGACTGGACTTGATGGATTATGACTTTGATATAATTTTTAAACAAGGCAAGATGAATACTAACGCGGATGCACTATCTAGAATAAAATTAGATAGCGAGCAATTAAAAAATATGATACCTAAAGAAGCAAATATACAAGTATTAACACGGGCGGCACATAAAAAATTTAACAAGCATGCATGTACAAATAAAAGAATAACCGGTGATAAAAATAAGAACAATGCGCAAATGAGTAACCTGAATAATAATGATAGATCTCAGCAAGTGAAGAGTCATGAACTTCATATATGGGAAGCTACATCATTTTCAGAAGTAAGACGTCTAAAAAATTTAAAATTTATATATAATGAAAAGGCCAAAAATATGAATAATAATGGAGCAAACAACGTTCTTGAGGTGCATAACGAAAAATCTTTACCAGAGTTAAAATTGGTTCAGAGGAAGTTTACATCAAAAACACAAGAACAAAAAGATAATATAATTATAGCTCAAAATAAAGTTCAAGCGATACTTAACGAAAAATCTTTACCAGAGGTAAAATTGGTTCTGAGGAAGTTAGTATCAAAAGCAAACGAACAAAATATAGAAATATTAGCGCTAGGAAAGAATGATATCATATTTAATATAATAAAGGTGCACCAATTGAAAATAATATTTAATGAGATACAGAAAGATACAAAGGAGAAATTAAAAATTATATTGTATCAGCCCCCGAAACAAATAACAAATAAAGCTGAGCAGCTGCAGCTAATTAAAGAAAATCACGACTCAATATTAGGAGGACATATAGGTATTAAAAGATGCATCGCGAAATTAAAACAAAAATATATATGGAAAAATTTATCAAAAATGGTTAAAAACTACATAAACAATTGTAATTTATGTAATGAAGTAAAAATAACAAAATATACTAAGGAGAAAATGTGTGTGACGAAAACACCAACAACATCATTTGAAACAGTAACAATGGACACAGTTGGACCAATGAGACCCTCTAATGGATACCGTTATATTCTAACAATACAATGTGAATTGACAAAATATTTAGTTGCAATTCCTTTAGAAGACAAAACAGCGATTTCTGTCGCAAAAGCTATTGTAGAAAAATTCATTCTTAAACATGGATGTTTTAATATACTAAAAACAGATAAAGGAACAGAATTTACAAATGAATTACTACAAAACATATGTAAAGAATTAAATATAGAAAAAAGAACGTCAACACCATATCACCATGAAACTGTCGGAACAGTTGAAAGAAATCATAGGGTATTGAATGAATATTTAAGAGGAATGCAAGAGAATGATAACTGGTCAACTTTACTACCATACTACACATATTGTTACAACACAACTCCACACTCAACAACAACATATTCTCCATTTGAATTAGTATATGGAAAAATTTGCACGCTACCTGGTGAGATTTGGAACAACAACAAGAAATTATATAACTTAGAAGATTATTTGACAGAATTAAAGATTAAATTAAAGTACGCACATAACAAAGCTAAAGAATATTTAGAGAAACATAAAAAAGATATATCAAATAAAGAAAATAAGGCAACAGAACACAAATTTAATGTAGGAGATCTAGTATATTTAAAAGTAGGAAATAAGAAAAAGTTTGATAGACCATTTAAGGGACCATATGAAATAGTTGAAAGAAAAGGTCCAAATAGTGTAATAAAATTAGATAACAAAACATCAGAAGTTCATAATAATAACATTGTATTGTCAAGAACATTAAGTTAAAATAAACATAATAATCAATGTTTAAATATAAGAATTCAAATAAAATACTTACTATTCACATCTAGAAAGAAATAATTAAAATCACCTTCAAAATAATCTTTATTCATATTCAAGAATTATAAATAAACATTATTCTTTTTCAAAAGGGGAAGGATGTAGTGCACATGTGGCTAGCACTAACCTACCTCAACAATAACATAAACACACAACGCTACAAACGCTCTACGTTGGTCTCACTGCATACCTGCAGCGAAACCAAAGCATGAAGCGCAAGCAGTGACAAACTCAAGTGCTACTAGCGGCATGATTCATGTTATACATTGTGAAAACAAATCGCTGCCAAAAGTAAGTCATTGGAGTTTGTAACCTGTAAGTGGGTTATGATGGATAGTATTACAAACAGATGTGTAAGTAAGTAAAAAGTAATAGTAAGCAGATGTGTAATAATTGTATTTAGATTTCATGACTTTTAATTGTATATGTGTAAGAACTTATTTAGAATAAATATTATTTTGAGTGAAAAGAAAATATTGTCACTTTTCACTCAATATTTTTATTATAAAAACCCGAGTTGGGATTAAATAAAATCAGTCTTAGAATCACATCAATAAAAAGAAGTATTCTCTATAACTCAAATCAAGCCTTGTGGCTTATTCAATATTTAACTATATTGAAACACTGCCTTGTGGCAGAATATGAAATAAAGCCTTGCGGCTGAGTTTGAAAGGCCTTGTGGCCAAGAATCCCCTTTGTCCTCAAATAGGGAAGATAGGGAAGGTTAGTTAATATAAAAATAGTATTAACCTTTATATCACAGTTAAATTTTTACAACACTGAAAACTATGCTCAAGAATTAAAGCAAAGATTAAGACAAAAAAGAAAGAATTAATAGAGATTGCGAAAACAAAGAGAGTACAAAATGACAATTTTATAAAGCCATTAAATTTAAATATTGGAGATTCAGCTTAATTAAGAAAATGAATAGAAAGAAAAATCAGCCACCATATCACGGTCCATATACCATAATCGATAAAAATGGAGTAAATTCTGTAATTAACGTTTATGGAAAAATTAAAGAATTTCATAACAATTTATTAAAAAAATGGAATTAATGAAAATAGTTAATGTAAATTTTAAAACAAAATAGTTTATTTTAATATAAATAGTAAAAACTACTATAATTGAATTGTATAATTTAAACACAAAAATTATATTTTTGAATTATGATATGAATTATAACAATACAACAAAAATTGAATTATAAAAAAAAACATTTTTTCAAATCAAATTATTTTAAATCAAATAATTTTCATCTTAAGGATAGGGGTGTAGTGCACTCCAAAAATAATAATTTATGCAACACACAACTAAACTAGTTAACTTATTGTTATAAAAGAATTATTATTATATTCATCACACAAACTCATTATTTCTGTAGCACGCACTTAAGCTACGTTAACACTTGTTTATATATATATATATATATTATAAAAGAACATTGAACTTATGTTATTTTACTATTGTTACACCCACGCACTATATATATATATATATTTTTGAAGAACGTTGAACTTATATTATGTTCTTATTTTTTGTTGCACTCACGCACTATATATGCTTGCATTTTTTTACACACTTTGTCACATATTGGCACGCATTCTTTTTGAAGCCAAGCTTTTTACGCCCCGTTCTGTGATTTGCGTGATTTGGAGTAAAATCTGAAAAATTTTCAACAGATTTTTTCTTCGAATTTTATATAGTTTCTTTGTTTCTGTGTTTTTTACAAGAAATTTAATACATCAAATATAAAAAAACATTTCTTCGCCTGCCGTGGGGACTCGAACCCGTAAACCTTTGGTTTGGAGTTCTATACTCCATGCATTGAGCCAAACACCTTATTTGTGCGGAAGCATTGATTTAGTATTAACTGCAACTGAAGCTATATTGCAGCACATCCAATAATCTATTAATATATTTATGTGTATTTATAAGAGTTGATTAATTGATTTTTATGGTTTGGGTAGCTAACTATTTGCATTTTTACAAAATCAATCACTTTTTGATATATTCATGTAAAAATTATTGCATTATAATTAAAATTTTAGAAATTTAATTGCATATATTTCATTTATTATTACATTTTTTATTTTAGTACTGTTTTAAGAACAATTTATGAGAATTATTTGCAATAAAACTAATTCAGCGTAAAAAAACTTACTTTTGGAATACTTCTTATGATTTGCTTTGCTGTAGGACTTCAGTCGAATTTTTTCTTAAGAAGAAAAATATATTCCAAAGTTTTTTAAAATTCAATACTCATTTCAGACTCAACCTACCACTATTTAAAATTTGCAACTGACAACACTGGTCATCATCCTCAGTTTGTTAGTGCCACATGTTAACAACTGTTAACATAGCTGCAGTTATATATTTAATATTAAATCAACGTATGAATTTAACAGAGCTGTTTGGATCGGTGTAAAGAGTGTGGGTTTATTAATCAGTGGGTCATGGGATCGATCCTCACGGTGGGCAAAGTGATATTTTTTTTTTATGTGAATGCGTTTATGCTGTTGTTGGTACATGCTTTTGTTTTGTTTTTGCATAGCGCGAAGGAAAAATTAACAATTGCCCAAAAGTGCGTTGAAATAACACTGACAATAACATGTAATAAAATAAATAATATAATAATGAAATGTAATAAAATTTACTGGTGTGAATATTAACATGTGTTTTTTTAATATATTTAATGTTTTAAATTTTTGAATTTAAGTTATTTAAAAAAAAAAAACCATTAAATTATCATATCCATGAAACTGTGTAAAAGTTTCGCTTCTCTCGTGTGTCATATGTTAATGTTTATTTTTTTGTTATATGTAAGTAAATTTATATTAGTTATAAGAATATTAAATGTTATATTATTAAATAAAGATTGAGAAAAATACTGTTGCTCGACTATAAAAGGTCGACCAACTTTAAAATAAAATCACTCAATATTCTAAGCTACTAAAAGAAGCTAATTAGAGTCTTTCATTTAAGCTCTTGCTCCTAAGCTAATAGAAAATATTAATTTTAAGCCTGTAGCGTTTTTCGCTGGCACAATCTTAGGCAGGTCCTAAAATCAATTAAAAAAGTAAAAACGCGGTAGCGAATTAAATCGCGAACATATTTTTTCGTAAAAGTAACGCGACTTTTTACGATACGTTTTAACAAAAATTGAAAACTCTACAATGGTTAAACAGTGTTTAGGGGTCGCTGACTATGAATCTGATGACACAATTTTAAAATTCAAGATGGTTAATGGTATTGCCACCTAAAATTTTTTATTTTCACGAATTCGGTGCTGGAGTAAAAGCTAGGTAAAAATGGGTTGTTGAATCCAAATCCGTTGCCAGAATTTCAAAATTGATTAATTTTTTTATAACAGTATTGCCACCTACTAAAATGTATTTTTAAGAGTTTTAAATATCGTTTAACAGTGTTAAGGGGTCGCTGACTTCGAATCTGATGTCCCAATTTTAAAATTGAAGATGGTTAATGGTGTTGGCACCTACAATTTTTTATTTTCACGAATTCGGTGCTGGTGTAAACACTAGGTAAAAATGGGTCGCTGAATCCGAATTCGTTGCCAGATTTCCAAAATTGTGTAATTTTCTTATAACTGTTACCATCTACTAAAATGTATTTTTAAGAGTTTTTAACATAGTGTAGTACATTCCAAAAATAATAATTTATGCAACACACAACTAAACTAGTTAACTTATGTTATAAAAGAATTATTATTATATTTATCACACAAACTCATTATTTCTGTAACACGCACTTAAGCTACGTTAACACTTGTTTATATATATATTTTAAAAGAACATTGAACTTATGTTATTTTACTGTTGTTACACCCACGCACTATATATATATATATATATTTGAAGAACGTTGAACTTATATTATGTTCTTATTTTTGTTGCACTCACGCACTATATATGCTTGCATTTTTTTACACACTTTGTTAATGTTTATTTTTTTGCTATATGTAAGTAAATTTATATTAGTTATAAGAATATTAAATGTTATATTATTAAAAAAGGATCGAGGAAAATACTGTTGCTCGACTATAAAAAGTCGACCAACTTTAAAATAAAGACACTTAAGAGTTTTTAATTTAAGCTCTTGCTTCTTAAGCTAAATAAAAATATTCATTTAAGCCTGTGGCGTTTTTCGATTGCACCATTTTAGGCAGGTCCTAAAATAAAAAAAAAATAAAATTAAAAACGCGGTACTTAAGTAAAAATCGCAAACATATTTTTTTGTAAAAGTAACGCGACTTTTTAACGATACGTTTTAACAAAAATTTAAAACTCTTAATTTAAAACGATCCGGCCCCCGACGGACCTAAACAACCTGATAGAAGAATTTGTGCCCCAAGGAGGCACCATCGAAGCTATCGCTCCAACATACACACTTGCACACATCGGCCCAAGGGCAATTTCTATTGAGGAATATAGACGAAGACAGGCGGCCGCAAGGGAAGAGCGCCTGACAAGGATCCCGGTGGTGGAAAGGCCACGCAGGAGAAGAGGCGGTCAGCAGGCAAGGCTGAGGCGCCAAATTGCCGCCCTGAAGGGAATGGTTAAGGTAGAACCACCACCACCATACCCGGTAGCAGCCGCAATTTTGATTAAAATCTGCAAGTTGTAACAACAACAACAACAACGCAACATCAAGCAACAACATAAAATCTAACATTTAAAAAAAAGAAACAAAATTTTTATAAAAAAAAAATACATTTTTTTAGTATAGTATTAAAAATTAATTGAAACAGATTATCACATATCTCATTATTTCCATTTTTTTTGCTTACTATAAAAAAAAAATCTTTTTTTTTTAACACCACTTTTAACACCACACCACCAACAGATTATCACATATCTCATTATTTCCATTTTTTTTGCTTACTATAAAAAAAAATCTTTTTTTTTTAACACCACTTTGTTGTTGCATTATTTTTTTGTAACACATTCACACACTTAATTTCTTTATTATATTTTTTTTTTTCAAAACACAGGCAGAAATCCGAATAAACTTTTTATTTTTACGAATTTACGAATTGAGTTTAATAACAAAAACACGCGACTGGCATTTTCATTAGTTTCACAATAATAACGTCATTTAGTTGCTCATTTTTCTTTTTGCTTTCTTTCGTTTCTCATATGTTCCGATTTTGCAAATATTGACATAGGGTGTTTATGAAGATTTAAAAATATGTATGAAAAACAATCTAGTACAATAAAAATATAAATTTAATGGAACTCATAAAAAATAACATTTTGCTATTTGAAAAGTTTAAATTAAATTTAAAAAAAAGTAAAAATAGGACCTATAGTGCGGAATATATTATAAATAAATTAAAATATTTTGAAATTTTAAATAATGAGGTAGAACATATTAAAAATGAAGATTGCAAGATTTTGAAAGTAAAATTCATCGATATTTATAAAGAAACGATTAAAATAATTAAAAACTTAGTTGTTAAAGAAAAAAAAAAACTTATAAAAACAACGTATTGTGAAGATTTAGACTTGTCAACAGTCTGGGAAGAAAAAGTTAATCTGCCAAAAATGTCAAATTTTGATATTAATATAGTGGGTAAAAACCGGGCAATTTTTAAAGGAGGTTTCAGTCAGACGATTTCATGGTACAAACGGAGTTACTGCATGATCTAATTAAAGAAGAGATTAAACAATTTTTATAAAATACTAGCTTATACCCGGCTCTTATCTAATAAAAGAGGGTGTAGCTTTAGTGAAACCATACTTTTATAGTAAGTTCGTACCGAGTTTTATTGATGTGTGACTTATTTCGAAAACTATACCGAATATTTGGGGTGCTGAAAAAGTACCACGCCCCTCGTCCAACGCCCAAAAAATGTTACCAGTGGAACGGCATGTGTAAATTGAGGTAGAATACTGAATTCCGAGGCTGTGCGACCTACAAAAAAAAACTAAAACTGTTCGATATCGAAAATTTTAGGTGTATTTAAGGTGCCTTTTACGATCGGCACCAGACTTCATAGGAACCCTCTCAAGGCTTTGGTATAAAAATTGGCTTAGCGGTTTCGGAGTCTTTGCGGGATATACACATATACCCACATACGTATATACATTAAGTCGCCTCACGCTCCTTAGAAAAAAAAGTTGCTTAGTCCGGGTCTTCAAAATAATCCATGGCTTATGTTACGATGATCCCCAAAAAATTTCGACTAAAAATATTGCCTGGTATAGTAGTTAAAAAAAAACAAACGGTCAGAAATAAGAGTTTACTTTACACTTTATTTTATCATCCATAGATAATTTATTTGACTAAAAGTAAAATAGCAAAACAAAAAAAATTTTAATTTGTATTTTAGTGAAAATAATACAAAAAAAAAAGTTAAAAAATCCAAATTTATAGAGTAGAGTAAAAATTTAAAATTTATTAGTGCAGATTGGAAGAACTTTTTAATTACTATTATTTCTGACCGTTTGTTATTTTTAACTACCGCACTAGTAAATATTTTTATAAAAAACTCGATTTTTACAGAATATTTCAAACCATTCGGTGGCATACTGGTTGACGTGCGAGGCTTGTATACCATAGAACCCAGGTTCGAATTCTATCTGACACAGAAATTTTTTTCAATTGAATTAATTTTACTGTTCGGCCGCCATCTCTATGCAGACAATGGCAAACCTCAGAGAGTAAAAACTGGCAAGAAAAGCTTCTTGAGAACATAAGCCGTTCGGAGTCGGCATAAGCCTTGTAGATCCAGTTCTCGATCATTTGTGTTCAAACATTTCACAACACGCACGCATAAGAAGCCGGTCAAAGTCTGAAATGGCCATTTCCTTTTTGTTTTTTTTTTTTTTATTTCAAACCATTCCAGCTCACGGATGACTATCGCTACAGTCGAAATATTTGGGGAATCATCATAACATAAAGCATTATTTTGAGGAACCGACCCGAACACCTTTTTTTTGTGAGGAGCCTTAGTATACATACATACATTTTTTACAGATAGATAAATGAGCAGAAAAAGTAGGTATGGCAATATTTATATATAAAGTGACCGCCACTTGGTCCCATTGCTCCTATATACCAAGTTCCACTATCAAAACGCGTACAGGTCACAAATTACAATGATTTTTGAAAAGTCGTCTTAAATAAAGTGTGACACGCCCATTTTTTAAGGGTTCTGGCAGTAACCATATGAACTAATCTACCAAGTTTTAGTCTTTTACTGTAAAAAAAGTCTGATATATATCCTTTTTATGGATTTGTGGGCATTGAAAGTAGTCGTGGCAACATTTATATATAAAGTGAACGCCAATTTGACCCATAGCACCTACATACAAAGTTTGTCTATCAAAACGTTCACATCTCTGGAATTGAAATTATTTCTAACCGATAGCCCAGGCAGCTAACTTAGTTATAATTTTTAAATTGTAATGAACTATAGTACATTAATACATAAGTAAACAAATAAATTAAATAAAATTATTTCTGAAAAGTGGGCACAGATTTAGTGCTACCAAGCACAATTTTTGCAAAGGTGTCGAGAGTAAGCGTATGAATTTAATAACCAAATTTTAGTATTTAACGATGAGAATCGTCTGATTTATAGAAGTTCTATTAATTTGTGGGTAAAAAGAAACCAAGTGGCGGCCGTGGCGTAGCGGGTAGAGTGTGTGGCCCATACGCGAGGGAACCCTGGTCCGAATCCCACCTGACACGGAAAGTTTTTCGATTGAATTCATTTTTCTGTTCGGCCGTCATCTCTCTGCAGACAATGGCAAACCTCAGAGAATAAAAACTGCCATTAAAGCTTCTTGGACATGTAGGTCCAGTTCTCGATCAATTGTGTTCAAACATTCCACAACACTCACAACACAATTGATCATAAGAAGCTTGGTCAAATTACTTTCAAGGACTGAAATTGGCCATTTCGTTTTGTTTTTTTTTTGTGGGTGGTACAAGTGGGCGTGGCAAATTTTATATATATATATTGACTGCCACTTAGAGCACCTGCATATCAAGTGTTACTATCAAACTTGTGCAACTCAGGAATAAGCATGATTTCGAAAAAGTGGGCGTAGATATGGTGCGACTACGCCCATTTTTAAACAGTTGCCGACAGTGACCATGTGAACTAAATTACCAAATCTTAGTCTTCTACGGCAAAAGCCGTCTGATATAAAGCATTTTTACTTGTTTGTGGGCGTGACAACGTTTATATTTACAAAGTGACTGCCACTTGCACCCATAGCACCTGCATACGAAGATTGGCTATGCGGGCTAAAGTGGGCGTAGATATAGTGCGGCCATGCCCATTTTTTATACATTGACCGACAGTAACCATATGAACTAAATTACCAAATCTTAGTCATCTACGGCAAGAGCCGTCTGATATAAACCAGTTTTACTGATTTGTGGGCGGTAAAAGGGGGCGTGACAACATTTTTATTTACATAGTGACTGCCAGTTGCACCCATAACACCTGCATACCAAGATTGGCTATGAAAACGTGTACAACTCAGGAATAAGCATGATTTCGATAAAGTGGGCGTAGATATAGTGCGGCCATGCCCATTTTTTATACATTGGCCGACAGTAATCATTCGACCTAAATTACCAAATCGTAGTCTTCTACGGCAAAATTCGTCTGATATAAAGCATTTTTACTGATTTGTGGGCGGTAAAAGAGGGCGTAACAACGTTTATATTTACATAGTGACTGCCACTTGGATCCATAGCACCTGCATACTAAGATTCACTATCAAAACGTGTACAACTCAGGAATAAGCATGATTCCGATAAAGTGGGCGTAGGTATAGTTCGGCCACGCCCATTTTTTGTATATTGGCCGAGAGTAATCAAATAAACTAAATTATTAAATCTTAGCCTTCTATGACAAGAGCCGTCTGATATAAAGCATTTTTACTTATTTGTGGGCGGTAAAAGTGGGCGTGACAACGTTTATATTTACATAGTGACTGCCACTTGTATGCATAGCACCTGCATATCAAGATTCACTATCAAAACTTGAACATTTTAGGAATTAAAATAATTGCTGAAAAGTGGGCGTAGATATAGTGTGACCACGCCCATTTCTTGTACAGTCACCGAAAATAACCATCTGAACAAAATTACCAAATTTAAGTTTTATATGATTAAAACCGTCTGATATATAGCAATTTTTTTGGTTTGTGGGCGATAGAGCCAATTTGGGTTGTATGGGAGGTACCACGCCCCCTTCCCCAATCAACACCAAACTTCACAGGAACACTTCCCGAATGTTGCTTCAGTATCCCTCAAAATTTCATAGAGTTTGGTTCGGTGGTTTTGGAGTCTATACGTGATATACACACATATCCACATACCCACATACCCACATACCCACATACCCACATACATACATTCATTTTTATATATATAGATAGAAGAAGATGTATACAATTTTAAATTATAATCGGCTCAAGTTCGGAGCATACTAGGTCGTTCAAATAGAACATCGACATTAGTAGAATTGAAAAATTCATTAGAGAGATCTTACCCGAATCCAAAAACACTACAAGAAGTATTAAACGAATTTAGTACACTGAAACAAAACGGTCGGAACAATTAAGTTCATTTGAAATTAAAACGTTAGAAAATCCAACTAAAGAAGCTTAAGATGCGGTTTATAAAATCAATGAAAATATGGCGCTAAACATTTTTAATAAAGTTGTAAATGTTGAATACCGACCTATTTTGCTTTCAAATGAACCAAAAACGTTTAGTGAAGCAGTTACAAGATGTATGACGGCGGAAAGAAATTTAAATCAGAATAAAAGTAACATTTTTCATGTCAGAAATAGAAACGAGAACAGTT
The DNA here is from genome assembly GCA_914767935.1 of Coremacera marginata. Taxonomy (NCBI): domain Eukaryota; kingdom Metazoa; phylum Arthropoda; class Insecta; order Diptera; family Sciomyzidae; genus Coremacera; species Coremacera marginata. The sequence continues at coordinate 87,446,444 of OU612044.1, read as the reverse complement.
TAGCGGAAATAATTTTAGAAACCACAATAGCCCGAATAACAACTACAGAGATAATAATAACTACAGATATCAAAATAATAATTTCTCTAGCAGCAACTACTGAAATAATAATAATAATTACAATCATTTTAAAAACCCTACTTACGGAAATAACAACACTAGTCGAAATTTTTTAACAATTTTCCAAATAGGCAAAATAATTTTAATCAGAATTTCAGAAACAACAACCAACAGAGAAACGGCAATGGCCGGGTAGCAAGAACTGTTACCTGCAGAGGCCAAAATTAATTTACAAAATCACGCAAAAATTAACAAATTATGTCACATTAGAATGTGAAAATACAAATTAAGTTTTAAAATTATTTATAGATACCGGAACTGATATCTCCATCTGCAAAGTTAGTAAAGTACGTGCAATAGATACAAAGAATATTTCAATAGAATGCATTGGCACAGCAAATTTAAATTTTAAATTAGAGAATGAGACTATTAAACATCATTTTCATATAGTCGAAAATGATTTTCCTGTTGCGACTGATGGAATAATAGGGCGCGATATGCTAGAAAAATACATGGCAAGAATTGTTTTCGAAACCTTCACAATTACTTTTATCATTAACGGACAAGAACTTACATTACCACTAATAAAGAAAGATTTTTTTCAATGCAACCATAATTATACTAGCGAAATCAGAATCAAAAGTCCCTATCGATATCAAAGTGAAAGAAGACCGCATAGTTTGCAATAAAGAAATTTCAAAGGGCGTATTCTTAGGAAATATTTTAATATCCACAACAGGCATCGCACACATAAAATTATTAAACACAACCGATGAAGACGTTATTATTAACAATTTTGAGGTGGAGACTAAACCTCTAAAAAACTATAATATTTGTACATGCACAAAAAAGAACAGTAACAATAAGATTAGATTAAACAAACTGCTTAAAACATTAAATATTGGTTGTAACGAACCGCAAGCAGAAAAGTCAGTAATAAATTTAATACAAAATTACCAAGACATATTTCATATAACGCCTAAGCGTAAACAATTTTTACACTCAGGAAATACAAACGACAGACGTAACCCCCGTTAATATCAAAAACTACAGACTTCCACAGACCCAGATGGCAGAGATAAATGAACAAGTTGACCAACTTTTAGAAGACGACATTATAGAACATTCAGTCAGTCCATATAATTCACCATTACTTGTAGTGCCAAAGAAATCGAAAGATGACGACAAAAATGGCGACTCGTTGTAGACTTTAGAAAGCTAAACGAGAAAATAGTGAACGATAAGTTTCCACTGCCCAGAATGCAGAGAAAGAGCTAAGTACTTTACAACTTTAGACATGTCTAGTTCTTTTCACCAGATTAACTTACACGAAGACTCTCGACCGCTAACTGCTTTTTCGACATTAAATGGACACTTTCAATTTAAACGTTTACCTTTTGGGCTGAAGATATCTCCCAATAGTTTCCAGCTCATGCTGACAATCGCGCTTAGTGGTCTCGACGCAGAAGCGTTTCTTTATGTCGACGACATTATTGTGTTTGGGTGCAGTTTGAAGCACCATAATGAGAATTTAGAAAAGGTTTTTTAGAATTGGAAGTTTAATTTAAAGCTAAACACAGATAAATGTTGTTTCCTGAAACCAGAGGTAATATATCTTGGCCATCTCATAACGTCAAGTGGGATAAAAACAGACGCAGCCAAAAATACAGTTATCGAAAATTATCTAGTCCCAACAAATGCAGATGAGGTGAGAAGGTTCGTCGCCTTCTGCAATTACTATAGGCACTTCATTCCAATTTTGCGGACATAGCTAAAGATTTAAATGCACTTTTGAAGAAAAACAAACAATTCGTCTGGAACGAAAATTGACAGCAAGCTTTTGATACTCTAAAAATTAAACTTTTAAATCCCCCATGCTCCAATACCCAGATTTCGACAGACTCTTCATACTTACCACAGATGCCTCGAATTATGCCCTCGGTGCTGTATTGTCTAAAGGTGAAGTCGGTTCAGATTTACCGATTTCCTACGCGAGCAAATCTCTCGCAAGACACAATATAAACAAACCAATAATTGAGAAAGAGCTCTTGGCTATGCACTGGGCAATAAATTTTTTTAGACCATATCTTTATGGTAGAACATTTTCGGTTCTAACAGACCATCGCCCGCTAGTGTCTCTTTTCTCACACAAGAACCCGTCATAAAAAATGACACGCATAAGATTATATTTATGCGATTTCGAAGTCGTAATTTTTATTTTACAAAAAATGTAAAATGAATATTAATGCAGATGCATTATCAAAAATTGTAGTAAACAGTGAATCCCTAAAAGCAATGATCCCAACTGGAACAGAAAATGATAAACAAAATATACTTGCAATAACACTTAGTATGAATACAGGAAAGAACAAACAAAACATAGCTTTTACAAATTCAGAATGTAGTCCTAGCAGTAAGTCTGATCAACTTTTTGCATGGGAATGTACATCACTCTCGGATATACGCAAAATTAAAAAACTTAGGTTTTTAACACAAAATAATTATAAGGGTACCCAGATTAATATTGAAGATTGAGGTAATTGTTCGATGCAGTGACAATCCTTTGTTCACACCGCTGATGTTGGAAAAGCTGTCATCAAGAATGTACAATTTGAAAGTAGAAGACCTTGCATTAAGTAAAAACGATAGCATATTTAAAATAATTGCAATTGAAGATTTTAAAAACATATATAATAAATTGAAAAGATACAGAGAAAATTTAAAAATATTAATTTATAAAAATCCGGAAAGAATATTAGATAAAGATATACAAGAGAAAATTATAAAAGAATACCATAGTTCGACAAAAATACGTCATTGCGTGTCCAATAGACGAAAGACGCAAGAACAGTAGCTAAAGCTCTAGTTGAAAACGTAATTTTAGTATACGGTCACTTTAATAAACTAAAATCGGATAAAGGTACAGAGTTCACTAATGAATTATTGTCTGATGTATGTAGCCTCTTGAGCATCAAACAAATTTTTAGTACTCCGTATCATCATGAAACTCTAGGATCGATTGAAAGAAGCCATTGCGTATTAAATGAATTCTTACTAGATTTTTGCAAAAATTACGAATGGGACCAATGGATCCCATACTTCACGTTTGCTTACAATACAACACCTCATGTTGACACAAACTATACTCCTTTCGAGCTTATTTTTGGCAAGTTGGCTAATCTACTAATCTAAATGATAATTGAACATTGTAGTGCACATGTGGCTAGCACTAACCTACCTCAACAATAACATAAACACACAACGCTACAAACGCTCTACGTTGGTCTCACTGCATACCTGCAGCGAAACCAAAGCATGAAGCGCAAGCAGTGACAAACTCAAGTGCTACTAGCGGCATGATTCATGTTATACATTGTGAAAACAAATCGCTGCCAAAAGTAAGTCATTGGAGTTTGTAACCTGTAAGTGGGTTATGATGGATAGTATTACAAACAGATGTGTAAGTAAGTAAAAAGTAATAGTAAGCAGATGTGTAATAATTGTATTTAGATTTCATGACTTTTAATTGTATATGTGTAAGAACTTATTTAGAATAAATATTATTTTGAGTGAAAAGAAAATATTGTCACTTTTCACTCAATATTTTTATTATAAAAACCCGAGTTGGGATTAAATAAAATCAGTCTTAGAATCACATCAATAAAAAGAAGTATTCTCTATAACTCAAATCAAGCCTTGTGGCTTATTCAATATTTAACTATATTGAAACACTGCCTTGTGGCAGAATATGAAATAAAGCCTTGCGGCTGAGTTTGAAAGGCCTTGTGGCCAAGAATCCCCTTTGTCCTCAAATAGGGAAGATAGGGAAGGTTAGTTAATATAAAAATAGTATTAACCTTTATATGGCGATCCTGCGGACCGAATCCTGGAGAAGCTAGATCCTGTGGACGAAATCCTCAAAGTTAACGACGACGTCATAATACAGCAAGAAAAAAAATAAAAATAAAATAAATTAAAAAAAAAAAAATGACAGAATACAAGCACTGTTTTATTTGTGAAGCAAAGATCAACACTAAATATATAAATGATCATTTAAAATTGCACAAACAAATTTTTGTAAAAATAAATAAAATTTTGAACAAAATCAATAAAAATTAAAGAAAACAAAATTTTGAACTATTCAATTCATGAATAAAGATGCCCCACATTTATATGTAAATATCACGAATTTAAAAGAAACAATGGTTGCTCTAGGACAGGAAACAAAAATAACAGAGAATATTTCTTTTAATGGAAATATTTCTAACAAACAAGAAATGTATTTAGACATCTTTGTCGCCATAGGTTTAATTGCATTATTAATATATGTAATAAAAAAAGTCAATGAATATTACAAAAAATATGTAATAAAAAGAATTGCGAGTGCTAATATTTAAAAAAAAAAAATTTTTTATGGATACATTAAAAGAAGCACTAAAGAAATTAAAACATAGTATAACAAAAGTTCCAACAAGAAAATTCAGAAAAGAAACTTTACAAGATAAGCAAAAAGAATGTAATATTTTAGAAAGTCAATTAAAAACTTTTATAAATTGTCCGCAACCAGATCATAAAAATATAATAGATTGTAAAGCATTAATAAAAACTATAAATAAATTAATTCAACACAGATTAACTTCGTATGACACGGATGATGAAATAGATAGCAGTAGTAATAACAGTAGTAGTGACAGTAATAGTGATAGTGAAAAAGAAATACTAAAAATGGCGAATTTTGAAATTTCAGTAGCATCAAAAATAGTTGATGAGTTTGATGGAGATAGCAAAAAACTATCAACGTTTTTAGGCACAATTGAATTCTATGCATCAACACTTAAGGATGATACACAGAAATCTCAATTGTTAAAATTTATTCTAGCAGCAAAAATAAGTGAAAAAGTAAGAAACAGACTATTACCTGTGGCAGTTCCAAATTCAATTCAAGAGTTAAAAATAGTATTGGCAAAAAACTACAAGTTAAATAAAAATCCACTAAAATTACAAAATGAATTGCACCAGACTAGACAGGGGTCTATGAATGTTAAAAATTTTGCCACTAGAATAGAAACAATAATATCATCTTTGAATGAAATTCAAATAGCTACTCAAGGAGAGAATAATAAAGAAATAATCATAAAACTAAATGACCAATTAGCGGTCAATGCATTTAAAACAGGTTTAAATGAGCCTTTCAGAAGCATAGTTCTTGCAGCTCAACCTAATACATTTGCTAAAGCTTTAGAGATAGCAGCAGAGGTAGATGGTAACACAAATGCAAACTATAATGTAATGACATTCAGAAATAGGAATGATTATAATAATAGAAATAGAAACTATAATAGGAATAGAAATATTCAAAATAATAACAATAATAACTTTAGAAATTATAATAATAGAAATAGTTACGGTTCTAGAAATAACAATAACAATGTCTATAGGAATTACAATAATAATAGAGCTAGCAATAATAACAGCTTTAATAATAATAGAAACCGTCAAAACTCGGGAAACGTATCAATCCCCGGCAACCGAAGTTAACGCAGCCTAAAAAAAGCAATAAATATAGAATTAGCTGTGTTAGTAATAATTTTAATACTAATATCATAAAAGTAAAAATAGGAGATAGAAATAATTTCGTAACCTTACTTATTGATACAGGTGCGGACATATCAATAATATAAATTGAAAGAATTAATGAAAATTATATAAAATCGTCAAATCAAATCCAAATCACAGGTATTGCAAGCAGACCATTAACCATTCAACAACAAACAAATATAAAAATAAAACTCAACGATGGAGAGATATCACACAAACTTTATGTCATACAAGAAGATATTGACATAAATGCAGATGGAATACTTGGAAGAGATTTCTTAATGAAATATAATTGTAAAATAGATTACGAAACATGTGTTTTATCCATACACACCAAAGAAAACCAAGAAGATATTCCAATGTACGTGACATTGCCAGTAACAATATCAAATATTAATATACCAAGAAGAAGTGAACTAATAACAAATATAAATGTAGACCTGGAGGAAGACAGTATAGTACATGCATCAGAAATAAGAAAAGGAATATTTATAGCAAATGCAATCATACCAGCAGATGGACTCAAGCACGTGAAAATACTGAATACAACCAATAATGATATTAATTTGGATAATTGTGATTTAAATATAGAACCACTGAAGAATTTTAAAATTTTAAACTACATCGGTTTAGAACAAAGTGATGAGAATCTTGAAATACACATAGATGGAAAAGATGAAAAAGCTAAACAAGAAGTAATTAATTTATGGCACAAATACAGAAACGTTTTCCATAATGAAGGAGATATACTAACAACAAACAATTTTTATAAACAGCAGATAGACTTAATTGACAACTCACCTGTTTATATAAAGAACTACAGACTTCCGCAAACACAACTTCAAGAAATAGAAGATCAAGTACAAAAGTTACTAGAAGAAGATATCATTGAACCATCATTCAGCCCATACAATTCTCCACTCTTAGTTGTACCAAAAAAATCAACAGATGGAACAGCAAAATGGAGACTGGTAGTAGACTTTAGGGCACTAAACAAAAAAATAATTAATGATAAATTCCCACTGACAAGACTAGAAGATGTACTAGATAAGCTCGGAAATGCGAAATATTTTTCCAAGTTGGATATGGCAAGTTCTTTTCATCAGATACCACTCATCAAAAATTCAAGAAATATGACAGCATTTTCAACAAATTCAGGGCACTATCATTTCAAACGCTTACCATTTGGATTAAAAATAGCAACAAATAGTTTTCAACGCATGCTTTCAATTGCATTAAGTGGACTTCAAGAATCAGCATTTCTCTATGTAGATGACATCATTGTTTTTGGATCAAAGACATCATAACAAAAACTTGGAAAGAGTATTACAAAAATTACAAAGGTACAATTTAAAACTAAACCTCAAGAAATGTGAATTTTTAAAGACAGAAGTTGTATACTTAGGACACCTGATAACGTCCAAAGGAATAACAACTGATCCAGCTAAACACAAAACCATAAGGGATTACCCAAAACCAAACGATGCTGATGATACCAGAAGATTTGTAGCATTCTGCAATTACTACAGAAAATTTATTCCAGATTTTGCAGAAATTGCAAGACCACTAAATCAGTTGCTAAAGAAATGACAGCTTTTTAATTGGACAGAAACATGTGAAGCAGCATTCAACAAGCTGAGAGAAAAGCTAATATCTCCACAAATATTAGCATATCCAGATTTTGATAAACCTTTTATACTGACAACAGATGCATCGCAATTTGCTTTAGGAGCAGTACTATCTCAAGGTGAACCAGGACACGACAGACCAATTGCCTATGCCAGCAAAACATTAAATAAACATGAAGTAAATAAGGCAATAATAGAAAAGGAGTTATTAGGGATTCACTGGGGAATCAATTACTTCAGACCATATCTCTATGGAAGAAAGTTCACGGTATACACAGACCATAGACCATTAGTAAGTCTGTTCACACATAAGAATCCATCATCAAAATTAACACGAGTACGACTGGACTTGATGGATTATGACTTTGATATAATTTTTAAACAAGGCAAGATGAATACTAACGCGGATGCACTATCTAGAATAAAATTAGATAGCGAGCAATTAAAAAATATGATACCTAAAGAAGCAAATATACAAGTATTAACACGGGCGGCACATAAAAAATTTAACAAGCATGCATGTACAAATAAAAGAATAACCGGTGATAAAAATAAGAACAATGCGCAAATGAGTAACCTGAATAATAATGATAGATCTCAGCAAGTGAAGAGTCATGAACTTCATATATGGGAAGCTACATCATTTTCAGAAGTAAGACGTCTAAAAAATTTAAAATTTATATATAATGAAAAGGCCAAAAATATGAATAATAATGGAGCAAACAACGTTCTTGAGGTGCATAACGATAAATCTTTACCAGAGTTAAAATTGGTTCAGAGGAAGTTTACATCAAAAACACAAGAACAAAAAGATAATATAATTATAGCTCAAAATAAAGTTCAAGCGATACTTAACGAAAAATCTTTACCAGAGGTAAAATTGGTTCTGAGGAAGTTAGTATCAAAAGCAAACGAACAAAATATAGAAATATTAGCGCTAGGAAAGAATGATATCATATTTAATATAATAAAGGTGCACCAATTGAAAATAATATTTAATGAGATACAGAAAGATACAAAGGAGAAATTAAAAATTATATTGTATCAGCCCCCGAAACAAATAACAAATAAAGCTGAGCAGCTGCAGCTAATTAAAGAAAATCACGACTCAATATTAGGAGGACATATAGGTATTAAAAGATGCATCGCGAAATTAAAACAAAAATATATATGGAAAAATTTATCAAAAATGGTTAAAAACTACATAAACAATTGTAATTTATGTAATGAAGTAAAAATAACAAAATATACTAAGGAGATAATGTGTGTGACGAAAACACCAACAACATCATTTGAAACAGTAACAATGGACACAGTTGGACCAATGAGACCCTCTAATGGATACCGTTATATTCTAACAATACAATGTGAATTGACAAAATATTTAGTTGCAATTCCTTTAGAAGACAAAACAGCGATTTCTGTCGCAAAAGCTATTGTAGAAAAATTCATTCTTAAACATGGATGTTTTAATATACTAAAAACAGATAAAGGATCAGAATTTACAAATGAATTACTACAAAACATATGTAAAGAATTAAATATAGAAAAAAGAACGTCAACACCATATCACCATGAAACTGTCGGAACAGTTGAAAGAAATCATAGGGTATTGAATGAATATTTAAGAGGAATGCAAGAGAATGATAACTGGTCAACTTTACTACCATACTACACATATTGTTACAACACAACTCCACACTCAACAACAACATATTCTCCATTTGAATTAGTATATGGAAAAATTTGCACGCTACCTGGTGAGATTTGGAACAACAACAAGAAATTATATAACTTAGAAGATTATTTGACAGAATTAAAGATTAAATTAAAGTACGCACATAACAAAGCTAAAGAATATTTAGAGAAACATAAAAAAGATATATCAAATAAAGAAAATAAGGCAACAGAACACAAATTTAATGTAGGAGATCTAGTATATTTAAAAGTAGGAAATAAGAAAAAGTTTGATAGACCATGTAAGGGACCATATGAAATAGTTGAAAGAAAAGGTCCAAATAGTGTAATAAAATTAGATAACAAAACATCAGAAGTTCATAATAATAACATTGTATTGTCAAGAACATTAAGTTAAAATAAACATAATAATCAATGTTTAAATATAAGAATTCAAATAAAATACTTACTATTCACATCTAGAAAGAAATAATTAAAATCACCTTCAAAATAATCTTTATTCATATTCAAGAATTATAAATAAACATTATTCTTTTTCAAAAGGGGAAGGATGTAGTGCACATGTGGCTAGCACTAACCTACCTCAACAATAACATAAACACACAACGCTACAAACGCTCTACGTTGGTCTCACTGCATACCTGCAGCGAAACCAAAGCATGAAGCGCAAGCAGTGACAAACTCAAGTGCTACTAGCGGCATGATTCATGTTATACATTGTGAAAACAAATCGCTGCCAAAAGTAAGTCATTGGAGTTTGTAACCTGTAAGTGGGTTATGATGGATAGTATTACAAACAGATGTGTAAGTAAGTAAAAAGTAATAGTAAGCAGATGTGTAATAATTGTATTTAGATTTCATGACTTTTAATTGTATATGTGTAAGAACTTATTTAGAATAAATATTATTTTGAGTGAAAAGAAAATATTGTCACTTTTCACTCAATATTTTTATTATAAAAACCCGAGTTGGGATTAAATAAAATCAGTCTTAGAATCACATCAATAAAAAGAAGTATTCTCTATAACTCAAATCAAGCCTTGTGGCTTATTCAATATTTAACTATATTGAAACACTGCCTTGTGGCAGAATATGAAATAAAGCCTTGCGGCTGAGTTTGAAAGGCCTTGTGGCCAAGAATCCCCTTTGTCCTCAAATAGGGAAGATAGGGAAGGTTAGTTAATATAAAAATAGTATTAACCTTTATATCACAGTTAAATTTTTACAACACTGAAAACTATGCTCAAGAATTAAAGCAAAGATTAAGACAAAAAAGAAAGAATTAATAGAGATTGCGAAAACAAAGAGAGTACAAAATGACAATTTTATAAAGCCATTAAATTTAAATATTGGAGATTCAGCTTAATTAAGAAAATGAATAGAAAGAAAAATCAGCCACCATATCACGGTCCATATACCATAATCGATAAAAATGGAGTAAATTCTGTAATTAACGTTTATGGAAAAATTAAAGAATTTCATAACAATTTATTAAAAAAATGGAATTAATGAAAATAGTTAATGTAAATTTTAAAACAAAATAGTTTATTTTAATATAAATAGTAAAAACTACTATAATTGAATTGTATAATTTAAACACAAAAATTATATTTTTGAATTATGATATGAATTATAACAATACAACAAAAATTGAATTATAAAAAAAAACATTTTTTCAAATCAAATTATTTTAAATCAAATAATTTTCATCTTAAGGATAGGGGTGTAGTGCACTCCAAAAATAATAATTTATGCAACACACAACTAAACTAGTTAACTTATTGTTATAAAAGAATTATTATTATATTCATCACACAAACTCATTATTTCTGTAGCACGCACTTAAGCTACGTTAACACTTGTTTATATATATATATATATATTATAAAAGAACATTGAACTTATGTTATTTTACTATTGTTACACCCACGCACTATATATATATATATATTTTTGAAGAACGTTGAACTTATATTATGTTCTTATTTTTTGTTGCACTCACGCACTATATATGCTTGCATTTTTTTACACACTTTGTCACATATTGGCACGCATTCTTTTTGAAGCCAAGCTTTTTACGCCCCGTTCTGTGATTTGCGTGATTTGGAGTAAAATCTGAAAAATTTTCAACAGATTTTTTCTTCGAATTTTATATAGTTTCTTTGTTTCTGTGTTTTTTACAAGAAATTTAATACATCAAATATAAAAAAACATTTCTTCGCCTGCCGTGGGGACTCGAACCCGTAAACCTTTGGTTTGGAGTTCTATACTCCATGCATTGAGCCAAACACCTTATTTGTGCGGAAGCATTGATTTAGTATTAACTGCAACTGAAGCTATATTGCAGCACATCCAATAATCTATTAATATATTTATGTGTATTTATAAGAGTTGATTAATTGATTTTTATGGTTTGGGTAGCTAACTATTTGCATTTTTACAAAATCAATCACTTTTTGATATATTCATGTAAAAATTATTGCATTATAATTAAAATTTTAGAAATTTAATTGCATATATTTCATTTATTATTACATTTTTTATTTTAGTACTGTTTTAAGAACAATTTATGAGAATTATTTGCAATAAAACTAATTCAGCGTAAAAAAACTTACTTTTGGAATACTTCTTATGATTTGCTTTGCTGTAGGACTTCAGTCGAATTTTTTCTTAAGAAGAAAAATATATTCCAAAGTTTTTTAAAATTCAATACTCATTTCAGACTCAACCTACCACTATTTAAAATTTGCAACTGACAACACTGGTCATCATCCTCAGTTTGTTAGTGCCACATGTTAACAACTGTTAACATAGCTGCAGTTATATATTTAATATTAAATCAACGTATGAATTTAACAGAGCTGTTTGGATCGGTGTAAAGAGTGTGGGTTTATTAATCAGTGGGTCATGGGATCGATCCTCACGGTGGGCAAAGTGATATTTTTTTTTTATGTGAATGCGTTTATGCTGTTGTTGGTACATGCTTTTGTTTTGTTTTTGCATAGCGCGAAGGAAAAATTAACAATTGCCCAAAAGTGCGTTGAAATAACACTGACAATAACATGTAATAAAATAAATAATATAATAATGAAATGTAATAAAATTTACTGGTGTGAATATTAACATGTGTTTTTTTAATATATTTAATGTTTTAAATTTTTGAATTTAAGTTATTTAAAAAAAAAAAACCATTAAATTATCATATCCATGAAACTGTGTAAAAGTTTCGCTTCTCTCGTGTGTCATATGTTAATGTTTATTTTTTTGTTATATGTAAGTAAATTTATATTAGTTATAAGAATATTAAATGTTATATTATTAAATAAAGATTGAGAAAAATACTGTTGCTCGACTATAAAAGGTCGACCAACTTTAAAATAAAATCACTCAATATTCTAAGCTACTAAAAGAAGCTAATTAGAGTCTTTCATTTAAGCTCTTGCTCCTAAGCTAATAGAAAATATTAATTTTAAGCCTGTAGCGTTTTTCGCTGGCACAATCTTAGGCAGGTCCTAAAATCAATTAAAAAAGTAAAAACGCGGTAGCGAATTAAATCGCGAACATATTTTTTCGTAAAAGTAACGCGACTTTTTACGATACGTTTTAACAAAAATTGAAAACTCTACAATGGTTAAACAGTGTTTAGGGGTCGCTGACTATGAATCTATTGACACAATTTTAAAATTCAAGATGGTTAATGGTATTGCCACCTAAAATTTTTTATTTTCACGAATTCGGTGCTGGAGTAAAAGCTAGGTAAAAATGGGTTGTTGAATCCAAATCCGTTGCCAGAATTTCAAAATTGATTAATTTTTTTATAACACTATTGCCACCTACTAAAATGTATTTTTAAGAGTTTTAAATATCGTTTAACAGTGTTAAGGGGTCGCTGACTTCGAATCTGATGTCCCAATTTTAAAATTGAAGATGGTTAATGGTGTTGGCACCTACAATTTTTTATTTTCACGAATTCGGTGCTGGTGTAAACACTAGGTAAAAATGGGTCGCTGAATCCGAATTCGTTGCCAGATTTCCAAAATTGTGTAATTTTCTTATAACTGTTACCATCTACTAAAATGTATTTTTAAGAGTTTTTAACATAGTGTAGTACATTCCAAAAATAATAATTTATGCAACACACAACTAAACTAGTTAACTTATGTTATAAAAGAATTATTATTATATTTATCACACAAACTCATTATTTCTGTAACACGCACTTAAGCTACGTTAACACTTGTTTATATATATATTTTAAAAGAACATTGAACTTATGTTATTTTACTGTTGTTACACCCACGCACTATATATATATATATATATTTGAAGAACGTTGAACTTATATTATGTTCTTATTTTTGTTGCACTCACGCACTATATATGCTTGCATTTTTTTACACACTTTGTTAATGTTTATTTTTTTGCTATATGTAAGTAAATTTATATTAGTTATAAGAATATTAAATGTTATATTATTAAAAAAGGATCGAGGAAAATACTGTTGCTCGACTATAAAAAGTCGACCAACTTTAAAATAAAGACACTTAAGAGTTTTTAATTTAAGCTCTTGCTTCTTAAGCTAAATAAAAATATTCATTTAAGCCTGTGGCGTTTTTCGATTGCACCATTTTAGGCAGGTCCTAAAATAAAAAAAAAATAAAATTAAAAACGCGGTACTTAAGTAAAAATCGCAAACATATTTTTTTGTAAAAGTAACGCGACTTTTTAACGATACGTTTTAACAAAAATTTAAAACTCTTAATTTAAAACGATCCGGCCCCCGACGGACCTAAACAACCTGATAGAAGAATTTGTGCCCCAAGGAGGCACCATCGAAGCTATCGCTCCAACATACACACTTGCACACATCGGCCCAAGGGCAATTTCTATTGAGGAATATAGACGAAGACAGGCGGCCGCAAGGGAAGAGCGCCTGACAAGGATCCCGGTGGTGGAAAGGCCACGCAGGAGAAGAGGCGGTCAGCAGGCAAGGCTGAGGCGCCAAATTGCCGCCCTGAAGGGAATGGTTAAGGTAGAACCACCACCACCATACCCGGTAGCAGCCGCAATTTTGATTAAAATCTGCAAGTTGTAACAACAACAACAACAACGCAACATCAAGCAACAACATAAAATCTAACATTTAAAAAAAAGAAACAAAATTTTTATAAAAAAAAAATACATTTTTTTAGTATAGTATTAAAAATTAATTGAAACAGATTATCACATATCTCATTATTTCCATTTTTTTTGCTTACTATAAAAAAAAAATCTTTTTTTTTTAACACCACTTTTAACACCACACCACCAACAGATTATCACATATCTCATTATTTCCATTTTTTTTGCTTACTATAAAAAAAAATCTTTTTTTTTTAACACCACTTTGTTGTTGCATTATTTTTTTGTAACACATTCACACACTTAATTTCTTTATTATATTTTTTTTTTTCAAAACACAGGCAGAAATCCGAATAAACTTTTTATTTTTACGAATTTACGAATTGAGTTTAATAACAAAAACACGCGACTGGCATTTTCATTAGTTTCACAATAATAACGTCATTTAGTTGCTCATTTTTCTTTTTGCTTTCTTTCGTTTCTCATATGTTCCGATTTTGCAAATATTGACATAGGGTGTTTATGAAGATTTAAAAATATGTATGAAAAACAATCTAGTACAATAAAAATATAAATTTAATGGAACTCATAAAAAATAACATTTTGCTATTTGAAAAGTTTAAATTAAATTTAAAAAAAAGTAAAAATAGGACCTATAGTGCGGAATATATTATAAATAAATTAAAATATTTTGAAATTTTAAATAATGAGGTAGAACATATTAAAAATGAAGATTGCAAGATTTTGAAAGTAAAATTCATCGATATTTATAAAGAAACGATTAAAATAATTAAAAACTTAGTTGTTAAAGAAAAAAAAAAACTTATAAAAACAACGTATTGTGAAGATTTAGACTTGTCAACAGTCTGGGAAGAAAAAGTTAATCTGCCAAAAATGTCAAATTTTGATATTAATATAGTGGGTAAAAACCGGGCAATTTTTAAAGGAGGTTTCAGTCAGACGATTTCATGGTACAAACGGAGTTACTGCATGATCTAATTAAAGAAGAGATTAAACAATTTTTATAAAATACTAGCTTATACCCGGCTCTTATCTAATAAAAGAGGGTGTAGCTTTAGTGAAACCATACTTTTATAGTAAGTTCGTACCGAGTTTTATTGATGTGTGACTTATTTCGAAAACTATACCGAATATTTGGGGTGCTGAAAAAGTACCACGCCCCTCGTCCAACGCCCAAAAAATGTTACCAGTGGAACGGCATGTGTAAATTGAGGTAGAATACTGAATTCCGAGGCTGTGCGACCTACAAAAAAAAACTAAAACTGTTCGATATCGAAAATTTTAGGTGTATTTAAGGTGCCTTTTACGATCGGCACCAGACTTCATAGGAACCCTCTCAAGGCTTTGGTATAAAAATTGGCTTAGCGGTTTCGGAGTCTTTGCGGGATATACACATATACCCACATACGTATATACATTAAGTCGCCTCACGCTCCTTAGAAAAAAAAGTTGCTTAGTCCGGGTCTTCAAAATAATCCATGGCTTATGTTACGATGATCCCCAAAAAATTTCGACTAAAAATATTGCCTGGTATAGTAGTTAAAAAAAAACAAACGGTCAGAAATAAGAGTTTACTTTACACTTTATTTTATCATCCATAGATAATTTATTTGACTAAAAGTAAAATAGCAAAACAAAAAAAATTTTAATTTGTATTTTAGTGAAAATAATACAAAAAAAAAAGTTAAAAAATCCAAATTTATAGAGTAGAGTAAAAATTTAAAATTTATTAGTGCAGATTGGAAGAACTTTTTAATTACTATTATTTCTGACCGTTTGTTATTTTTAACTACCGCACTAGTAAATATTTTTATAAAAAACTCGATTTTTACAGAATATTTCAAACCATTCGGTGGCATACTGGTTGACGTGCGAGGCTTGTATACCATAGAACCCAGGTTCGAATTCTATCTGACACAGAAATTTTTTTCAATTGAATTAATTTTACTGTTCGGCCGCCATCTCTATGCAGACAATGGCAAACCTCAGAGAGTAAAAACTGGCAAGAAAAGCTTCTTGAGAACATAAGCCGTTCGGAGTCGGCATAAGCCTTGTAGATCCAGTTCTCGATCATTTGTGTTCAAACATTTCACAACACGCACGCATAAGAAGCCGGTCAAAGTCTGAAATGGCCATTTCCTTTTTGTTTTTTTTTTTTTTATTTCAAACCATTCCAGCTCACGGATGACTATCGCTACAGTCGAAATATTTGGGGAATCATCATAACATAAAGCATTATTTTGAGGAACCGACCCGAACACCTTTTTTTTTGTGAGGAGCCTTAGTATACATACATACATTTTTTACAGATAGATAAATGAGCAGAAAAAGTAGGTATGGCAATATTTATATATAAAGTGACCGCCACTTGGTCCCATTGCTCCTATATACCAAGTTCCACTATCAAAACGCGTACAGGTCACAAATTACAATGATTTTTGAAAAGTCGTCTTAAATAAAGTGTGACACGCCCATTTTTTAAGGGTTCTGGCAGTAACCATATGAACTAATCTACCAAGTTTTAGTCTTTTACTGTAAAAAAAGTCTGATATATATCCTTTTTATGGATTTGTGGGCATTGAAAGTAGTCGTGGCAACATTTATATATAAAGTGAACGCCAATTTGACCCATAGCACCTACATACAAAGTTTGTCTATCAAAACGTTCACATCTCTGGAATTGAAATTATTTCTAACCGATAGCCCAGGCAGCTAACTTAGTTATAATTTTTAAATTGTAATGAACTATAGTACATTAATACATAAGTAAACAAATAAATTAAATAAAATTATTTCTGAAAAGTGGGCACAGATTTAGTGCTACCAAGCACAATTTTTGCAAAGGTGTCGAGAGTAAGCGTATGAATTTAATAACCAAATTTTAGTATTTAACGATGAGAATCGTCTGATTTATAGAAGTTCTATTAATTTGTGGGTAAAAAGAAACCAAGTGGCGGCCGTGGCGTAGCGGGTAGAGTGTGTGGCCCATACGCGAGGGAACCCTGGTCCGAATCCCACCTGACACGGAAAGTTTTTCGATTGAATTCATTTTTCTGTTCGGCCGTCATCTCTCTGCAGACAATGGCAAACCTCAGAGAATAAAAACTGCCATTAAAGCTTCTTGGACATGTAGGTCCAGTTCTCGATCAATTGTGTTCAAACATTCCACAACACTCACAACACAATTGATCATAAGAAGCTTGGTCAAATTACTTTCAAGGACTGAAATTGGCCATTTCGTTTTGTTTTTTTTTTGTGGGTGGTACAAGTGGGCGTGGCAAATTTTATATATATATATTGACTGCCACTTAGAGCACCTGCATATCAAGTGTTACTATCAAACTTGTGCAACTCAGGAATAAGCATGATTTCGAAAAAGTGGGCGTAGATATGGTGCGACTACGCCCATTTTTAAACAGTTGCCGACAGTGACCATGTGAACTAAATTACCAAATCTTAGTCTTCTACGGCAAAAGCCGTCTGATATAAAGCATTTTTACTTGTTTGTGGGCGTGACAACGTTTATATTTACAAAGTGACTGCCACTTGCACCCATAGCACCTGCATACGAAGATTGGCTATGCGGGCTAAAGTGGGCGTAGATATAGTGCGGCCATGCCCATTTTTTATACATTGACCGACAGTAACCATATGAACTAAATTACCAAATCTTAGTCATCTACGGCAAGAGCCGTCTGATATAAACCAGTTTTACTGATTTGTGGGCGGTAAAAGGGGGCGTGACAACATTTTTATTTACATAGTGACTGCCAGTTGCACCCATAACACCTGCATACCAAGATTGGCTATGAAAACGTGTACAACTCAGGAATAAGCATGATTTCGATAAAGTGGGCGTAGATATAGTGCGGCCATGCCCATTTTTTATACATTGGCCGACAGTAATCATTCGACCTAAATTACCAAATCGTAGTCTTCTACGGCAAAATTCGTCTGATATAAAGCATTTTTACTGATTTGTGGGCGGTAAAAGAGGGCGTAACAACGTTTATATTTACATAGTGACTGCCACTTGGATCCATAGCACCTGCATACTAAGATTCACTATCAAAACGTGTACAACTCAGGAATAAGCATGATTCCGATAAAGTGGGCGTAGGTATAGTTCGGCCACGCCCATTTTTTGTATATTGGCCGAGAGTAATCAAATAAACTAAATTATTAAATCTTAGCCTTCTATGACAAGAGCCGTCTGATATAAAGCATTTTTACTTATTTGTGGGCGGTAAAAGTGGGCGTGACAACGTTTATATTTACATAGTGACTGCCACTTGTATGCATAGCACCTGCATATCAAGATTCACTATCAAAACTTGAACATTTTAGGAATTAAAATAATTGCTGAAAAGTGGGCGTAGATATAGTGTGACCACGCCCATTTCTTGTACAGTCACCGAAAATAACCATCTGAACAAAATTACCAAATTTAAGTTTTATATGATTAAAACCGTCTGATATATAGCAATTTTTTTGGTTTGTGGGCGATAGAGCCAATTTGGGTTGTATGGGAGGTACCACGCCCCCTTCCCCAATCAACACCCAACTTCACAGGAACACTTCCCGAATGTTGCTTCAGTATCCCTCAAAATTTCATAGAGTTTGGTTCGGTGGTTTTGGAGTCTATACGTGATATACACACATATCCACATACCCACATACCCACATACCCACATACCCACATACATACATTCATTTTTATATATATAGATAGAAGAAGATGTATACAATTTTAAATTATAATCGGCTCAAGTTCGGAGCATACTAGGTCGTTCAAATAGAACATCGACATTAGTAGAATTGAAAAATTCATTAGAGAGATCTTACCCGAATCCAAAAACACTACAAGAAGTATTAAACGAATTTAGTACCCTGAAACAAAACGGTCGGAACAATTAAGTTCATTTGAAATTAAAACGTTAGAAAATCCAACTAAAGAAGCTTAAGATGCGGTTTATAAAATCAATGAAAATATGGCGCTAAACATTTTTAATAAAGTTGTAAATGTTGAATACCGACCTATTTTGCTTTCAAATGAACCAAAAACGTTTAGTGAAGCAGTTACAAGATGTATGACGGCGGAAAGAAATTTAAATCAGAATAAAAGTAACATTTTTCATGTCAGAAATAGAAACGAGAACAGTTTAGCGGAAATAATTTTAGAAACCACAATAGCCCGAATAACAACTACAGAGATAATAATAACTACAGATATCAAAATAATAATTTCTCTAGCAGCAACTACTGAAATAATAATAATAATTACAATCATTTTAAAAACCCTACTTACGGAAATAACAACACTAGTCGAAATTTTTTAACAATTTTCCAAATAGGCAAAATAATTTTAATCAGAATTTCAGAAACAACAACCAACAGAGAAACGGCAATGGCCGGGTAGCAAGAACTGTTACCTGCAGAGGCCAAAATTAATTTACAAAATCACGCAAAAATTAACAAATTATGTCACATTAGAATGTGAAAATACAAATTAAGTTTTAAAATTATTTATAGATACCGGAACTGATATCTCCATCTGCAAAGTTAGTAAAGTACGTGCAATAGATACAAAGAATATTTCAATAGAATGCATTGGCACAGCAAATTTAAATTTTAAATTAGAGAATGAGACTATTAAACATCATTTTCATATAGTCGAAAATGATTTTCCTGTTGCGACTGATGGAATAATAGGGCGCGATATGCTAGAAAAATACATGGCAAGAATTGTTTTCGAAACCTTCACAATTACTTTTATCATTAACGGACAAGAACTTACATTACCACTAATAAAGAAAGATTTTTTTCAATGCAACCATAATTATACTAGCGAAATCAGAATCAAAAGTCCCTATCGATATCAAAGTGAAAGAAGACCGCATAGTTTGCAATAAAGAAATTTCAAAGGGCGTATTCTTAGGAAATATTTTAATATCCACAACAGGCATCGCACACATAAAATTATTAAACACAACCGATGAAGACGTTATTATTAACAATTTTGAGGTGGAGACTAAACCTCTAAAAAACTATAATATTTGTACATGCACAAAAAAGAACAGTAACAATAAGATTAGATTAAACAAACTGCTTAAAACATTAAATATTGGTTGTAACGAACCGCAAGCAGAAAAGTCAGTAATAAATTTAATACAAAATTACCAAGACATATTTCATATAACGCCTAAGCGTAAACAATTTTTACACTCAGGAAATACAAACGACAGACGTAACCCCCGTTAATATCAAAAACTACAGACTTCCACAGACCCAGATGGCAGAGATAAATGAACAAGTTGACCAACTTTTAGAAGACGACATTATAGAACATTCAGTCAGTCCATATAATTCACCATTACTTGTAGTGCCAAAGAAATCGAAAGATGACGACAAAAATGGCGACTCGTTGTAGACTTTAGAAAGCTAAACGAGAAAATAGTGAACGATAAGTTTCCACTGCCCAGAATGCAGAGAAAGAGCTAAGTACTTTACAACTTTAGACATGTCTAGTTCTTTTCACCAGATTAACTTACACGAAGACTCTCGACCGCTAACTGCTTTTTCGACATTAAATGGACACTTTCAATTTAAACGTTTACCTTTTGGGCTGAAGATATCTCCCAATAGTTTCCAGCTCATGCTGACAATCGCGCTTAGTGGTCTCGACGCAGAAGCGTTTCTTTATGTCGACGACATTATTGTGTTTGGGTGCAGTTTGAAGCACCATAATGAGAATTTAGAAAAGGTTTTTTAGAATTGGAAGTTTAATTTAAAGCTAAACACAGATAAATGTTGTTTCCTGAAACCAGAGGTAATATATCTTGGCCATCTCATAACGTCAAGTGGGATAAAAACAGACGCAGCCAAAAATACAGTTATCGAAAATTATCTAGTCCCAACAAATGCAGATGAGGTGAGAAGGTTCGTCGCCTTCTGCAATTACTATAGGCACTTCATTCCAATTTTGCGGACATAGCTAAAGATTTAAATGCACTTTTGAAGAAAAACAAACAATTCGTCTGGAACGAAAATTGACAGCAAGCTTTTGATACTCTAAAAATTAAACTTTTAAATCCCCCATGCTCCAATACCCAGATTTCGACAGACTCTTCATACTTACCACAGATGCCTCGAATTATGCCCTCGGTGCTGTATTGTCTAAAGGTGAAGTCGGTTCAGATTTACCGATTTCCTACGCGAGCAAATCTCTCGCAAGACACAATATAAACAAACCAATAATTGAGAAAGAGCTCTTGGCTATGCACTGGGCAATAAATTTTTTTAGACCATATCTTTATGGTAGAACATTTTCGGTTCTAACAGACCATCGCCCGCTAGTGTCTCTTTTCTCACACAAGAACCCGTCATAAAAAATGACACGCATAAGATTATATTTATGCGATTTCGAAGTCGTAATTTTTATTTTACAAAAAATGTAAAATGAATATTAATGCAGATGCATTATCAAAAATTGTAGTAAACAGTGAATCCCTAAAAGCAATGATCCCAACTGGAACAGAAAATGATAAACAAAATATACTTGCAATAACACTTAGTATGAATACAGGAAAGAACAAACAAAACATAGCTTTTACAAATTCAGAATGTAGTCCTAGCAGTAAGTCTGATCAACTTTTTGCATGGGAATGTACATCACTCTCGGATATACGCAAAATTAAAAAACTTAGGTTTTTAACACAAAATAATTATAAGGGTACCCAGATTAATATTGAAGATTGAGGTAATTGTTCGATGCAGTGACAATCCTTTGTTCACACCGCTGATGTTGGAAAAGCTGTCATCAAGAATGTACAATTTGAAAGTAGAAGACCTTGCATTAAGTAAAAACGATAGCATATTTAAAATAATTGCAATTGAAGATTTTAAAAACATATATAATAAATTGAAAAGATACAGAGAAAATTTAAAAATATTAATTTATAAAAATCCGGAAAGAATATTAGATAAAGATATACAAGAGAAAATTATAAAAGAATACCATAGTTCGACAAAAATACGTCATTGCGTGTCCAATAGACGAAAGACGCAAGAACAGTAGCTAAAGCTCTAGTTGAAAACGTAATTTTAGTATACGGTCACTTTAATAAACTAAAATCGGATAAAGGTACAGAGTTCACTAATGAATTATTGTCTGATGTATGTAGCCTCTTGAGCATCAAACAAATTTTTAGTACTCCGTATCATCATGAAACTCTAGGATCGATTGAAAGAAGCCATTGCGTATTAAATGAATTCTTACTAGATTTTTGCAAAAATTACGAATGGGACCAATGGATCCCATACTTCACGTTTGCTTACAATACAACACCTCATGTTGACACAAACTATACTCCTTTCGAGCTTATTTTTGGCAAGTTGGCTAATCTACTAATCTAAATGATAATTGAACATTGTAGTGCACATGTGGCTAGCACTAACCTACCTCAACAATAACATAAACACACAACGCTACAAACGCTCTACGTTGGTCTCACTGCATACCTGCAGCGAAACCAAAGCATGAAGCGCAAGCAGTGACAAACTCAAGTGCTACTAGCGGCATGATTCATGTTATACATTGTGAAAACAAATCGCTGCCAAAAGTAAGTCATTGGAGTTTGTAACCTGTAAGTGGGTTATGATGGATAGTATTACAAACAGATGTGTAAGTAAGTAAAAAGTAATAGTAAGCAGATGTGTAATAATTGTATTTAGATTTCATGACTTTTAATTGTATATGTGTAAGAACTTATTTAGAATAAATATTATTTTGAGTGAAAAGAAAATATTGTCACTTTTCACTCAATATTTTTATTATAAAAACCCGAGTTGGGATTAAATAAAATCAGTCTTAGAATCACATCAATAAAAAGAAGTATTCTCTATAACTCAAATCAAGCCTTGTGGCTTATTCAATATTTAACTATATTGAAACACTGCCTTGTGGCAGAATATGAAATAAAGCCTTGCGGCTGAGTTTGAAAGGCCTTGTGGCCAAGAATCCCCTTTGTCCTCAAATAGGGAAGATAGGGAAGGTTAGTTAATATAAAAATAGTATTAACCTTTATATGGCGATCCTGCGGACCGAATCCTGGAGAAGCTAGATCCTGTGGACGAAATCCTCAAAGTTAACGACGACGTCATAATACAGCAAGAAAAAAAATAAAAATAAAATAAATTAAAAAAAAAAAAATGACAGAATACAAGCACTGTTTTATTTGTGAAGCAAAGATCAACACTAAATATATAAATGATCATTTAAAATTGCACAAACAAATTTTTGTAAAAATAAATAAAATTTTGAACAAAATCAATAAAAATTAAAGAAAACAATATTTTGAACTATTCAATTCATGAATAAAGATGCCCCACATTTATATGTAAATATCACGAATTTAAAAGAAACAATGGTTGCTCTAGGACAGGAAACAAAAATAACAGAGAATATTTCTTTTAATGGAAATATTTCTAACAAACAAGAAATGTATTTAGACATCTTTGTCGCCATAGGTTTAATTGCATTATTAATATATGTAATAAAAAAAGTCAATGAATATTACAAAAAATATGTAATAAAAAGAATTGCGAGTGCTAATATTTAAAAAAAAAAAATTTTTTATGGATACATTAAAAGAAGCACTAAAGAAATTAAAACATAGTATAACAAAAGTTCCAACAAGAAAATTCAGAAAAGAAACTTTACAAGATAAGCAAAAAGAATGTAATATTTTAGAAAGTCAATTAAAAACTTTTATAAATTGTCCGCAACCAGATCATAAAAATATAATAGATTGTAAAGCATTAATAAAAACTATAAATAAATTAATTCAACACAGATTAACTTCGTATGACACGGATGATGAAATAGATAGCAGTAGTAATAACAGTAGTAGTGACAGTAATAGTGATAGTGAAAAAGAAATACTAAAAATGGCGAATTTTGAAATTTCAGTAGCATCAAAAATAGTTGATGAGTTTGATGGAGATAGCAAAAAACTATCAACGTTTTTAGGCACAATTGAATTCTATGCATCAACACTTAAGGATGATACACAGAAATCTCAATTGTTAAAATTTATTCTAGCAGCAAAAATAAGTGAAAAAGTAAGAAACAGACTATTACCTGTGGCAGTTCCAAATTCAATTCAAGAGTTAAAAATAGTATTGGCAAAAAACTACAAGTTAAATAAAAATCCACTAAAATTACAAAATGAATTGCACCAGACTAGACAGGGGTCTATGAATGTTAAAAATTTTGCCACTAGAATAGAAACAATAATATCATCTTTGAATGAAATTCAAATAGCTACTCAAGGAGAGAATAATAAAGAAATAATCATAAAACTAAATGACCAATTAGCGGTCAATGCATTTAAAACAGGTTTAAATGAGCCTTTCAGAAGCATAGTTCTTGCAGCTCAACCTAATACATTTGCTAAAGCTTTAGAGATAGCAGCAGAGGTAGATGGTAACACAAATGCAAACTATAATGTAATGACATTCAGAAATAGGAATGATTATAATAATAGAAATAGAAACTATAATAGGAATAGAAATATTCAAAATAATAACAATAATAACTTTAGAAATTATAATAATAGAAATAGTTACGGTTCTAGAAATAACAATAACAATGTCTATAGGAATTACAATAATAATAGAGCTAGCAATAATAACAGCTTTAATAATAATAGAAACCGTCAAAACTCGGGAAACGTATCAATCCCCGGCAACCGAAGTTAACGCAGCCTAAAAAAAGCAATAAATATAGAATTAGCTGTGTTAGTAATAATTTTAATACTAATATCATAAAAGTAAAAATAGGAGATAGAAATAATTTCGTAACCTTACTTATTGATACAGGTGCGGACATATCAATAATATAAATTGAAAGAATTAATGAAAATTATATAAAATCGTCAAATCAAATCCAAATCACAGGTATTGCAAGCAGACCATTAACCATTCAACAACAAACAAATATAAAAATAAAACTCAACGATGGAGAGATATCACACAAACTTTATGTCATACAAGAAGATATTGACATAAATGCAGATGGAATACTTGGAAGAGATTTCTTAATGAAATATAATTGTAAAATAGATTACGAAACATGTGTTTTATCCATACACACCAAAGAAAACCAAGAAGATATTCCAATGTACGTGACATTGCCAGTAACAATATCAAATATTAATATACCAAGAAGAAGTGAACTAATAACAAATATAAATGTAGACCTGGAGGAAGACAGTATAGTACATGCATCAGAAATAAGAAAAGGAATATTTATAGCAAATGCAATCATACCAGCAGATGGACTCAAGCACGTGAAAATACTGAATACAACCAATAATGATATTAATTTGGATAATTGTGATTTAAATATAGAACCACTGAAGAATTTTAAAATTTTAAACTACATCGGTTTAGAACAAAGTGATGAGAATCTTGAAATACACATAGATGGAAAAGATGAAAAAGCTAAACAAGAAGTAATTAATTTATGGCACAAATACAGAAACGTTTTCCATAATGAAGGAGATATACTAACAACAAACAATTTTTATAAACAGCAGATAGACTTAATTGACAACTCACCTGTTTATATAAAGAACTACAGACTTCCGCAAACACAACTTCAAGAAATAGAAGATCAAGTACAAAAGTTACTAGAAGAAGATATCATTGAACCATCATTCAGCCCATACAATTCTCCACTCTTAGTTGTACCAAAAAAATCAACAGATGGAACAGCAAAATGGAGACTGGTAGTAGACTTTAGGGCACTAAACAAAAAATAATTAATGATAAATTCCCACTGACAAGACTAGAAGATGTACTAGATAAGCTCGGAAATGCGAAATATTTTTCCAAGTTGGATATGGCAAGTTCTTTTCATCAGATACCACTCATCAAAAATTCAAGAAATATGACAGCATTTTCAACAAATTCAGGGCACTATCATTTCAAACGCTTACCATTTGGATTAAAAATAGCAACAAATAGTTTTCAACGCATGCTTTCAATTGCATTAAGTGGACTTCAAGAATCAGCATTTCTCTATGTAGATGACATCATTGTTTTTGGATCAAACCTGAGACATCATAACAAAAACTTGGAAAGAGTATTACAAAAATTACAAAGGTACAATTTAAAACTAAACCTCAAGAAATGTGAATTTTTAAAGACAGAAGTTGTATACTTAGGACACCTGATAACGTCCAAAGGAATAACAACTGATCCAGCTAAACACAAAACCATAAGGGATTACCCAAAACCAAACGATGCTGATGATACCAGAAGATTTGTAGCATTCTGCAATTACTACAGAAAATTTATTCCAGATTTTGCAGAAATTGCAAGACCACTAAATCAGTTGCTAAAGAAATGACAGCTTTTTAATTGGACAGAAACATGTGAAGCAGCATTCAACAAGCTGAGAGAAAAGCTAATATCTCCACAAATATTAGCATATCCAGATTTTGATAAACCTTTTATACTGACAACAGATGCATCGCAATTTGCTTTAGGAGCAGTACTATCTCAAGGTGAACCAGGACACGACAGACCAATTGCCTATGCCAGCAAAACATTAAATAAACATGAAGTAAATAAGGCAATAATAGAAAAGGAGTTATTAGGGATTCACTGGGGAATCAATTACTTCAGACCATATCTCTATGGAAGAAAGTTCACGGTATACACAGACCATAGACCATTAGTAAGTCTGTTCACACATAAGAATCCATCATCAAAATTAACACGAGTACGACTGGACTTGATGGATTATGACTTTGATATAGTTTTTAAACAAGGCAAGATGAATACTAACGCGGATGCACTATCTAGAATAAAATTAGATAGCGAGCAATTAAAAAATATGATACCTAAAGAAGCAAATATACAAGTATTAACACGGGCGGCACATAAAAAATTTAACAAGCATGCATGTACAAATAAAAGAATAACCGGTGATAAAAATAAGAACAATGCGCAAATGAGTAACCTGAATAATAATGATAGATCTCAGCAAGTGAAGAGTCATGAACTTCATATATGGGAAGCTACATCATTTTCAGAAGTAAGACGTCTAAAAAATTTAAAATTTATATATAATGAAAAGGCCAAAAATATGAATAATAATGGAGCAAACAACGTTCTTGAGGTGCATAACGAAAAATCTTTACCAGAGTTAAAATTGGTTCAGAGGAAGTTTACATCAAAAACACAAGAACAAAAAGATAATATAATTATAGCTCAAAATAAAGTTCAAGCGATACTTAACGAAAAATCTTTACCAGTGGTAAAATTGGTTCTGAGGAAGTTAGTATCAAAAGCAAACGAACAAAATATAGAAATATTAGCGCTAGGAAAGAATGATATCATATTTAATATAATAAAGGTGCACCAATTGAAAATAATATTTAATGAGATACAGAAAGATACAAAGGAGAAATTAAAAATTATATTGTATCAGCCCCCGAAACAAATAACAAATAAAGCTGAGCAGCTGCAGCTAATTAAAGAAAATCACGACTCAATATTAGGAGGACATATAGGTATTAAAAGATGCATCGCGAAATTAAAACAAAAATATATATGGAAAAATTTATCAAAAATGGTTAAAAACTACATAAACAATTGTAATTTATGTAATGAAGTAAAAATAACAAAATATACTAAGGAGAAAATGTGTGTGACGAAAACACCAACAACATCATTTGAAACAGTAACAATGGACACAGTTGGACCAATGAGACCCTCTAATGGATACCGTTATATTCTAACAATACAATGTGAATTGACAAAATATTTAGTTGCAATTCCTTTAGAAGACAAAACAGCGATTTCTGTCGCAAAAGCTATTGTAGAAAAATTCATTCTTAAACATGGATGTTTTAATATACTAAAAACAGATAAAGGATCAGAATTTACAAATGAATTACTACAAAACATATGTAAAGAATTAAATATAGAAAAAAGAACGTCAACACCATATCACCATGAAACTGTCGGAACAGTTGAAAGAAATCATAGGGTATTGAATGAATATTTAAGAGGAATGCAAGAGAATGATAACTGGTCAACTTTACTACCATACTACACATATTGTTACAACACAACTCCACACTCAACAACAACATATTCTCCATTTGAATTAGTATATGGAAAAATTTGCACGCTACCTGGTGAGATTTGGAACAACAACAAGAAATTATATAACTTAGAAGATTATTTGACAGAATTAAAGATTAAATTAAAGTACGCACATAACAAAGCTAAAGAATATTTAGAGAAACATAAAAAAGATATATCAAATAAAGAAAATAAGGCAACAGAACACAAATTTAATGTAGGAGATCTAGTATATTTAAAAGTAGGAAATAAGAAAAAGTTTGATAGACCATTTAAGGGACCATATGAAATAGTTGAAAGAAAAGGTCCAAATAGTGTAATAAAATTAGATAACAAAACATCAGAAGTTCATAATAATAACATTGTATTGTCAAGAACATTAAGTTAAAATAAACATAATAATCAATGTTTAAATATAAGAATTCAAATAAAATACTTACTATTCACATCTAGAAAGAAATAATTAAAATCACCTTCAAAATAATCTTTATTCATATTCAAGAATTATAAATAAACATTATTCTTTTTCAAAAGGGGAAGGATGTAGTGCACATGTGGCTAGCACTAACCTACCTCAACAATAACATAAACACACAACGCTACAAACGCTCTACGTTGGTCTCACTGCATACCTGCAGCGAAACCAAAGCATGAAGCGCAAGCAGTGACAAACTCAAGTGCTACTAGCGGCATGATTCATGTTATACATTGTGAAAACAAATCGCTGCCAAAAGTAAGTCATTGGAGTTTGTAACCTGTAAGTGGGTTATGATGGATAGTATTACAAACAGATGTGTAAGTAAGTAAAAAGTAATAGTAAGCAGATGTGTAATAATTGTATTTAGATTTCATGACTTTTAATTGTATATGTGTAAGAACTTATTTAGAATAAATATTATTTTGAGTGAAAAGAAAATATTGTCACTTTTCACTCAATATTTTTATTATAAAAACCCGAGTTGGGATTAAATAAAATCAGTCTTAGAATCACATCAATAAAAAGAAGTATTCTCTATAACTCAAATCAAGCCTTGTGGCTTATTCAATATTTAACTATATTGAAACACTGCCTTGTGGCAGAATATGAAATAAAGCCTTGCGGCTGAGTTTGAAAGGCCTTGTGGCCAAGAATCCCCTTTGTCCTCAAATAGGGAAGATAGGGAAGGTTAGTTAATATAAAAATAGTATTAACCTTTATATCACAGTTAAATTTTTACAACACTGAAAACTATGCTCAAGAATTAAAGCAAAGATTAAGACAAAAAAGAAAGAATTAATAGAGATTGCGAAAACAAAGAGAGTACAAAATGACAATTTTATAAAGCCATTAAATTTAAATATTGGAGATTCAGCTTAATTAAGAAAATGAATAGAAAGAAAAATCAGCCACCATATCACGGTCCATATACCATAATCGATAAAAATGGAGTAAATTCTGTAATTAACGTTTATGGAAAAATTAAAGAATTTCATAACAATTTATTAAAAAAATGGAATTAATGAAAATAGTTAATGTAAATTTTAAAACAAAATAGTTTATTTTAATATAAATAGTAAAAACTACTATAATTGAATTGTATAATTTAAACACAAAAATTATATTTTTGAATTATGATATGAATTATAACAATACAACAAAAATTGAATTATAAAAAAAAACATTTTTTCAAATCAAATTATTTTAAATCAAATAATTTTCATCTTAAGGATAGGGGTGTAGTGCACTCCAAAAATAATAATTTATGCAACACACAACTAAACTAGTTAACTTATTGTTATAAAAGAATTATTATTATATTCATCACACAAACTCATTATTTCTGTAGCACGCACTTAAGCTACGTTAACACTTGTTTATATATATATATATATATTATAAAAGAACATTGAACTTATGTTATTTTACTATTGTTACACCCACGCACTATATATATATATATATTTTTGAAGAACGTTGAACTTATATTATGTTCTTATTTTTTGTTGCACTCACGCACTATATATGCTTGCATTTTTTTACACACTTTGTCACATATTGGCACGCATTCTTTTTGAAGCCAAGCTTTTTACGCCCCGTTCTGTGATTTGCGTGATTTGGAGTAAAATCTGAAAAATTTTCAACAGATTTTTTCTTCGAATTTTATATAGTTTCTTTGTTTCTGTGTTTTTTACAAGAAATTTAATACATCAAATATAAAAAAACATTTCTTCGCCTGCCGTGGGGACTCGAACCCGTAAACCTTTGGTTTGGAGTTCTATACTCCATGCATTGAGCCAAACACCTTATTTGTGCGGAAGCATTGATTTAGTATTAACTGCAACTGAAGCTATATTGCAGCACATCCAATAATCTATTAATATATTTATGTGTATTTATAAGAGTTGATTAATTGATTTTTATGGTTTGGGTAGCTAACTATTTGCATTTTTACAAAATCAATCACTTTTTGATATATTCATGTAAAAATTATTGCATTATAATTAAAATTTTAGAAATTTAATTGCATATATTTCATTTATTATTACATTTTTTATTTTAGTACTGTTTTAAGAACAATTTATGAGAATTATTTGCAATAAAACTAATTCAGCGTAAAAAAACTTACTTTTGGAATACTTCTTATGATTTGCTTTGCTGTAGGACTTCAGTCGAATTTTTTCTTAAGAAGAAAAATATATTCCAAAGTTTTTTAAAATTCAATACTCATTTCAGACTCAACCTACCACTATTTAAAATTTGCAACTGACAACACTGGTCATCATCCTCAGTTTGTTAGTGCCACATGTTAACAACTGTTAACATAGCTGCAGTTATATATTTAATATTAAATCAACGTATGAATTTAACAGAGCTGTTTGGATCGGTGTAAAGAGTGTGGGTTTATTAATCAGTGGGTCATGGGATCGATCCTCACGGTGGGCAAAGTGATATTTTTTTTTTATGTGAATGCGTTTATGCTGTTGTTGGTACATGCTTTTGTTTTGTTTTTGCATAGCGCGAAGGAAAAATTAACAATTGCCCAAAAGTGCGTTGAAATAACACTGACAATAACATGTAATAAAATAAATAATATAATAATGAAATGTAATAAAATTTACTGGTGTGAATATTAACATGTGTTTTTTTAATATATTTAATGTTTTAAATTTTTGAATTTAAGTTATTTAAAAAAAAAAAACCATTAAATTATCATATCCATGAAACTGTGTAAAAGTTTCGCTTCTCTCGTGTGTCATATGTTAATGTTTATTTTTTTGTTATATGTAAGTAAATTTATATTAGTTATAAGAATATTAAATGTTATATTATTAAATAAAGATTGAGAAAAATACTGTTGCTCGACTATAAAAGGTCGACCAACTTTAAAATAAAATCACTCAATATTCTAAGCTACTAAAAGAAGCTAATTAGAGTCTTTCATTTAAGCTCTTGCTCCTAAGCTAATAGAAAATATTAATTTTAAGCCTGTAGCGTTTTTCGCTGGCACAATCTTAGGCAGGTCCTAAAATCAATTAAAAAAGTAAAAACGCGGTAGCGAATTAAATCGCGAACATATTTTTTCGTAAAAGTAACGCGACTTTTTACGATACGTTTTAACAAAAATTGAAAACTCTACAATGGTTAAACAGTGTTTAGGGGTCGCTGACTATGAATCTGATGACACAATTTTAAAATTCAAGATGGTTAATGGTATTGCCACCTAAAATTTTTTATTTTCACGAATTCGGTGCTGGAGTAAAAGCTAGGTAAAAATGGGTTGTTGAATCCAAATCCGTTGCCAGAATTTCAAAATTGATTAATTTTTTTATAACACTATTGCCACCTACTAAAATGTATTTTTAAGAGTTTTAAATATCGTTTAACAGTGTTAAGGGGTCGCTGACTTCGAATCTGATGTCCCAATTTTAAAATTGAAGATGGTTAATGGTGTTGGCACCTACAATTTTTTATTTTCACGAATTCGGTGCTGGTGTAAACACTAGGTAAAAATGGGTCGCTGAATCCGAATTCGTTGCCAGATTTCCAAAATTGTGTAATTTTCTTATAACTGTTACCATCTACTAAAATGTATTTTTAAGAGTTTTTAACATAGTGTAGTACATTCCAAAAATAATAATTTATGCAACACACAACTAAACTAGTTAACTTATGTTATAAAAGAATTATTATTATATTTATCACACAAACTCATTATTTCTGTAACACGCACTTAAGCTACGTTAACACTTGTTTATATATATATTTTAAAAGAACATTGAACTTATGTTATTTTACTGTTGTTACACCCACGCACTATATATATATATATATATTTGAAGAACGTTGAACTTATATTATGTTCTTATTTTTGTTGCACTCACGCACTATATATGCTTGCATTTTTTTACACACTTTGTTAATGTTTATTTTTTTGCTATATGTAAGTAAATTTATATTAGTTATAAGAATATTAAATATTATATTATTAAAAAAGGATCGAGGAAAATACTGTTGCTCGACTATAAAAAGTCGACCAACTTTAAAATAAAGACACTTAAGAGTTTTTAATTTAAGCTCTTGCTTCTTAAGCTAAATAAAAATATTCATTTAAGCCTGTGGCGTTTTTCGATTGCACCATTTTAGGCAGGTCCTAAAATAAAAAAAAAATAAAATTAAAAACGCGGTACTTAAGTAAAAATCGCAAACATATTTTTTTGTAAAAGTAACGCGACTTTTTAACGATACGTTTTAACAAAAATTTAAAACTCTTAATTTAAAACGATCCGGCCCCCGACGGACCTAAACAACCTGATAGAAGAATTTGTGCCCCAAGGAGGCACCATCGAAGCTATCGCTCCAACATACACACTTGCACACATCGGCCCAAGGGCAATTTCTATTGAGGAATATAGACGAAGACAGGCGGCCGCAAGGGAAGAGCGCCTGACAAGGATCCCGGTGGTGGAAAGGCCACGCAGGAGAAGAGGCGGTCAGCAGGCAAGGCTGAGGCGCCAAATTGCCGCCCTGAAGGGAATGGTTAAGGTAGAACCACCACCACCATACCCGGTAGCAGCCGCAATTTTGATTAAAATCTGCAAGTTGTAACAACAACAACAACAACGCAACATCAAGCAACAACATAAAATCTAACATTTAAAAAAAAGAAACAAAATTTTTATAAAAAAAAAATACATTTTTTTAGTATAGTATTAAAAATTAATTGAAACAGATTATCACATATCTCATTATTTCCATTTTTTTTGCTTACTATAAAAAAAAAATCTTTTTTTTTTAACACCACTTTTAACACCACACCACCAACAGATTATCACATATCTCATTATTTCCATTTTTTTTGCTTACTATAAAAAAAAATCTTTTTTTTTTAACACCACTTTGTTGTTGCATTATTTTTTTGTAACACATTCACACACTTAATTTCTTTATTATATTTTTTTTTTTCAAAACACAGGCAGAAATCCGAATAAACTTTTTATTTTTACGAATTTACGAATTGAGTTTAATAACAAAAACACGCGACTGGCATTTTCATTAGTTTCACAATAATAACGTCATTTAGTTGCTCATTTTTCTTTTTGCTTTCTTTCGTTTCTCATATGTTCCGATTTTGCAAATATTGACATAGGGTGTTTATGAAGATTTAAAAATATGTATGAAAAACAATCTAGTACAATAAAAATATAAATTTAATGGAACTCATAAAAAATAACATTTTGCTATTTGAAAAGTTTAAATTAAATTTAAAAAAAAGTAAAAATAGGACCTATAGTGCGGAATATATTATAAATAAATTAAAATATTTTGAAATTTTAAATAATGAGGTAGAACATATTAAAAATGAAGATTGCAAGATTTTGAAAGTAAAATTCATCGATATTTATAAAGAAACGATTAAAATAATTAAAAACTTAGTTGTTAAAGAAAAAAAAAAACTTATAAAAACAACGTATTGTGAAGATTTAGACTTGTCAACAGTCTGGGAAGAAAAAGTTAATCTGCCAAAAATGTCAAATTTTGATATTAATATAGTGGGTAAAAACCGGGCAATTTTTAAAGGAGGTTTCAGTCAGACGATTTCATGGTACAAACGGAGTTACTGCATGATCTAATTAAAGAAGAGATTAAACAATTTTTATAAAATACTAGCTTATACCCGGCTCTTATCTAATAAAAGAGGGTGTAGCTTTAGTGAAACCATACTTTTATAGTAAGTTCGTACCGAGTTTTATTGATGTGTGACTTATTTCGAAAACTATACCGAATATTTGGGGTGCTGAAAAAGTACCACGCCCCTCGTCCAACGCCCAAAAAATGTTACCAGTGGAACGGCATGTGTAAATTGAGGTAGAATACTGAATTCCGAGGCTGTGCGACCTACAAAAAAAAACTAAAACTGTTCGATATCGAAAATTTTAGGTGTATTTAAGGTGCCTTTTACGATCGGCACCAGACTTCATAGGAACCCTCTCAAGGCTTTGGTATAAAAATTGGCTTAGCGGTTTCGGAGTCTTTGCGGGATATACACATATACCCACATACGTATATACATTAAGTCGCCTCACGCTCCTTAGAAAAAAAAGTTGCTTAGTCCGGGTCTTCAAAATAATCCATGGCTTATGTTACGATGATCCCCAAAAAATTTCGACTAAAAATATTGCCTGGTATAGTAGTTAAAAAAAAACAAACGGTCAGAAATAAGAGTTTACTTTACACTTTATTTTATCATCCATAGATAATTTATTTGACTAAAAGTAAAATAGCAAAACAAAAAAAATTTTAATTTGTATTTTAGTGAAAATAATACAAAAAAAAAAGTTAAAAAATCCAAATTTATAGAGTAGAGTAAAAATTTAAAATTTATTAGTGCAGATTGGAAGAACTTTTTAATTACTATTATTTCTGACCGTTTGTTATTTTTAACTACCGCACTAGTAAATATTTTTATAAAAAACTCGATTTTTACAGAATATTTCAAACCATTCGGTGGCATACTGGTTGACGTGCGAGGCTTGTATACCATAGAACCCAGGTTCGAATTCTATCTGACACAGAAATTTTTTTCAATTGAATTAATTTTACTGTTCGGCCGCCATCTCTATGCAGACAATGGCAAACCTCAGAGAGTAAAAACTGGCAAGAAAAGCTTCTTGAGAACATAAGCCGTTCGGAGTCGGCATAAGCCTTGTAGATCCAGTTCTCGATCATTTGTGTTCAAACATTTCACAACACGCACGCATAAGAAGCCGGTCAAAGTCTGAAATGGCCATTTCCTTTTTGTTTTTTTTTTTTTTATTTCAAACCATTCCAGCTCACGGATGACTATCGCTACAGTCGAAATATTTGGGGAATCATCATAACATAAAGCATTATTTTGAGGAACCGACCCGAACACCTTTTTTTTTGTGAGGAGCCTTAGTATACATACATACATTTTTTACAGATAGATAAATGAGCAGAAAAAGTAGGTATGGCAATATTTATATATAAAGTGACCGCCACTTGGTCCCATTGCTCCTATATACCAAGTTCCACTATCAAAACGCGTACAGGTCACAAATTACAATGATTTTTGAAAAGTCGTCTTAAATAAAGTGTGACACGCCCATTTTTTAAGGGTTCTGGCAGTAACCATATGAACTAATCTACCAAGTTTTAGTCTTTTACTGTAAAAAAAGTCTGATATATATCCTTTTTATGGATTTGTGGGCATTGAAAGTAGTCGTGGCAACATTTATATATAAAGTGAACGCCAATTTGACCCATAGCACCTACATACATAGTTTGTCTATCAAAACGTTCACATCTCTGGAATTGAAATTATTTCTAACCGATAGCCCAGGCAGCTAACTTAGTTATAATTTTTAAATTGTAATGAACTATAGTACATTAATACATAAGTAAACAAATAAATTAAATAAAATTATTTCTGAAAAGTGGGCACAGATTTAGTGCTACCAAGCACAATTTTTGCAAAGGTGTCGAGAGTAAGCGTATGAATTTAATAACCAAATTTTAGTATTTAACGATGAGAATCGTCTGATTTATAGAAGTTCTATTAATTTGTGGGTAAAAAGAAACCAAGTGGCGGCCGTGGCGTAGCGGGTAGAGTGTGTGGCCCATACGCGAGGGAACCCTGGTCCGAATCCCACCTGACACGGAAAGTTTTTCGATTGAATTCATTTTTCTGTTCGGCCGTCATCTCTCTGCAGACAATGGCAAACCTCAGAGAATAAAAACTGCCATTAAAGCTTCTTGGACATGTAGGTCCAGTTCTCGATCAATTGTGTTCAAACATTCCACAACACTCACAACACAATTGATCATAAGAAGCTTGGTCAAATTACTTTCAAGGACTGAAATTGGCCATTTCGTTTTGTTTTTTTTTTGTGGGTGGTACAAGTGGGCGTGGCAAATTTTATATATATATATTGACTGCCACTTAGAGCACCTGCATATCAAGTGTTACTATCAAACTTGTGCAACTCAGGAATAAGCATGATTTCGAAAAAGTGGGCGTAGATATGGTGCGACTACGCCCATTTTTAAACAGTTGCCGACAGTGACCATGTGAACTAAATTACCAAATCTTAGTCTTCTACGGCAAAAGCCGTCTGATATAAAGCATTTTTACTTGTTTGTGGGCGTGACAACGTTTATATTTACAAAGTGACTGCCACTTGCACCCATAGCACCTGCATACGAAGATTGGCTATGCGGGCTAAAGTGGGCGTAGATATAGTGCGGCCATGCCCATTTTTTATACATTGACCGACAGTAACCATATGAACTAAATTACCAAATCTTAGTCATCTACGGCAAGAGCCGTCTGATATAAACCAGTTTTACTGATTTGTGGGCGGTAAAAGGGGGCGTGACAACATTTTTATTTACATAGTGACTGCCAGTTGCACCCATAACACCTGCATACCAAGATTGGCTATGAAAACGTGTACAACTCAGGAATAAGCATGATTTCGATAAAGTGGGCGTAGATATAGTGCGGCCATGCCCATTTTTTATACATTGGCCGACAGTAATCATTCGACCTAAATTACCAAATCGTAGTCTTCTACGGCAAAATTCGTCTGATATAAAGCATTTTTACTGATTTGTGGGCGGTAAAAGAGGGCGTAACAACGTTTATATTTACATAGTGACTGCCACTTGGATCCATAGCACCTGCATACTAAGATTCACTATCAAAACGTGTACAACTCAGGAATAAGCATGATTCCGATAAAGTGGGCGTAGGTATAGTTCGGCCACGCCCATTTTTTGTATATTGGCCGAGAGTAATCAAATAAACTAAATTATTAAATCTTAGCCTTCTATGACAAGAGCCGTCTGATATAAAGCATTTTTACTTATTTGTGGGCGGTAAAAGTGGGCGTGACAACGTTTATATTTACATAGTGACTGCCACTTGTATGCATAGCACCTGCATATCAAGATTCACTATCAAAACTTGAACATTTTAGGAATTAAAATAATTGCTGAAAAGTGGGCGTAGATATAGTGTGACCACGCCCATTTCTTGTACAGTCACCGAAAATAACCATCTGAACAAAATTACCAAATTTAAGTTTTATATGATTAAAACCGTCTGATATATAGCAATTTTTTTGGTTTGTGGGCGATAGAGCCAATTTGGGTTGTATGGGAGGTACCACGCCCCCTTCCCCAATCAACACCAAACTTCACAGGAACACTTCCCGAATGTTGCTTCAGTATCCCTCAAAATTTCATAGAGTTTGGTTCGGTGGTTTTGGAGTCTATACGTGATATACACACATATCCACATACCCACATACCCACATACCCACATACCCACATACATACATTCATTTTTATATATATAGATAGAAGAAGATGTATACAATTTTAAATTATAATCGGCTCAAGTTCGGAGCATACTAGGTCGTTCAAATAGAACATCGACATTAGTAGAATTGAAAAATTCATTAGAGAGATCTTACCCGAATCCAAAAACACTACAAGAAGTATTAAACGAATTTAGTACACTGAAACAAAACGGTCGGAACAATTAAGTTCATTTGAAATTAAAACGTTAGAAAATCCAACTAAAGAAGCTTAAGATGCGGTTTATAAAATCAATGAAAATATGGCGCTAAACATTTTTAATAAAGTTGTAAATGTTGAATACCGACCTATTTTGCTTTCAAATGAACCAAAAACGTTTAGTGAAGCAGTTACAAGATGTATGACGGCGGAAAGAAATTTAAATCAGAATAAAAGTAACATTTTTCA
Source organism: Coremacera marginata (assembly GCA_914767935.1). Lineage (NCBI taxonomy): Eukaryota > Metazoa > Arthropoda > Insecta > Diptera > Sciomyzidae > Coremacera > Coremacera marginata. The sequence continues at coordinate 87,407,888 of OU612044.1, read as the reverse complement.
TGTCAGAAATAGAAACGAGAACAGTTTAGCGGAAATAATTTTAGAAACCACAATAGCCCGAATAACAACTACAGAGATAATAATAACTACAGATATCAAAATAATAATTTCTCTAGCAGCAACTACTGAAATAATAATAATAATTACAATCATTTTAAAAACCCTACTTACGGAAATAACAACACTAGTCGAAATTTTTTAACAATTTTCCAAATAGGCAAAATAATTTTAATCAGAATTTCAGAAACAACAACCAACAGAGAAACGGCAATGGCCGGGTAGCAAGAACTGTTACCTGCAGAGGCCAAAATTAATTTACAAAATCACGCAAAAATTAACAAATTATGTCACATTAGAATGTGAAAATACAAATTAAGTTTTAAAATTATTTATAGATACCGGAACTGATATCTCCATCTGCAAAGTTAGTAAAGTACGTGCAATAGATACAAAGAATATTTCAATAGAATGCATTGGCACAGCAAATTTAAATTTTAAATTAGAGAATGAGACTATTAAACATCATTTTCATATAGTCGAAAATGATTTTCCTGTTGCGACTGATGGAATAATAGGGCGCGATATGCTAGAAAAATACATGGCAAGAATTGTTTTCGAAACCTTCACAATTACTTTTATCATTAACGGACAAGAACTTACATTACCACTAATAAAGAAAGATTTTTTTCAATGCAACCATAATTATACTAGCGAAATCAGAATCAAAAGTCCCTATCGATATCAAAGTGAAAGAAGACCGCATAGTTTGCAATAAAGAAATTTCAAAGGGCGTATTCTTAGGAAATATTTTAATATCCACAACAGGCATCGCACACATAAAATTATTAAACACAACCGATGAAGACGTTATTATTAACAATTTTGAGGTGGAGACTAAACCTCTAAAAAACTATAATATTTGTACATGCACAAAAAAGAACAGTAACAATAAGATTAGATTAAACAAACTGCTTAAAACATTAAATATTGGTTGTAACGAACCGCAAGCAGAAAAGTCAGTAATAAATTTAATACAAAATTACCAAGACATATTTCATATAACGCCTAAGCGTAAACAATTTTTACACTCAGGAAATACAAACGACAGACGTAACCCCCGTTAATATCAAAAACTACAGACTTCCACAGACCCAGATGGCAGAGATAAATGAACAAGTTGACCAACTTTTAGAAGACGACATTATAGAACATTCAGTCAGTCCATATAATTCACCATTACTTGTAGTGCCAAAGAAATCGAAAGATGACGACAAAAATGGCGACTCGTTGTAGACTTTAGAAAGCTAAACGAGAAAATAGTGAACGATAAGTTTCCACTGCCCAGAATGCAGAGAAAGAGCTAAGTACTTTACAACTTTAGACATGTCTAGTTCTTTTCACCAGATTAACTTACACGAAGACTCTCGACCGCTAACTGCTTTTTCGACATTAAATGGACACTTTCAATTTAAACGTTTACCTTTTGGGCTGAAGATATCTCCCAATAGTTTCCAGCTCATGCTGACAATCGCGCTTAGTGGTCTCGACGCAGAAGCGTTTCTTTATGTCGACGACATTATTGTGTTTGGGTGCAGTTTGAAGTACCATAATGAGAATTTAGAAAAGGTTTTTTAGAATTGGAAGTTTAATTTAAAGCTAAACACAGATAAATGTTGTTTCCTGAAACCAGAGGTAATATATCTTGGCCATCTCATAACGTCAAGTGGGATAAAAACAGACGCAGCCAAAAATATAGTTATCGAAAATTATCTAGTCCCAACAAATGCAGATGAGGTGAGAAGGTTCGTCGCCTTCTGCAATTACTATAGGCACTTCATTCCAATTTTGCGGACATAGCTAAAGATTTAAATGCACTTTTGAAGAAAAACAAACAATTCGTCTGGAACGAAAATTGACAGCAAGCTTTTGATACTCTAAAAATTAAACTTTTAAATCCCCCATGCTCCAATACCCAGATTTCGACAGACTCTTCATACTTACCACAGATGCCTCGAATTATGCCCTCGGTGCTGTATTGTCTAAAGGTGAAGTCGGTTCAGATTTACCGATTTCCTACGCGAGCAAATCTCTCGCAAGACACAATATAAACAAACCAATAATTGAGAAAGAGCTCTTGGCTATGCACTGGGCAATAAATTTTTTTAGACCATATCTTTATGGTAGAACATTTTCGGTTCTAACAGACCATCGCCCGCTAGTGTCTCTTTTCTCACACAAGAACCCGTCATAAAAAATGACACGCATAAGATTATATTTATGCGATTTCGAAGTCGTAATTTTTATTTTACAAAAAATGTAAAATGAATATTAATGCAGATGCATTATCAAAAATTGTAGTAAACAGTGAATCCCTAAAAGCAATGATCCCAACTGGAACAGAAAATGATAAACAAAATATACTTGCAATAACACTTAGTATGAATACAGGAAAGAACAAACAAAACATAGCTTTTACAAATTCAGAATGTAGTCCTAGCAGTAAGTCTGATCAACTTTTTGCATGGGAATGTACATCACTCTCGGATATACGCAAAATTAAAAAACTTAGGTTTTTAACACAAAATAATTATAAGGGTACCCAGATTAATATTGAAGATTGAGGTAATTGTTCGATGCAGTGACAATCCTTTGTTCACACCGCTGATGTTGGAAAAGCTGTCATCAAGAATGTACAATTTGAAAGTAGAAGACCTTGCATTAAGTAAAAACGATAGCATATTTAAAATAATTGCAATTGAAGATTTTAAAAACATATATAATAAATTGAAAAGATACAGAGAAAATTTAAAAATATTAATTTATAAAAATCCGGAAAGAATATTAGATAAAGATATACAAGAGAAAATTATAAAAGAATACCATAGTTCGACAAAAATACGTCATTGCGTGTCCAATAGACGAAAGACGCAAGAACAGTAGCTAAAGCTCTAGTTGAAAACGTAATTTTAGTATACGGTCACTTTAATAAACTAAAATCGGATAAAGGTACAGAGTTCACTAATGAATTATTGTCTGATGTATGTAGCCTCTTGAGCATCAAACAAATTTTTAGTACTCCGTATCATCATGAAACTCTAGGATCGATTGAAAGAAGCCATTGCGTATTAAATGAATTCTTACTAGATTTTTGCAAAAATTACGAATGGGACCAATGGATCCCATACTTCACGTTTGCTTACAATACAACACCTCATGTTGACACAAACTATACTCCTTTCGAGCTTATTTTTGGCAAGTTGGCTAATCTACTAATCTAAATGATAATTGAACATTGTAGTGCACATGTGGCTAGCACTAACCTACCTCAACAATAACATAAACACACAACGCTACAAACGCTCTACGTTGGTCTCACTGCATACCTGCAGCGAAACCAAAGCATGAAGCGCAAGCAGTGACAAACTCAAGTGCTACTAGCGGCATGATTCATGTTATACATTGTGAAAACAAATCGCTGCCAAAAGTAAGTCATTGGAGTTTGTAACCTGTAAGTGGGTTATGATGGATAGTATTACAAACAGATGTGTAAGTAAGTAAAAAGTAATAGTAAGCAGATGTGTAATAATTGTATTTAGATTTCATGACTTTTAATTGTATATGTGTAAGAACTTATTTAGAATAAATATTATTTTGAGTGAAAAGAAAATATTGTCACTTTTCACTCAATATTTTTATTATAAAAACCCGAGTTGGGATTAAATAAAATCAGTCTTAGAATCACATCAATAAAAAGAAGTATTCTCTATAACTCAAATCAAGCCTTGTGGCTTATTCAATATTTAACTATATTGAAACACTGCCTTGTGGCAGAATATGAAATAAAGCCTTGCGGCTGAGTTTGAAAGGCCTTGTGGCCAAGAATCCCCTTTGTCCTCAAATAGGGAAGATAGGGAAGGTTAGTTAATATAAAAATAGTATTAACCTTTATATGGCGATCCTGCGGACCGAATCCTGGAGAAGCTAGATCCTGTGGACGAAATCCTCAAAGTTAACGACGACGTCATAATACAGCAAGAAAAAAAATAAAAATAAAATAAATTAAAAAAAAAAAAATGACAGAATACAAGCACTGTTTTATTTGTGAAGCAAAGATCAACACTAAATATATAAATGATCATTTAAAATTGCACAAACAAATTTTTGTAAAAATAAATAAAATTTTGAACAAAATCAATAAAAATTAAAGAAAACAAAATTTTGAACTATTCAATTCATGAATAAAGATGCCCCACATTTATATGTAAATATCACGAATTTAAAAGAAACAATGGTTGCTCTAGGACAGGAAACAAAAATAACAGAGAATATTTCTTTTAATGGAAATATTTCTAACAAACAAGAAATGTATTTAGACATCTTTGTCGCCATAGGTTTAATTGCATTATTAATATATGTAATAAAAAAAGTCAATGAATATTACAAAAAATATGTAATAAAAAGAATTGCGAGTGCTAATATTTAAAAAAAAAAAATTTTTTATGGATACATTAAAAGAAGCACTAAAGAAATTAAAACATAGTATAACAAAAGTTCCAACAAGAAAATTCAGAAAAGAAACTTTACAAGATAAGCAAAAAGAATGTAATATTTTAGAAAGTCAATTAAAAACTTTTATAAATTGTCCGCAACCAGATCATAAAAATATAATAGATTGTAAAGCATTAATAAAAACTATAAATAAATTAATTCAACACAGATTAACTTCGTATGACACGGATGATGAAATAGATAGCAGTAGTAATAACAGTAGTAGTGACAGTAATAGTGATAGTGAAAAAGAAATACTAAAAATGGCGAATTTTGAAATTTCAGTAGCATCAAAAATAGTTGATGAGTTTGATGGAGATAGCAAAAAACTATCAACGTTTTTAGGCACAATTGAATTCTATGCATCAACACTTAAGGATGATACACAGAAATCTCAATTGTTAAAATTTATTCTAGCAGCAAAAATAAGTGAAAAAGTAAGAAACAGACTATTACCTGTGGCAGTTCCAAATTCAATTCAAGAGTTAAAAATAGTATTGGCAAAAAACTACAAGTTAAATAAAAATCCACTAAAATTACAAAATGAATTGCACCAGACTAGACAGGGGTCTATGAATGTTAAAAATTTTGCCACTAGAATAGAAACAATAATATCATCTTTGAATGAAATTCAAATAGCTACTCAAGGAGAGAATAATAAAGAAATAATCATAAAACTAAATGACCAATTAGCGGTCAATGCATTTAAAACAGGTTTAAATGAGCCTTTCAGAAGCATAGTTCTTGCAGCTCAACCTAATACATTTGCTAAAGCTTTAGAGATAGCAGCAGAGGTAGATGGTAACACAAATGCAAACTATAATGTAATGACATTCAGAAATAGGAATGATTATAATAATAGAAATAGAAACTATAATAGGAATAGAAATATTCAAAATAATAACAATAATAACTTTAGAAATTATAATAATAGAAATAGTTACGGTTCTAGAAATAACAATAACAATGTCTATAGGAATTACAATAATAATAGAGCTAGCAATAATAACAGCTTTAATAATAATAGAAACCGTCAAAACTCGGGAAACGTATCAATCCCCGGCAACCGAAGTTAACGCAGCCTAAAAAAAGCAATAAATATAGAATTAGCTGTGTTAGTAATAATTTTAATACTAATATCATAAAAGTAAAAATAGGAGATAGAAATAATTTCGTAACCTTACTTATTGATACAGGTGCGGACATATCAATAATATAAATTGAAAGAATTAATGAAAATTATATAAAATCGTCAAATCAAATCCAAATCACAGGTATTGCAAGCAGACCATTAACCATTCAACAACAAACAAATATAAAAATAAAACTCAACGATGGAGAGATATCACACAAACTTTATGTCATACAAGAAGATATTGACATAAATGCAGATGGAATACTTGGAAGAGATTTCTTAATGAAATATAATTGTAAAATAGATTACGAAACATGTGTTTTATCCATACACACCAAAGAAAACCAAGAAGATATTCCAATGTACGTGACATTGCCAGTAACAATATCAAATATTAATATACCAAGAAGAAGTGAACTAATAACAAATATAAATGTAGACCTGGAGGAAGACAGTATAGTACATGCATCAGAAATAAGAAAAGGAATATTTATAGCAAATGCAATCATACCAGCAGATGGACTCAAGCACGTGAAAATACTGAATACAACCAATAATGATATTAATTTGGATAATTGTGATTTAAATATAGAACCACTGAAGAATTTTAAAATTTTAAACTACATCGGTTTAGAACAAAGTGATGAGAATCTTGAAATACACATAGATGGAAAAGATGAAAAAGCTAAACAAGAAGTAATTAATTTATGGCACAAATACAGAAACGTTTTCCATAATGAAGGAGATATACTAACAACAAACAATTTTTATAAACAGCAGATAGACTTAATTGACAACTCACCTGTTTATATAAAGAACTACAGACTTCCGCAAACACAACTTCAAGAAATAGAAGATCAAGTACAAAAGTTACTAGAAGAAGATATCATTGAACCATCATTCAGCCCATACAATTCTCCACTCTTAGTTGTACCAAAAAAATCAACAGATGGAACAGCAAAATGGAGACTGGTAGTAGACTTTAGGGCACTAAACAAAAAAATAATTAATGATAAATTCCCACTGACAAGACTAGAAGATGTACTAGATAAGCTCGGAAATGCGAAATATTTTTCCAAGTTGGATATGGCAAGTTCTTTTCATCAGATACCACTCATCAAAAATTCAAGAAATATGACAGCATTTTCAACAAATTCAGGGCACTATCATTTCAAACGCTTACCATTTGGATTAAAAATAGCAACAAATAGTTTTCAACGCATGCTTTCAATTGCATTAAGTGGACTTCAAGAATCAGCATTTCTCTATGTAGATGACATCATTGTTTTTGGATCAAACCTGAGACATCATAACAAAAACTTGGAAAGAGTATTACAAAAATTACAAAGGTACAATTTAAAACTAAACCTCAAGAAATGTGAATTTTTAAAGACAGAAGTTGTATACTTAGGACACCTGATAACGTCCAAAGGAATAACAACTGATCCAGCTAAACACAAAACCATAAGGGATTACCCAAAACCAAACGATGCTGATGATACCAGAAGATTTGTAGCATTCTGCAATTACTACAGAAAATTTATTCCAGATTTTGCAGAAATTGCAAGACCACTAAATCAGTTGCTAAAGAAATGACAGCTTTTTAATTGGACAGAAACATGTGAAGCAGCATTCAACAAGCTGAGAGAAAAGCTAATATCTCCACAAATATTAGCATATCCAGATTTTGATAAACCTTTTATACTGACAACAGATGCATCGCAATTTGCTTTAGGAGCAGTACTATCTCAAGGTGAACCAGGACACGACAGACCAATTGCCTATGCCAGCAAAACATTAAATAAACATGAAGTAAATAAGGCAATAATAGAAAAGGAGTTATTAGGGATTCACTGGGGAATCAATTACTTCAGACCATATCTCTATGGAAGAAAGTTCACGGTATACACAGACCATAGACCATTAGTAAGTCTGTTCACACATAAGAATCCATCATCAAAATTAACACGAGTACGACTGGACTTGATGGATTATGACTTTGATATAATTTTTAAACAAGGCAAGATGAATACTAACGCGGATGCACTATCTAGAATAAAATTAGATAGCGAGCAATTAAAAAATATGATACCTAAAGAAGCAAATATACAAGTATTAACACGGGCGGCACATAAAAAATTTAACAAGCATGCATGTACAAATAAAAGAATAACCGGTGATAAAAATAAGAACAATGCGCAAATGAGTAACCTGAATAATAATGATAGATCTCAGCAAGTGAAGAGTCATGAACTTCATATATGGGAAGCTACATCATTTTCAGAAGTAAGACGTCTAAAAAATTTAAAATTTATATATAATGAAAAGGCCAAAAATATGAATAATAATGGAGCAAACAACGTTCTTGAGGTGCATAACGAAAAATCTTTACCAGAGTTAAAATTGGTTCAGAGGAAGTTTACATCAAAAACACAAGAACAAAAAGATAATATAATTATAGCTCAAAATAAAGTTCAAGCGATACTTAACGAAAAATCTTTACCAGTGGTAAAATTGGTTCTGAGGAAGTTAGTATCAAAAGCAAACGAACAAAATATAGAAATATTAGCGCTAGGAAAGAATGATATCATATTTAATATAATAAAGGTGCACCAATTGAAAATAATATTTAATGAGATACAGAAAGATACAAAGGAGAAATTAAAAATTATATTGTATCAGCCCCCGAAACAAATAACAAATAAAGCTGAGCAGCTGCAGCTAATTAAAGAAAATCACGACTCAATATTAGGAGGACATATAGGTATTAAAAGATGCATCGCGAAATTAAAACAAAAATATATATGGAAAAATTTATCAAAAATGGTTAAAAACTACATAAACAATTGTAATTTATGTAATGAAGTAAAAATAACAAAATATACTAAGGAGAAAATGTGTGTGACGAAAACACCAACAACATCATTTGAAACAGTAACAATGGACACAGTTGGACCAATGAGACCCTCTAATGGATACCGTTATATTCTAACAATACAATGTGAATTGACAAAATATTTAGTTGCAATTCCTTTAGAAGACAAAACAGCGATTTCTGTCGCAAAAGCTATTGTAGAAAAATTCATTCTTAAACATGGATGTTTTAATATACTAAAAACAGATAAAGGATCAGAATTTACAAATGAATTACTACAAAACATATGTAAAGAATTAAATATAGAAAAAAGAACGTCAACACCATATCACCATGAAACTGTCGGAACAGTTGAAAGAAATCATAGGGTATTGAATGAATATTTAAGAGGAATGCAAGAGAATGATAACTGGTCAAATTTACTACCATACTACACATATTGTTACAACACAACTCCACACTCAACAACAACATATTCTCCATTTGAATTAGTATATGGAAAAATTTGCACGCTACCTGGTGAGATTTGGAACAACAACAAGAAATTATATAACTTAGAAGATTATTTGACAGAATTAAAGATTAAATTAAAGTACGCACATAACAAAGCTAAAGAATATTTAGAGAAACATAAAAAAGATATATCAAATAAAGAAAATAAGGCAACAGAACACAAATTTAATGTAGGAGATCTAGTATATTTAAAAGTAGGAAATAAGAAAAAGTTTGATAGACCATTTAAGGGACCATATGAAATAGTTGAAAGAAAAGGTCCAAATAGTGTAATAAAATTAGATAACAAAACATCAGAAGTTCATAATAATAACATTGTATTGTCAAGAACATTAAGTTAAAATAAACATAATAATCAATGTTTAAATATAAGAATTCAAATAAAATACTTACTATTCACATCTAGAAAGAAATAATTAAAATCACCTTCAAAATAATCTTTATTCATATTCAAGAATTATAAATAAACATTATTCTTTTTCAAAAGGGGAAGGATGTAGTGCACATGTGGCTAGCACTAACCTACCTCAACAATAACATAAACACACAACGCTACAAACGCTCTACGTTGGTCTCACTGCATACCTGCAGCGAAACCAAAGCATGAAGCGCAAGCAGTGACAAACTCAAGTGCTACTAGCGGCATGATTCATGTTATACATTGTGAAAACAAATCGCTGCCAAAAGTAAGTCATTGGAGTTTGTAACCTGTAAGTGGGTTATGATGGATAGTATTACAAACAGATGTGTAAGTAAGTAAAAAGTAATAGTAAGCAGATGTGTAATAATTGTATTTAGATTTCATGACTTTTAATTGTATATGTGTAAGAACTTATTTAGAATAAATATTATTTTGAGTGAAAAGAAAATATTGTCACTTTTCACTCAATATTTTTATTATAAAAACCCGAGTTGGGATTAAATAAAATCAGTCTTAGAATCACATCAATAAAAAGAAGTATTCTCTATAACTCAAATCAAGCCTTGTGGCTTATTCAATATTTAACTATATTGAAACACTGCCTTGTGGCAGAATATGAAATAAAGCCTTGCGGCTGAGTTTGAAAGGCCTTGTGGCCAAGAATCCCCTTTGTCCTCAAATAGGGAAGATAGGGAAGGTTAGTTAATATAAAAATAGTATTAACCTTTATATCACAGTTAAATTTTTACAACACTGAAAACTATGCTCAAGAATTAAAGCAAAGATTAAGACAAAAAAGAAAGAATTAATAGAGATTGCGAAAACAAAGAGAGTACAAAATGACAATTTTATAAAGCCATTAAATTTAAATATTGGAGATTCAGCTTAATTAAGAAAATGAATAGAAAGAAAAATCAGCCACCATATCACGGTCCATATACCATAATCGATAAAAATGGAGTAAATTCTGTAATTAACGTTTATGGAAAAATTAAAGAATTTCATAACAATTTATTAAAAAAATGGAATTAATGAAAATAGTTAATGTAAATTTTAAAACAAAATAGTTTATTTTAATATAAATAGTAAAAACTACTATAATTGAATTGTATAATTTAAACACAAAAATTATATTTTTGAATTATGATATGAATTATAACAATACAACAAAAATTGAATTATAAAAAAAAACATTTTTTCAAATCAAATTATTTTAAATCAAATAATTTTCATCTTAAGGATAGGGGTGTAGTGCACTCCAAAAATAATAATTTATGCAACACACAACTAAACTAGTTAACTTATTGTTATAAAAGAATTATTATTATATTCATCACACAAACTCATTATTTCTGTAGCACGCACTTAAGCTACGTTAACACTTGTTTATATATATATATATATATTATAAAAGAACATTGAACTTATGTTATTTTACTATTGTTACACCCACGCACTATATATATATATATATTTTTGAAGAACGTTGAACTTATATTATGTTCTTATTTTTTGTTGCACTCACGCACTATATATGCTTGCATTTTTTTACACACTTTGTCACATATTGGCACGCATTCTTTTTGAAGCCAAGCTTTTTACGCCCCGTTCTGTGATTTGCGTGATTTGGAGTAAAATCTGAAAAATTTTCAACAGATTTTTTCTTCGAATTTTATATAGTTTCTTTGTTTCTGTGTTTTTTACAAGAAATTTAATACATCAAATATAAAAAAACATTTCTTCGCCTGCCGTGGGGACTCGAACCCGTAAACCTTTGGTTTGGAGTTCTATACTCCATGCATTGAGCCAAACACCTTATTTGTGCGGAAGCATTGATTTAGTATTAACTGCAACTGAAGCTATATTGCAGCACATCCAATAATCTATTAATATATTTATGTGTATTTATAAGAGTTGATTAATTGATTTTTATGGTTTGGGTAGCTAACTATTTGCATTTTTACAAAATCAATCACTTTTTGATATATTCATGTAAAAATTATTGCATTATAATTAAAATTTTAGAAATTTAATTGCATATATTTCATTTATTATTACATTTTTTATTTTAGTACTGTTTTAAGAACAATTTATGAGAATTATTTGCAATAAAACTAATTCAGCGTAAAAAAACTTACTTTTGGAATACTTCTTATGATTTGCTTTGCTGTAGGACTTCAGTCGAATTTTTTCTTAAGAAGAAAAATATATTCCAAAGTTTTTTAAAATTCAATACTCATTTCAGACTCAACCTACCACTATTTAAAATTTGCAACTGACAACACTGGTCATCATCCTCAGTTTGTTAGTGCCACATGTTAACAACTGTTAACATAGCTGCAGTTATATATTTAATATTAAATCAACGTATGAATTTAACAGAGCTGTTTGGATCGGTGTAAAGAGTGTGGGTTTATTAATCAGTGGGTCATGGGATCGATCCTCACGGTGGGCAAAGTGATATTTTTTTTTTATGTGAATGCGTTTATGCTGTTGTTGGTACATGCTTTTGTTTTGTTTTTGCATAGCGCGAAGGAAAAATTAACAATTGCCCAAAAGTGCGTTGAAATAACACTGACAATAACATGTAATAAAATAAATAATATAATAATGAAATGTAATAAAATTTACTGGTGTGAATATTAACATGTGTTTTTTTAATATATTTAATGTTTTAAATTTTTGAATTTAAGTTATTTAAAAAAAAAAAACCATTAAATTATCATATCCATGAAACTGTGTAAAAGTTTCGCTTCTCTCGTGTGTCATATGTTAATGTTTATTTTTTTGTTATATGTAAGTAAATTTATATTAGTTATAAGAATATTAAATGTTATATTATTAAATAAAGATTGAGAAAAATACTGTTGCTCGACTATAAAAGGTCGACCAACTTTAAAATAAAATCACTCAATATTCTAAGCTACTAAAAGAAGCTAATTAGAGTCTTTCATTTAAGCTCTTGCTCCTAAGCTAATAGAAAATATTAATTTTAAGCCTGTAGCGTTTTTCGCTGGCACAATCTTAGGCAGGTCCTAAAATCAATTAAAAAAGTAAAAACGCGGTAGCGAATTAAATCGCGAACATATTTTTTCGTAAAAGTAACGCGACTTTTTACGATACGTTTTAACAAAAATTGAAAACTCTACAATGGTTAAACAGTGTTTAGGGGTCGCTGACTATGAATCTGATGACACAATTTTAAAATTCAAGATGGTTAATGGTATTGCCACCTAAAATTTTTTATTTTCACGAATTCGGTGCTGGAGTAAAAGCTAGGTAAAAATGGGTTGTTGAATCCAAATCCGTTGCCAGAATTTCAAAATTGATTAATTTTTTTATAACACTATTGCCACCTACTAAAATGTATTTTTAAGAGTTTTAAATATCGTTTAACAGTGTTAAGGGGTCGCTGACTTCGAATCTGATGTCCCAATTTTAAAATTGAAGATGGTTAATGGTGTTGGCACCTACAATTTTTTATTTTCACGAATTCGGTGCTGGTGTAAACACTAGGTAAAAATGGGTCGCTGAATCCGAATTCGTTGCCAGATTTCCAAAATTGTGTAATTTTCTTATAACTGTTACCATCTACTAAAATGTATTTTTAAGAGTTTTTAACATAGTGTAGTACATTCCAAAAATAATAATTTATGCAACACACAACTAAACTAGTTAACTTATGTTATAAAAGAATTATTATTATATTTATCACACAAACTCATTATTTCTGTAACACGCACTTAAGCTACGTTAACACTTGTTTATATATATATTTTAAAAGAACATTGAACTTATGTTATTTTACTGTTGTTACACCCACGCACTATATATATATATATATATTTGAAGAACGTTGAACTTATATTATGTTCTTATTTTTGTTGCACTCACGCACTATATATGCTTGCATTTTTTTACACACTTTGTTAATGTTTATTTTTTTGCTATATGTAAGTAAATTTATATTAGTTATAAGAATATTAAATATTATATTATTAAAAAAGGATCGAGGAAAATACTGTTGCTCGACTATAAAAAGTCGACCAACTTTAAAATAAAGACACTTAAGAGTTTTTAATTTAAGCTCTTGCTTCTTAAGCTAAATAAAAATATTCATTTAAGCCTGTGGCGTTTTTCGATTGCACCATTTTAGGCAGGTCCTAAAATAAAAAAAAAATAAAATTAAAAACGCGGTACTTAAGTAAAAATCGCAAACATATTTTTTTGTAAAAGTAACGCGACTTTTTAACGATACGTTTTAACAAAAATTTAAAACTCTTAATTTAAAACGATCCGGCCCCCGACGGACCTAAACAACCTGATAGAAGAATTTGTGCCCCAAGGAGGCACCATCGAAGCTATCGCTCCAACATACACACTTGCACACATCGGCCCAAGGGCAATTTCTATTGAGGAATATAGACGAAGACAGGCGGCCGCAAGGGAAGAGCGCCTGACAAGGATCCCGGTGGTGGAAAGGCCACGCAGGAGAAGAGGCGGTCAGCAGGCAAGGCTGAGGCGCCAAATTGCCGCCCTGAAGGGAATGGTTAAGGTAGAACCACCACCACCATACCCGGTAGCAGCCGCAATTTTGATTAAAATCTGCAAGTTGTAACAACAACAACAACAACGCAACATCAAGCAACAACATAAAATCTAACATTTAAAAAAAAGAAACAAAATTTTTATAAAAAAAAAATACATTTTTTTAGTATAGTATTAAAAATTAATTGAAACAGATTATCACATATCTCATTATTTCCATTTTTTTTGCTTACTATAAAAAAAAAATCTTTTTTTTTTAACACCACTTTTAACACCACACCACCAACAGATTATCACATATCTCATTATTTCCATTTTTTTTGCTTACTATAAAAAAAAATCTTTTTTTTTTAACACCACTTTGTTGTTGCATTATTTTTTTGTAACACATTCACACACTTAATTTCTTTATTATATTTTTTTTTTTCAAAACACAGGCAGAAATCCGAATAAACTTTTTATTTTTACGAATTTACGAATTGAGTTTAATAACAAAAACACGCGACTGGCATTTTCATTAGTTTCACAATAATAACGTCATTTAGTTGCTCATTTTTCTTTTTGCTTTCTTTCGTTTCTCATATGTTCCGATTTTGCAAATATTGACATAGGGTGTTTATGAAGATTTAAAAATATGTATGAAAAACAATCTAGTACAATAAAAATATAAATTTAATGGAACTCATAAAAAATAACATTTTGCTATTTGAAAAGTTTAAATTAAATTTAAAAAAAAGTAAAAATAGGACCTATAGTGCGGAATATATTATAAATAAATTAAAATATTTTGAAATTTTAAATAATGAGGTAGAACATATTAAAAATGAAGATTGCAAGATTTTGAAAGTAAAATTCATCGATATTTATAAAGAAACGATTAAAATAATTAAAAACTTAGTTGTTAAAGAAAAAAAAAAACTTATAAAAACAACGTATTGTGAAGATTTAGACTTGTCAACAGTCTGGGAAGAAAAAGTTAATCTGCCAAAAATGTCAAATTTTGATATTAATATAGTGGGTAAAAACCGGGCAATTTTTAAAGGAGGTTTCAGTCAGACGATTTCATGGTACAAACGGAGTTACTGCATGATCTAATTAAAGAAGAGATTAAACAATTTTTATAAAATACTAGCTTATACCCGGCTCTTATCTCCTAAAAGAGGGTGTAGCTTTAGTGAAACCATACTTTTATAGTAAGTTCGTACCGAGTTTTATTGATGTGTGACTTATTTCGAAAACTATACCGAATATTTGGGGTGCTGAAAAAGTACCACGCCCCTCGTCCAACGCCCAAAAAATGTTACCAGTGGAACGGCATGTGTAAATTGAGGTAGAATACTGAATTCCGAGGCTGTGCGACCTACAAAAAAAAACTAAAACTGTTCGATATCGAAAATTTTAGGTGTATTTAAGGTGCCTTTTACGATCGGCACCAGACTTCATAGGAACCCTCTCAAGGCTTTGGTATAAAAATTGGCTTAGCGGTTTCGGAGTCTTTGCGGGATATACACATATACCCACATACGTATATACATTAAGTCGCCTCACGCTCCTTAGAAAAAAAAGTTGCTTAGTCCGGGTCTTCAAAATAATCCATGGCTTATGTTACGATGATCCCCAAAAAATTTCGACTAAAAATATTGCCTGGTATAGTAGTTAAAAAAAAACAAACGGTCAGAAATAAGAGTTTACTTTACACTTTATTTTATCATCCATAGATAATTTATTTGACTAAAAGTAAAATAGCAAAACAAAAAAAATTTTAATTTGTATTTTAGTGAAAATAATACAAAAAAAAAAAGTTAAAAAATCCAAATTTATAGAGTAGAGTAAAAATTTAAAATTTATTAGTGCAGATTGGAAGAACTTTTTAATTACTATTATTTCTGACCGTTTGTTATTTTTAACTACCGCACTAGTAAATATTTTTATAAAAAACTCGATTTTTACAGAATATTTCAAACCATTCGGTGGCATACTGGTTGACGTGCGAGGCTTGTATACCATAGAACCCAGGTTCGAATTCTATCTGACACAGAAATTTTTTTCAATTGAATTAATTTTACTGTTCGGCCGCCATCTCTATGCAGACAATGGCAAACCTCAGAGAGTAAAAACTGGCAAGAAAAGCTTCTTGAGAACATAAGCCGTTCGGAGTCGGCATAAGCCTTGTAGATCCAGTTCTCGATCATTTGTGTTCAAACATTTCACAACACGCACGCATAAGAAGCCGGTCAAAGTCTGAAATGGCCATTTCCTTTTTGTTTTTTTTTTTTTTATTTCAAACCATTCCAGCTCACGGATGACTATCGCTACAGTCGAAATATTTGGGGAATCATCATAACATAAAGCATTATTTTGAGGAACCGACCCGAACACCTTTTTTTTGTGAGGAGCCTTAGTATACATACATACATTTTTTACAGATAGATAAATGAGCAGAAAAAGTAGGTATGGCAACATTTATATATAAAGTGACCGCCACTTGGTCCCATTGCTCCTATATACCAAGTTCCACTATCAAAACGCGTACAGGTCACAAATTACAATGATTTTTGAAAAGTCGTCTTAAATAAAGTGTGACACGCCCATTTTTTAAGGGTTCTGGCAGTAACCATATGAACTAATCTACCAAGTTTTAGTCTTTTACTGTAAAAAAAGTCTGATATATATCCTTTTTATGGATTTGTGGGCATTGAAAGTAGTCGTGGCAACATTTATATATAAAGTGAACGCCAATTTGACCCATAGCACCTACATACAAAGTTTGTCTATCAAAACGTTCACATCTCTGGAATTGAAATTATTTCTAACCGATAGCCCAGGCAGCTAACTTAGTTATAATTTTTTAATTGTAATGAACTATAGTACATTAATACATAAGTAAACAAATAAATTAAATAAAATTATTTCTGAAAAGTGGGCACAGATTTAGTGCTACCAAGCACAATTTTTGCAAAGGTGTCGAGAGTAAGCGTATGAATTTAATAACCAAATTTTAGTATTTAACGATGAGAATCGTCTGATTTATAGAAGTTCTATTAATTTGTGGGTAAAAAGAAACCAAGTGGCGGCCGTGGCGTAGCGGGTAGAGTGTGTGGCCCATACGCGAGGGAACCCTGGTCCGAATCCCACCTGACACGGAAAGTTTTTCGATTGAATTCATTTTTCTGTTCGGCCGTCATCTCTCTGCAGACAATGGCAAACCTCAGAGAATAAAAACTGCCATTAAAGCTTCTTGGACATGTAGGTCCAGTTCTCGATCAATTGTGTTCAAACATTCCACAACACTCACAACACAATTGATCATAAGAAGCTTGGTCAAATTACTTTCAAGGACTGAAATTGGCCATTTCGTTTTGTTTTTTTTTTGTGGGTGGTACAAGTGGGCGTGGCAAATTTTATATATATATATTGACTGCCACTTAGAGCACCTGCATATCAAGTGTTACTATCAAACTTGTGCAACTCAGGAATAAGCATGATTTCGAAAAAGTGGGCGTAGATATGGTGCGACTACGCCCATTTTTAAACAGTTGCCGACAGTGACCATGTGAACTAAATTACCAAATCTTAGTCTTCTACGGCAAAAGCCGTCTGATATAAAGCATTTTTACTTGTTTGTGGGCGTGACAACGTTTATATTTACAAAGTGACTGCCACTTGCACCCATAGCACCTGCATACGAAGATTGGCTATGCGGGCTAAAGTGGGCGTAGATATAGTGCGGCCATGCCCATTTTTTATACATTGACCGACAGTAACCATATGAACTAAATTACCAAATCTTAGTCATCTACGGCAAGAGCCGTCTGATATAAACCAGTTTTACTGATTTGTGGGCGGTAAAAGGGGGCGTGACAACATTTTTATTTACATAGTGACTGCCAGTTGCACCCATAACACCTGCATACCAAGATTGGCTATGAAAACGTGTACAACTCAGGAATAAGCATGATTTCGATAAAGTGGGCGTAGATATAGTGCGGCCATGCCCATTTTTTATACATTGGCCGACAGTAATCATTCGACCTAAATTACCAAATCGTAGTCTTCTACGGCAAAATTCGTCTGATATAAAGCATTTTTACTGATTTGTGGGCGGTAAAAGAGGGCGTAACAACGTTTATATTTACATAGTGACTGCCACTTGGATCCATAGCACCTGCATACTAAGATTCACTATCAAAACGTGTACAACTCAGGAATAAGCATGATTCCGATAAAGTGGGCGTAGGTATAGTTCGGCCACGCCCATTTTTTGTATATTGGCCGAGAGTAATCAAATAAACTAAATTATTAAATCTTAGCCTTCTATGACAAGAGCCGTCTGATATAAAGCATTTTTACTTATTTGTGGGCGGTAAAAGTGGGCGTGACAACGTTTATATTTACATAGTGACTGCCACTTGTATGCATAGCACCTGCATATCAAGATTCACTATCAAAACTTGAACATTTTAGGAATTAAAATAATTGCTGAAAAGTGGGCGTAGATATAGTGTGACCACGCCCATTTCTTGTACAGTCACCGAAAATAACCATCTGAACAAAATTACCAAATTTAAGTTTTATATGATTAAAACCGTCTGATATATAGCAATTTTTTTGGTTTGTGGGCGATAGAGCCAATTTGGGTTGTATGGGAGGTACCACGCCCCCTTCCCCAATCAACACCAAACTTCACAGGAACACTTCCCGAATGTTGCTTCAGTATCCCTCAAAATTTCATAGAGTTTGGTTCGGTGGTTTTGGAGTCTATACGTGATATACACACATATCCACATACCCACATACCCACATACCCACATACATACATTCATTTTTATATATATAGATAGAAGAAGATGTATACAATTTTAAATTATAATCGGCTCAAGTTCGGAGCATACTAGGTCGTTCAAATAGAACATCGACATTAGTAGAATTGAAAAATTCATTAGAGAGATCTTACCCGAATCCAAAAACACTACAAGAAGTATTAAACGAATTTAGTACACTGAAACAAAACGGTCGGAACAATTAAGTTCATTTGAAATTAAAACGTTAGAAAATCCAACTAAAGAAGCTTAAGATGCGGTTTATAAAATCAATGAAAATATGGCGCTAAACATTTTTAATAAAGTTGTAAATGTTGAATACCGACCTATTTTGCTTTCAAATGAACCAAAAACGTTTAGTGAAGCAGTTACAAGATGTATGACGGCGGAAAGAAATTTAAATCAGAATAAAAGTAACATTTTTCATGTCAGAAATAGAAACGAGAACAGTTTAGCGGAAATAATTTTAGAAACCACAATAGCCCGAATAACAACTACAGAGATAATAATAACTACAGATATCAAAATAATAATTTCTCTAGCAGCAACTACTGAAATAATAATAATAATTACAATCATTTTAAAAACCCTACTTACGGAAATAACAACACTAGTCGAAATTTTTTAACAATTTTCCAAATAGGCAAAATAATTTTAATCAGAATTTCAGAAACAACAACCAACAGAGAAACGGCAATGGCCGGGTAGCAAGAACTGTTACCTGCAGAGGCCAAAATTAATTTACAAAATCACGCAAAAATTAACAAATTATGTCACATTAGAATGTGAAAATACAAATTAAGTTTTAAAATTATTTATAGATACCGGAACTGATATCTCCATCTGCAAAGTTAGTAAAGTACGTGCAATAGATACAAAGAATATTTCAATAGAATGCATTGGCACAGCAAATTTAAATTTTAAATTAGAGAATGAGACTATTAAACATCATTTTCATATAGTCGAAAATGATTTTCCTGTTGCGACTGATGGAATAATAGGGCGCGATATGCTAGAAAAATACATGGCAAGAATTGTTTTCGAAACCTTCACAATTACTTTTATCATTAACGGACAAGAACTTACATTACCACTAATAAAGAAAGATTTTTTTCAATGCAACCATAATTATACTAGCGAAATCAGAATCAAAAGTCCCTATCGATATCAAAGTGAAAGAAGACCGCATAGTTTGCAATAAAGAAATTTCAAAGGGCGTATTCTTAGGAAATATTTTAATATCCACAACAGGCATCGCACACATAAAATTATTAAACACAACCGATGAAGACGTTATTATTAACAATTTTGAGGTGGAGACTAAACCTCTAAAAAACTATAATATTTGTACATGCACAAAAAAGAACAGTAACAATAAGATTAGATTAAACAAACTGCTTAAAACATTAAATATTGGTTGTAACGAACCGCAAGCAGAAAAGTCAGTAATAAATTTAATACAAAATTACCAAGACATATTTCATATAACGCCTAAGCGTAAACAATTTTTACACTCAGGAAATACAAACGACAGACGTAACCCCCGTTAATATCAAAAACTACAGACTTCCACAGACCCAGATGGCAGAGATAAATGAACAAGTTGACCAACTTTTAGAAGACGACATTATAGAACATTCAGTCAGTCCATATAATTCACCATTACTTGTAGTGCCAAAGAAATCGAAAGATGACGACAAAAATGGCGACTCGTTGTAGACTTTAGAAAGCTAAACGAGAAAATAGTGAACGATAAGTTTCCACTGCCCAGAATGCAGAGAAAGAGCTAAGTACTTTACAACTTTAGACATGTCTAGTTCTTTTCACCAGATTAACTTACACGAAGACTCTCGACCGCTAACTGCTTTTTCGACATTAAATGGACACTTTCAATTTAAACGTTTACCTTTTGGGCTGAAGATATCTCCCAATAGTTTCCAGCTCATGCTGACAATCGCGCTTAGTGGTCTCGACGCAGAAGCGTTTCTTTATGTCGACGACATTATTGTGTTTGGGTGCAGTTTGAAGCACCATAATGAGAATTTAGAAAAGGTTTTTTAGAATTGGAAGTTTAATTTAAAGCTAAACACAGATAAATGTTGTTTCCTGAAACCAGAGGTAATATATCTTGGCCATCTCATAACGTCAAGTGGGATAAAAACAGACGCAGCCAAAAATACAGTTATCGAAAATTATCTAGTCCCAACAAATGCAGATGAGGTGAGAAGGTTCGTCGCCTTCTGCAATTACTATAGGCACTTCATTCCAATTTTGCGGACATAGCTAAAGATTTAAATGCACTTTTGAAGAAAAACAAACAATTCGTCTGGAACGAAAATTGACAGCAAGCTTTTGATACTCTAAAAATTAAACTTTTAAATCCCCCATGCTCCAATACCCAGATTTCGACAGACTCTTCATACTTACCACAGATGCCTCGAATTATGCCCTCGGTGCTGTATTGTCTAAAGGTGAAGTCGGTTCAGATTTACCGATTTCCTACGCGAGCAAATCTCTCGCAAGACACAATATAAACAAACCAATAATTGAGAAAGAGCTCTTGGCTATGCACTGGGCAATAAATTTTTTTAGACCATATCTTTATGGTAGAACATTTTCGGTTCTAACAGACCATCGCCCGCTAGTGTCTCTTTTCTCACACAAGAACCCGTCATAAAAAATGACACGCATAAGATTATATTTATGCGATTTCGAAGTCGTAATTTTTATTTTACAAAAAATGTAAAATGAATATTAATGCAGATGCATTATCAAAAATTGTAGTAAACAGTGAATCCCTAAAAGCAATGATTCCAACTGGAACAGAAAATGATAAACAAAATATACTTGCAATAACACTTAGTATGAATACAGGAAAGAACAAACAAAACATAGCTTTTACAAATTCAGAATGTAGTCCTAGCAGTAAGTCTGATCAACTTTTTGCATGGGAATGTACATCACTCTCGGATATACGCAAAATTAAAAAACTTAGGTTTTTAACACAAAATAATTATAAGGGTACCCAGATTAATATTGAAGATTGAGGTAATTGTTCGATGCAGTGACAATCCTTTGTTCACACCGCTGATGTTGGAAAAGCTGTCATCAAGAATGTACAATTTGAAAGTAGAAGACCTTGCATTAAGTAAAAACGATAGCATATTTAAAATAATTGCAATTGAAGATTTTAAAAACATATATAATAAATTGAAAAGATACAGAGAAAATTTAAAAATATTAATTTATAAAAATCCGGAAAGAATATTAGATAAAGATATACAAGAGAAAATTATAAAAGAATACCATAGTTCGACAAAAATACGCCATTGCGTGTCCAATAGACGAAAGACGCAAGAACAGTAGCTAAAGCTCTAGTTGAAAACGTAATTTTAGTATACGGTCACTTTAATAAACTAAAATCGGATAAAGGTACAGAGTTCACTAATGAATTATTGTCTGATGTATGTAGCCTCTTGAGCATCAAACAAATTTTTAGTACTCCGTATCATCATGAAACTCTAGGATCGATTGAAAGAAGCCATTGCGTATTAAATGAATTCTTACTAGATTTTTGCAAAAATTACGAATGGGACCAATGGATCCCATACTTCACGTTTGCTTACAATACAACACCTCATGTTGACACAAACTATACTCCTTTCGAGCTTATTTTTGGCAAGTTGGCTAATCTACTAATCTAAATGATAATTGAACATTGTAGTGCACATGTGGCTAGCACTAACCTACCTCAACAATAACATAAACACACAACGCTACAAACGCTCTACGTTGGTCTCACTGCATACCTGCAGCGAAACCAAAGCATGAAGCGCAAGCAGTGACAAACTCAAGTGCTACTAGCGGCATGATTCATGTTATACATTGTGAAAACAAATCGCTGCCAAAAGTAAGTCATTGGAGTTTGTAACCTGTAAGTGGGTTATGATGGATAGTATTACAAACAGATGTGTAAGTAAGTAAAAAGTAATAGTAAGCAGATGGGTAATAATTGTATTTAGATTTCATGACTTTTAATTGTATATGTGTAAGAACTTATTTAGAATAAATATTATTTTGAGTGAAAAGAAAATATTGTCACTTTTCACTCAATATTTTTATTATAAAAACCCGAGTTGGGATTAAATAAAATCAGTCTTAGAATCACATCAATAAAAAGAAGTATTCTCTATAACTCAAATCAAGCCTTGTGGCTTATTCAATATTTAACTATATTGAAACACTGCCTTGTGGCAGAATATGAAATAAAGCCTTGCGGCTGAGTTTGAAAGGCCTTGTGGCCAAGAATCCCCTTTGTCCTCAAATAGGGAAGATAGGGAAGGTTAGTTAATATAAAAATAGTATTAACCTTTATATGGCGATCCTGCGGACCGAATCCTGGAGAAGCTAGATCCTGTGGACGAAATCCTCAAAGTTAACGACGACGTCATAATACAGCAAGAAAAAAAATAAAAATAAAATAAATTAAAAAAAAAAAATGACAGAATACAAGCACTGTTTTATTTGTGAAGCAAAGATCAACACTAAATATATAAATGATCATTTAAAATTGCACAAACAAATTTTTGTAAAAATAAATAAAATTTTGAACAAAATCAATAAAAATTAAAGAAAACAAAATTTTGAACTATTCAATTCATGAATAAAGATGCCCCACATTTATATGTAAATATCACGAATTTAAAAGAAACAATGGTTGCTCTAGGACAGGAAACAAAAATAACAGAGAATATTTCTTTTAATGGAAATATTTCTAACAAACAAGAAATGTATTTAGACATCTTTGTCGCCATAGGTTTAATTGCATTATTAATATATGTAATAAAAAAAGTCAATGAATATTACAAAAAATATGTAATAAAAAGAATTGCGAGTGCTAATATTTAAAAAAAAAAAATTTTTTATGGATACATTAAAAGAAGCACTAAAGAAATAAAAACATAGTATAACAAAAGTTCCAACAAGAAAATTCAGAAAAGAAACTTTACAAGATAAGCAAAAAGAATGTAATATTTTAGAAAGTCAATTAAAAACTTTTATAAATTGTCCGCAACCAGATCATAAAAATATAATAGATTGTAAAGCATTAATAAAAACTATAAATAAATTAATTCAACACAGATTAACTTCGTATGACACGGATGATGAAATAGATAGCAGTAGTAATAACAGTAGTAGTGACAGTAATAGTGATAGTGAAAAAGAAATACTAAAAATGGCGAATTTTGAAATTTCAGTAGCATCAAAAATAGTTGATGAGTTTGATGGAGATAGCAAAAAACTATCAACGTTTTTAGGCACAATTGAATTCTATGCATCAACACTTAAGGATGATACACAGAAATCTCAATTGTTAAAATTTATTCTAGCAGCAAAAATAAGTGAAAAAGTAAGAAACAGACTATTACCTGTGGCAGTTCCAAATTCAATTCAAGAGTTAAAAATAGTATTGGCAAAAAACTACAAGTTAAATAAAAATCCACTAAAATTACAAAATGAATTGCACCAGACTAGACAGGGGTCTATGAATGTTAAAAATTTTGCCACTAGAATAGAAACAATAATATCATCTTTGAATGAAATTCAAATAGCTACTCAAGGAGAGAATAATAAAGAAATAATCATAAAACTAAATGACCAATTAGCGGTCAATGCATTTAAAACAGGTTTAAATGAGCCTTTCAGAAGCATAGTTCTTGCAGCTCAACCTAATACATTTGCTAAAGCTTTAGAGATAGCAGCAGAGGTAGATGGTAACACAAATGCAAACTATAATGTAATGACATTCAGAAATAGGAATGATTATAATAATAGAAATAGAAACTATAATAGGAATAGAAATATTCAAAATAATAACAATAATAACTTTAGAAATTATAATAATAGAAATAGTTACGGTTCTAGAAATAACAATAACAATGTCTATAGGAATTACAATAATAATAGAGCTAGCAATAATAACAGCTTTAATAATAATAGAAACCGTCAAAACTCGGGAAACGTATCAATCCCCGGCAACCGAAGTTAACGCAGCCTAAAAAAAGCAATAAATATAGAATTAGCTGTGTTAGTAATAATTTTAATACTAATATCATAAAAGTAAAAATAGGAGATAGAAATAATTTCGTAACCTTACTTATTGATACAGGTGCGGACATATCAATAATATAAATTGAGAGAATTAATGAAAATTATATAAAATCGTCAAATCAAATCCAAATCACAGGTATTGCAAGCAGACCATTAACCATTCAACAACAAACAAATATAAAAATAAAACTCAACGATGGAGAGATATCACACAAACTTTATGTCATACAAGAAGATATTGACATAAATGCAGATGGAATACTTGGAAGAGATTTCTTAATGAAATATAATTGTAAAATAGATTACGAAACATGTGTTTTATCCATACACACCAAAGAAAACCAAGAAGATATTCCAATGTACGTGACATTGCCAGTAACAATATCAAATATTAATATACCAAGAAGAAGTGAACTAATAACAAATATAAATGTAGACCTGGAGGAAGACAGTATAGTACATGCATCAGAAATAAGAAAAGGAATATTTATAGCAAATGCAATCATACCAGCAGATGGACTCAAGCACGTGAAAATACTGAATACAACCAATAATGATATTAATTTGGATAATTGTGATTTAAATATAGAACCACTGAAGAATTTTAAAATTTTAAACTACATCGGTTTAGAACAAAGTGATGAGAATCTTGAAATACACATAGATGGAAAAGATGAAAAAGCTAAACAAGAAGTAATTAATTTATGGCACAAATACAGAAACGTTTTCCATAATGAAGGAGATATACTAACAACAAACAATTTTTATAAACAGCAGATAGACTTAATTGACAACTCACCTGTTTATATAAAGAACTACAGACTTCCGCAAACACAACTTCAAGAAATAGAAGATCAAGTACAAAAGTTACTAGAAGAAGATATCATTGAACCATCATTCAGCCCATACAATTCTCCACTCTTAGTTGTACCAAAAAAATCAACAGATGGAACAGCAAAATGGAGACTGGTAGTAGACTTTAGGGCACTAAACAAAAAAATAATTAATGATAAATTCCCACTGACAAGACTAGAAGATGTACTAGATAAGCTCGGAAATGCGAAATATTTTTCCAAGTTGGATATGGCAAGTTCTTTTCATCAGATACCACTCATCAAAAATTCAAGAAATATGACAGCATTTTCAACAAATTCAGGGCACTATCATTTCAAACGCTTACCATTTGGATTAAAAATAGCAACAAATAGTTTTCAACGCATGCTTTCAATTGCATTAAGTGGACTTCAAGAATCAGCATTTCTCTATGTAGATGACATCATTGTTTTTGGATCAAACCTGAGACATCATAACAAAAACTTGGAAAGAGTATTACAAAAATTACAAAGGTACAATTTAAAACTAAACCTCAAGAAATGTGAATTTTTAAAGACAGAAGTTGTATACTTAGGACACCTGATAACGTCCAAAGGAATAACAACTGATCCAGCTAAACACAAAACCATAAGGGATTACCCAAAACCAAACGATGCTGATGATACCAGAAGATTTGTAGCATTCTGCAATTACTACAGAAAATTTATTCCAGATTTTGCAGAAATTGCAAGACCACTAAATCAGTTGCTAAAGAAATGACAGCTTTTTAATTGGACAGAAACATGTGAAGCAGCATTCAACAAGCTGAGAGAAAAGCTAATATCTCCACAAATATTAGCATATCCAGATTTTGATAAACCTTTTATACTGACAACAGATGCATCGCAATTTGCTTTAGGAGCAGTACTATCTCAAGGTGAACCAGGACACGACAGACCAATTGCCTATGCCAGCAAAACATTAAATAAACATGAAGTAAATAAGGCAATAATAGAAAAGGAGTTATTAGGGATTCACTGGGGAATCAATTACTTCAGACCATATCTCTATGGAAGAAAGTTCACGGTATACACAGACCATAGACCATTAGTAAGTCTGTTCACACATAAGAATCCATCATCAAAATTAACACGAGTACGACTGGACTTGATGGATTATGACTTTGATATAATTTTTAAACAAGGCAAGATGAATACTAACGCGGATGCACTATCTAGAATAAAATTAGATAGCGAGCAATTAAAAAATATGATACCTAAAGAAGCAAATATACAAGTATTAACACGGGCGGCACATAAAAAATTTAACAAGCATGCATGTACAAATAAAAGAATAACCGGTGATAAAAATAAGAACAATGCGCAAATGAGTAACCTGAATAATAATGATAGATCTCAGCAAGTGAAGAGTCATGAACTTCATATATGGGAAGCTACATCATTTTCAGAAGTAAGACGTCTAAAAAATTTAAAATTTATATATAATGAAAAGGCCAAAAATATGAATAATAATGGAGCAAACAACGTTCTTGAGGTGCATAACGAAAAATCTTTACCAGAGTTAAAATTGGTTCAGAGGAAGTTTACATCAAAAACACAAGAACAAAAAGATAATATAATTATAGCTCAAAATAAAGTTCAAGCGATACTTAACGAAAAATCTTTACCAGAGGTAAAATTGGTTCTGAGGAAGTTAGTATCAAAAGCAAACGAACAAAATATAGAAATATTAGCGCTAGGAAAGAATGATATCATATTTAATATAATAAAGGTGCACCAATTGAAAATAATATTTAATGAGATACAGAAAGATACAAAGGAGAAATTAAAAATTATATTGTATCCGCCCCCGAAACAAATAACAAATAAAGCTGAGCAGCTGCAGCTAATTAAAGAAAATCACGACTCAATATTAGGAGGACATATAGGTATTAAAAGATGCATCGCGAAATTAAAACAAAAATATATATGGAAAAATTTATCAAAAATGGTTAAAAACTACATAAACAATTGTAATTTATGTAATGAAGTAAAAATAACAAAATATACTAAGGAGAAAATGTGTGTGACGAAAACACCAACAACATCATTTGAAACAGTAACAATGGACACAGTTGGACCAATGAGACCCTCTAATGGATACCGTTATATTCTAACAATACAATGTGAATTGACAAAATATTTAGTTGCAATTCCTTTAGAAGACAAAACAGCGATTTCTGTCGCAAAAGCTATTGTAGAAAAATTCATTCTTAAACATGGATGTTTTAATATACTAAAAACAGATAAAGGAACAGAATTTACAAATGAATTACTACAAAACATATGTAAAGAATTAAATATAGAAAAAAGAACGTCAACACCATATCACCATGAAAGAAATCATAGGGTATTGAATGAATATTTAAGAGGAATGCAAGAGAATGATAACTGGTCAACTTTACTACCATACTACACATATTGTTACAACACAACTCCACACTCAACAACAACATATTCTCCATTTGAATTAGTATATGGAAAAATTTGCACGCTACCTGGTGAGATTTGGAACAACAACAAGAAATTATATAACTTAGAAGATTATTTGACAGAATTAAAGATTAAATTAAAGTACGCACATAACAAAGCTAAAGAATATTTAGAGAAACATAAAAAAGATATATCAAATAAAGAAAATAAGGCAACAGAACACAAATTTAATGTAGGAGATCTAGTATATTTAAAAGTAGGAAATAAGAAAAAGTTTGATAGACCATTTAAGGGACCATATGAAATAGTTGAAAGAAAAGGTCCAAATAGTGTAATAAAATTAGATAACAAAACATCAGAAGTTCATAATAATAACATTGTATTGTCAAGAACATTAAGTTAAAATAAACATAATAATCAATGTTTAAATATAAGAATTCAAATAAAATACTTACTATTCACATCTAGAAAGAAATAATTAAAATCACCTTCAAAATAATCTTTATTCATATTCAAGAATTATAAATAAACATTATTCTTTTTCAAAAGGGGAAGGATGTAGTGCACATGTGGCTAGCACTAACCTACCTCAACAATAACATAAACACACAACGCTACAAACGCTCTACGTTGGTCTCACTGCATACCTGCAGCGAAACCAAAGCATGAAGCGCAAGCAGTGACAAACTCAAGTGCTACTAGCGGCATGATTCATGTTATACATTGTGAAAACAAATCGCTGCCAAAAGTAAGTCATTGGAGTTTGTAACCTGTAAGTGGGTTATGATGGATAGTATTACAAACAGATGTGTAAGTAAGTAAAAAGTAATAGTAAGCAGATGTGTAATAATTGTATTTAGATTTCATGACTTTTAATTGTATATGTGTAAGAACTTATTTAGAATAAATATTATTTTGAGTGAAAAGAAAATATTGTCACTTTTCACTCAATATTTTTATTATAAAAACCCGAGTTGGGATTAAATAAAATCAGTCTTAGAATCACATCAATAAAAAGAAGTATTCTCTATAACTCAAATCAAGCCTTGTGGCTTATTCAATATTTAACTATATTGAAACACTGCCTTGTGGCAGAATATGAAATAAAGCCTTGCGGCTGAGTTTGAAAGGCCTTGTGGCCAAGAATCCCCTTTGTCCT
The DNA here is from genome assembly GCA_914767935.1 of Coremacera marginata. Taxonomy (NCBI): domain Eukaryota; kingdom Metazoa; phylum Arthropoda; class Insecta; order Diptera; family Sciomyzidae; genus Coremacera; species Coremacera marginata. The sequence continues at coordinate 87,378,453 of OU612044.1, read as the reverse complement.
CAAATAGGGAAGATAGGGAAGGTTAGTTAATATAAAAATAGTATTAACCTTTATATCACAGTTAAATTTTTACAACACTGAAAACTATGCTCAAGAATTAAAGCAAAGATTAAGACAAAAAAGAAAGAATTAATAGAGATTGCGAAAACAAAGAGAGTACAAAATGACAATTTTATAAAGCCATTAAATTTAAATATTGGAGATTCAGCTTAATTAAGAAAATGAATAGAAAGAAAAATCAGCCACCATATCACGGTCCATATACCATAATCGATAAAAATGGAGTAAATTCTGTAATTAACGTTTATGGAAAAATTAAAGAATTTCATAACAATTTATTAAAAAAATGGAATTAATGAAAATAGTTAATGTAAATTTTAAAACAAAATAGTTTATTTTAATATAAATAGTAAAAACTACTATAATTGAATTGTATAATTTAAACACAAAAATTATATTTTTGAATTATGATATGAATTATAACAATACAACAAAAATTGAATTATAAAAAAAAACATTTTTTCAAATCAAATTATTTTAAATCAAATAATTTTCATCTTAAGGATAGGGGTGTAGTGCACTCCAAAAATAATAATTTATGCAACACACAACTAAACTAGTTAACTTATTGTTATAAAAGAATTATTATTATATTCATCACACAAACTCATTATTTCTGTAGCACGCACTTAAGCTACGTTAACACTTGTTTATATATATATATATATATTATAAAAGAACATTGAACTTATGTTATTTTACTATTGTTACACCCACGCACTATATATATATATATATTTTTGAAGAACGTTGAACTTATATTATGTTCTTATTTTTTGTTGCACTCACGCACTATATATGCTTGCATTTTTTTACACACTTTGTCACATATTGGCACGCATTCTTTTTGAAGCCAAGCTTTTTACGCCCCGTTCTGTGATTTGCGTGATTTGGAGTAAAATCTGAAAAATTTTCAACAGATTTTTTCTTCGAATTTTATATAGTTTCTTTGTTTCTGTGTTTTTTACAAGAAATTTAATACATCAAATATAAAAAAACATTTCTTCGCCTGCCGTGGGGACTCGAACCCGTAAACCTTTGGTTTGGAGTTCTATACTCCATGCATTGAGCCAAACACCTTATTTGTGCGGAAGCATTGATTTAGTATTAACTGCAACTGAAGCTATATTGCAGCACATCCAATAATCTATTAATATATTTATGTGTATTTATAAGAGTTGATTAATTGATTTTTATGGTTTGGGTAGCTAACTATTTGCATTTTTACAAAATCAATCACTTTTTGATATATTCATGTAAAAATTATTGCATTATAATTAAAATTTTAGAAATTTAATTGCATATATTTCATTTATTATTACATTTTTTATTTTAGTACTGTTTTAAGAACAATTTATGAGAATTATTTGCAATAAAACTAATTCAGCGTAAAAAAACTTACTTTTGGAATACTTCTTATGATTTGCTTTGCTGTAGGACTTCAGTCGAATTTTTTCTTAAGAAGAAAAATATATTCCAAAGTTTTTTAAAATTCAATACTCATTTCAGACTCAACCTACCACTATTTAAAATTTGCAACTGACAACACTGGTCATCATCCTCAGTTTGTTAGTGCCACATGTTAACAACTGTTAACATAGCTGCAGTTATATATTTAATATTAAATCAACGTATGAATTTAACAGAGCTGTTTGGATCGGTGTAAAGAGTGTGGGTTTATTAATCAGTGGGTCATGGGATCGATCCTCACGGTGGGCAAAGTGATATTTTTTTTTTATGTGAATGCGTTTATGCTGTTGTTGGTACATGCTTTTGTTTTGTTTTTGCATAGCGCGAAGGAAAAATTAACAATTGCCCAAAAGTGCGTTGAAATAACACTGACAATAACATGTAATAAAATAAATAATATAATAATGAAATGTAATAAAATTTACTGGTGTGAATATTAACATGTGTTTTTTTAATATATTTAATGTTTTAAATTTTTGAATTTAAGTTATTTAAAAAAAAAAAACCATTAAATTATCATATCCATGAAACTGTGTAAAAGTTTCGCTTCTCTCGTGTGTCATATGTTAATGTTTATTTTTTTGTTATATGTAAGTAAATTTATATTAGTTATAAGAATATTAAATGTTATATTATTAAATAAAGATTGAGAAAAATACTGTTGCTCGACTATAAAAGGTCGACCAACTTTAAAATAAAATCACTCAATATTCTAAGCTACTAAAAGAAGCTAATTAGAGTCTTTCATTTAAGCTCTTGCTCCTAAGCTAATAGAAAATATTAATTTTAAGCCTGTAGCGTTTTTCGCTGGCACAATCTTAGGCAGGTCCTAAAATCAATTAAAAAAGTAAAAACGCGGTAGCGAATTAAATCGCGAACATATTTTTTCGTAAAAGTAACGCGACTTTTTACGATACGTTTTAACAAAAATTGAAAACTCTACAATGGTTAAACAGTGTTTAGGGGTCGCTGACTATGAATCTGATGACACAATTTTAAAATTCAAGATGGTTAATGGTATTGCCACCTAAAATTTTTTATTTTCACGAATTCGGTGCTGGAGTAAAAGCTAGGTAAAAATGGGTTGTTGAATCCAAATCCGTTGCCAGAATTTCAAAATTGATTAATTTTTTTATAACACTATTGCCACCTACTAAAATGTATTTTTAAGAGTTTTAAATATCGTTTAACAGTGTTAAGGGGTCGCTGACTTCGAATCTGATGTCCCAATTTTAAAATTGAAGATGGTTAATGGTGTTGGCACCTACAATTTTTTATTTTCACGAATTCGGTGCTGGTGTAAACACTAGGTAAAAATGGGTCGCTGAATCCGAATTCGTTGCCAGATTTCCAAAATTGTGTAATTTTCTTATAACTGTTACCATCTACTAAAATGTATTTTTAAGAGTTTTTAACATAGTGTAGTACATTCCAAAAATAATAATTTATGCAACACACAACTAAACTAGTTAACTTATGTTATAAAAGAATTATTATTATATTTATCACACAAACTCATTATTTCTGTAACACGCACTTAAGCTACGTTAACACTTGTTTATATATATATTTTAAAAGAACATTGAACTTATGTTATTTTACTGTTGTTACACCCACGCACTATATATATATATATATATTTGAAGAACGTTGAACTTATATTATGTTCTTATTTTTGTTGCACTCACGCACTATATATGCTTGCATTTTTTTACACACTTTGTTAATGTTTATTTTTTTGCTATATGTAAGTAAATTTATATTAGTTATAAGAATATTAAATGTTATATTATTAAAAAAGGATCGAGGAAAATACTGTTGCTCGACTATAAAAAGTCGACCAACTTTAAAATAAAGACACTTAAGAGTTTTTAATTTAAGCTCTTGCTTCTTAAGCTAAATAAAAATATTCATTTAAGCCTGTGGCGTTTTTCGATTGCACCATTTTAGGCAGGTCCTAAAATAAAAAAAAAATAAAATTAAAAACGCGGTACTTAAGTAAAAATCGCAAACATATTTTTTTGTAAAAGTAACGCGACTTTTTAACGATACGTTTTAACAAAAATTTAAAACTCTTAATTTAAAACGATCCGGCCCCCGACGGACCTAAACAACCTGATAGAAGAATTTGTGCCCCAAGGAGGCACCATCGAAGCTATCGCTCCAACATACACACTTGCACACATCGGCCCAAGGGCAATTTCTATTGAGGAATATAGACGAAGACAGGCGGCCGCAAGGGAAGAGCGCCTGACAAGGATCCCGGTGGTGGAAAGGCCACGCAGGAGAAGAGGCGGTCAGCAGGCAAGGCTGAGGCGCCAAATTGCCGCCCTGAAGGGAATGGTTAAGGTAGAACCACCACCACCATACCCGGTAGCAGCCGCAATTTTGATTAAAATCTGCAAGTTGTAACAACAACAACAACAACGCAACATCAAGCAACAACATAAAATCTAACATTTAAAAAAAAGAAACAAAATTTTTATAAAAAAAAAATACATTTTTTTAGTATAGTATTAAAAATTAATTGAAACAGATTATCACATATCTCATTATTTCCATTTTTTTTGCTTACTATAAAAAAAAAATCTTTTTTTTTTAACACCCCTTTTAACACCACACCACCAACAGATTATCACATATCTCATTATTTCCATTTTTTTTGCTTACTATAAAAAAAAATCTTTTTTTTTTAACACCACTTTGTTGTTGCATTATTTTTTTGTAACACATTCACACACTTAATTTCTTTATTATATTTTTTTTTTTTCAAAACACAGGCAGAAATCCGAATAAACTTTTTATTTTTACGAATTTACGAATTGAGTTTAATAACAAAAACACGCGACTGGCATTTTCATTAGTTTCACAATAATAACGTCATTTAGTTGCTCATTTTTCTTTTTGCTTTCTTTCGTTTCTCATATGTTCCGATTTTGCAAATATTGACATAGGGTGTTTATGAAGATTTAAAAATATGTATGAAAAACAATCTAGTACAATAAAAATATAAATTTAATGGAACTCATAAAAAATAACATTTTGCTATTTGAAAAGTTTAAATTAAATTTAAAAAAAAGTAAAAATAGGACCTATAGTGCGGAATATATTATAAATAAATTAAAATATTTTGAAATTTTAAATAATGAGGTAGAACATATTAAAAATGAAGATTGCAAGATTTTGAAAGTAAAATTCATCGATATTTATAAAGAAACGATTAAAATAATTAAAAACTTAGTTGTTAAAGAAAAAAAAAAACTTATAAAAACAACGTATTGTGAAGATTTAGACTTGTCAACAGTCTGGGAAGAAAAAGTTAATCTGCCAAAAATGTCAAATTTTGATATTAATATAGTGGGTAAAAACCGGGCAATTTTTAAAGGAGGTTTCAGTCAGACGATTTCATGGTACAAACGGAGTTACTGCATGATCTAATTAAAGAAGAGATTAAACAATTTTTATAAAATACTAGCTTATACCCGGCTCTTATCTCCTAAAAGAGGGTGTAGCTTTAGTGAAACCATACTTTTATAGTAAGTTCGTACCGAGTTTTATTGATGTGTGACTTATTTCGAAAACTATACCGAATATTTGGGGTGCTGAAAAAGTACCACGCCCCTCGTCCAACGCCCAAAAAATGTTACCAGTGGAACGGCATGTGTAAATTGAGGTAGAATACTGAATTCCGAGGCTGTGCGACCTACAAAAAAAAACTAAAACTGTTCGATATCGAAAATTTTAGGTGTATTTAAGGTGCCTTTTACGATCGGCACCAGACTTCATAGGAACCCTCTCAAGGCTTTGGTATAAAAATTGGCTTAGCGGTTTCGGAGTCTTTGCGGGATATACACATATACCCACATACGTATATACATTAAGTCGCCTCACGCTCCTTAGAAAAAAAAGTTGCTTAGTCCGGGTCTTCAAAATAATCCATGGCTTATGTTACGATGATCCCCAAAAAATTTCGACTAAAAATATTGCCTGGTATAGTAGTTAAAAAAAAACAAACGGTCAGAAATAAGAGTTTACTTTACACTTTATTTTATCATCCATAGATAATTTATTTGACTAAAAGTAAAATAGCAAAACAAAAAAAATTTTAATTTGTATTTTAGTGAAAATAATACAAAAAAAAAAAGTTAAAAAATCCAAATTTATAGAGTAGAGTAAAAATTTAAAATTTATTAGTGCAGATTGGAAGAACTTTTTAATTACTATTATTTCTGACCGTTTGTTATTTTTAACTACCGCACTAGTAAATATTTTTATAAAAAACTCGATTTTTACAGAATATTTCAAACCATTCGGTGGCATACTGGTTGACGTGCGAGGCTTGTATACCATAGAACCCAGGTTCGAATTCTATCTGACACAGAAATTTTTTTCAATTGAATTAATTTTACTGTTCGGCCGCCATCTCTATGCAGACAATGGCAAACCTCAGAGAGTAAAAACTGGCAAGAAAAGCTTCTTGAGAACATAAGCCGTTCGGAGTCGGCATAAGCCTTGTAGATCCAGTTCTCGATCATTTGTGTTCAAACATTTCACAACACGCACGCATAAGAAGCCGGTCAAAGTCTGAAATGGCCATTTCCTTTTTGTTTTTTTTTTTTTTATTTCAAACCATTCCAGCTCACGGATGACTATCGCTACAGTCGAAATATTTGGGGAATCATCATAACATAAAGCATTATTTTGAGGAACCGACCCGAACACCTTTTTTTTGTGAGGAGCCTTAGTATACATACATACATTTTTTACAGATAGATAAATGAGCAGAAAAAGTAGGTATGGCAACATTTATATATAAAGTGACCGCCACTTGGTCCCATTGCTCCTATATACCAAGTTCCACTATCAAAACGCGTACAGGTCACAAATTACAATGATTTTTGAAAAGTCGTCTTAAATAAAGTGTGACACGCCCATTTTTTAAGGGTTCTGGCAGTAACCATATGAACTAATCTACCAAGTTTTAGTCTTTTACTGTAAAAAAAGTCTGATATATATCCTTTTTATGGATTTGTGGGCATTGAAAGTAGTCGTGGCAACATTTATATATAAAGTGAACGCCAATTTGACCCATAGCACCTACATACAAAGTTTGTCTATCAAAACGTTCACATCTCTGGAATTGAAATTATTTCTAACCGATAGCCCAGGCAGCTAACTTAGTTATAATTTTTTAATTGTAATGAACTATAGTACATTAATACATAAGTAAACAAATAAATTAAATAAAATTATTTCTGAAAAGTGGGCACAGATTTAGTGCTACCAAGCACAATTTTTGCAAAGGTGTCGAGAGTAAGCGTATGAATTTAATAACCAAATTTTAGTATTTAACGATGAGAATCGTCTGATTTATAGAAGTTCTATTAATTTGTGGGTAAAAAGAAACCAAGTGGCGGCCGTGGCGTAGCGGGTAGAGTGTGTGGCCCATACGCGAGGGAACCCTGGTCCGAATCCCACCTGACACGGAAAGTTTTTCGATTGAATTCATTTTTCTGTTCGGCCGTCATCTCTCTGCAGACAATGGCAAACCTCAGAGAATAAAAACTGCCATTAAAGCTTCTTGGACATGTAGGTCCAGTTCTCGATCAATTGTGTTCAAACATTCCACAACACTCACAACACAATTGATCATAAGAAGCTTGGTCAAATTACTTTCAAGGACTGAAATTGGCCATTTCGTTTTGTTTTTTTTTTTGTGGGTGGTACAAGTGGGCGTGGCAAATTTTATATATATATATTGACTGCCACTTAGAGCACCTGCATATCAAGTGTTACTATCAAACTTGTGCAACTCAGGAATAAGCATGATTTCGAAAAAGTGGGCGTAGATATGGTGCGACTACGCCCATTTTTAAACAGTTGCCGACAGTGACCATGTGAACTAAATTACCAAATCTTAGTCTTCTACGGCAAAAGCCGTCTGATATAAAGCATTTTTACTTGTTTGTGGGCGTGACAACGTTTATATTTACAAAGTGACTGCCACTTGCACCCATAGCACCTGCATACGAAGATTGGCTATGCGGGCTAAAGTGGGCGTAGATATAGTGCGGCCATGCCCATTTTTTATACATTGACCGACAGTAACCATATGAACTAAATTACCAAATCTTAGTCATCTACGGCAAGAGCCGTCTGATATAAACCAGTTTTACTGATTTGTGGGCGGTAAAAGGGGGCGTGACAACATTTTTATTTACATAGTGACTGCCAGTTGCACCCATAACACCTGCATACCAAGATTGGCTATGAAAACGTGTACAACTCAGGAATAAGCATGATTTCGATAAAGTGGGCGTAGATATAGTGCGGCCATGCCCATTTTTTATACATTGGCCGACAGTAATCATTCGACCTAAATTACCAAATCGTAGTCTTCTACGGCAAAATTCGTCTGATATAAAGCATTTTTACTGATTTGTGGGCGGTAAAAGAGGGCGTAACAACGTTTATATTTACATAGTGACTGCCACTTGGATCCATAGCACCTGCATACTAAGATTCACTATCAAAACGTGTACAACTCAGGAATAAGCATGATTCCGATAAAGTGGGCGTAGGTATAGTTCGGCCACGCCCATTTTTTGTATATTGGCCGAGAGTAATCAAATAAACTAAATTATTAAATCTTAGCCTTCTATGACAAGAGCCGTCTGATATAAAGCATTTTTACTTATTTGTGGGCGGTAAAAGTGGGCGTGACAACGTTTATATTTACATAGTGACTGCCACTTGTATGCATAGCACCTGCATATCAAGATTCACTATCAAAACTTGAACATTTTAGGAATTAAAATAATTGCTGAAAAGTGGGCGTAGATATAGTGTGACCACGCCCATTTCTTGTACAGTCACCGAAAATAACCATCTGAACAAAATTACCAAATTTAAGTTTTATATGATTAAAACCGTCTGATATATAGCAATTTTTTTGGTTTGTGGGCGATAGAGCCAATTTGGGTTGTATGGGAGGTACCACGCCCCCTTCCCCAATCAACACCAAACTTCACAGGAACACTTCCCGAATGTTGCTTCAGTATCCCTCAAAATTTCATAGAGTTTGGTTCGGTGGTTTTGGAGTCTATACGTGATATACACACATATCCACATACCCACATACCCACATACCCACATACATACATTCATTTTTATATATATAGATAGAAGAAGATGTATACAATTTTAAATTATAATCGGCTCAAGTTCGGAGCATACTAGGTCGTTCAAATAGAACATCGACATTAGTAGAATTGAAAAATTCATTAGAGAGATCTTACCCGAATCCAAAAACACTACAAGAAGTATTAAACGAATTTAGTACACTGAAACAAAACGGTCGGAACAATTAAGTTCATTTGAAATTAAAACGTTAGAAAATCCAACTAAAGAAGCTTAAGATGCGGTTTATAAAATCAATGAAAATATGGCGCTAAACATTTTTAATAAAGTTGTAAATGTTGAATACCGACCTATTTTGCTTTCAAATGAACCAAAAACGTTTAGTGAAGCAGTTACAAGATGTATGACGGCGGAAAGAAATTTAAATCAGAATAAAAGTAACATTTTTCATGTCAGAAATAGAAACGAGAACAGTTTAGCGGAAATAATTTTAGAAACCACAATAGCCCGAATAACAACTACAGAGATAATAATAACTACAGATATCAAAATAATAATTTCTCTAGCAGCAACTACTGAAATAATAATAATAATTACAATCATTTTAAAAACCCTACTTACGGAAATAACAACACTAGTCGAAATTTTTTAACAATTTTCCAAATAGGCAAAATAATTTTAATCAGAATTTCAGAAACAACAACCAACAGAGAAACGGCAATGGCCGGGTAGCAAGAACTGTTACCTGCAGAGGCCAAAATTAATTTACAAAATCACGCAAAAATTAACAAATTATGTCACATTAGAATGTGAAAATACAAATTAAGTTTTAAAATTATTTATAGATACCGGAACTGATATCTCCATCTGCAAAGTTAGTAAAGTACGTGCAATAGATACAAAGAATATTTCAATAGAATGCATTGGCACAGCAAATTTAAATTTTAAATTAGAGAATGAGACTATTAAACATCATTTTCATATAGTCGAAAATGATTTTCCTGTTGCGACTGATGGAATAATAGGGCGCGATATGCTAGAAAAATACATGGCAAGAATTGTTTTCGAAACCTTCACAATTACTTTTATCATTAACGGACAAGAACTTACATTACCACTAATAAAGAAAGATTTTTTTCAATGCAACCATAATTATACTAGCGAAATCAGAATCAAAAGTCCCTATCGATATCAAAGTGAAAGAAGACCGCATAGTTTGCAATAAAGAAATTTCAAAGGGCGTATTCTTAGGAAATATTTTAATATCCACAACAGGCATCGCACACATAAAATTATTAAACACAACCGATGAAGACGTTATTATTAACAATTTTGAGGTGGAGACTAAACCTCTAAAAAACTATAATATTTGTACATGCACAAAAAAGAACAGTAACAATAAGATTAGATTAAACAAACTGCTTAAAACATTAAATATTGGTTGTAACGAACCGCAAGCAGAAAAGTCAGTAATAAATTTAATACAAAATTACCAAGACATATTTCATATAACGCCTAAGCGTAAACAATTTTTACACTCAGGAAATACAAACGACAGACGTAACCCCCGTTAATATCAAAAACTACAGACTTCCACAGACCCAGATGGCAGAGATAAATGAACAAGTTGACCAACTTTTAGAAGACGACATTATAGAACATTCAGTCAGTCCATATAATTCACCATTACTTGTAGTGCCAAAGAAATCGAAAGATGACGACAAAAATGGCGACTCGTTGTAGACTTTAGAAAGCTAAACGAGAAAATAGTGAACGATAAGTTTCCACTGCCCAGAATGCAGAGAAAGAGCTAAGTACTTTACAACTTTAGACATGTCTAGTTCTTTTCACCAGATTAACTTACACGAAGACTCTCGACCGCTAACTGCTTTTTCGACATTAAATGGACACTTTCAATTTAAACGTTTACCTTTTGGGCTGAAGATATCTCCCAATAGTTTCCAGCTCATGCTGACAATCGCGCTTAGTGGTCTCGACGCAGAAGCGTTTCTTTATGTCGACGACATTATTGTGTTTGGGTGCAGTTTGAAGCACCATAATGAGAATTTAGAAAAGGTTTTTTAGAATTGGAAGTTTAATTTAAAGTTAAACACAGATAAATGTTGTTTCCTGAAACCAGAGGTAATATATCTTGGCCATCTCATAACGTCAAGTGGGATAAAAACAGACGCAGCCAAAAATACAGTTATCGAAAATTATCTAGTCCCAACAAATGCAGATGAGGTGAGAAGGTTCGTCGCCTTCTGCAATTACTATAGGCGCTTCATTCCAATTTTGCGGACATAGCTAAAGATTTAAATGCACTTTTGAAGAAAAACAAACAATTCGTCTGGAACGAAAATTGACAGCAAGCTTTTGATACTCTAAAAATTAAACTTTTAAATCCCCCATGCTCCAATACCCAGATTTCGACAGACTCTTCATACTTACCACAGATGCCTCGAATTATGCCCTCGGTGCTGTATTGTCTAAAGGTGAAGTCGGTTCAGATTTACCGATTTCCTACGCGAGCAAATCTCTCGCAAGACACAATATAAACAAACCAATAATTGAGAAAGAGCTCTTGGCTATGCACTGGGCAATAAATTTTTTTAGACCATATCTTTATGGTAGAACATTTTCGGTTCTAACAGACCATCGCCCGCTAGTGTCTCTTTTCTCACACAAGAACCCGTCATAAAAAATGACACGCATAAGATTATATTTATGCGATTTCGAAGTCGTAATTTTTATTTTACAAAAAATGTAAAATGAATATTAATGCAGATGCATTATCAAAAATTGTAGTAAACAGTGAATCCCTAAAAGCAATGATCCCAACTGGAACAGAAAATGATAAACAAAATATACTTGCAATAACACTTAGTATGAATACAGGAAAGAACAAACAAAACATAGCTTTTACAAATTCAGAATGTAGTCCTAGCAGTAAGTCTGATCAACTTTTTGCATGGGAATGTACATCACTCTCGGATATACGCAAAATTAAAAAACTTAGGTTTTTAACACAAAATAATTATAAGGGTACCCAGATTAATATTGAAGATTGAGGTAATTGTTCGATGCAGTGACAATCCTTTGTTCACACCGCTGATGTTGGAAAAGCTGTCATCAAGAATGTACAATTTGAAAGTAGAAGACCTTGCATTAAGTAAAAACGATAGCATATTTAAAATAATTGCAATTGAAGATTTTAAAAACATATATAATAAATTGAAAAGATACAGAGAAAATTTAAAAATATTAATTTATAAAAATCCGGAAAGAATATTAGAGAAAGATATACAAGAGAAAATTATAAAAGAATACCATAGTTCGACAAAAATACGTCATTGCGTGTCCAATAGAGACGAAAGACGCAAGAACAGTAGCTAAAGCTCTAGTTGAAAACGTAATTTTAGTATACGGTCACTTTAATAAACTAAAATCGGATAAAGGTACAGAGTTCACTAATGAATTATTGTCTGATGTATGTAGCCTCTTGAGCATCAAACAAATTTTTAGTACTCCGTATCATCATGAAACTCTAGGATCGATTGAAAGAAGCCATTGCGTATTAAATGAATTCTTACTAGATTTTTGCAAAAATTACGAATGGGACCAATGGATCCCATACTTCACGTTTGCTTACAATACAACACCTCATGTTGACACAAACTATACTCCTTTCGAGCTTATTTTTGGCAAGTTGGCTAATCTACTAATCTAAATGATAATTGAACATTGTAGTGCACATGTGGCTAGCACTAACCTACCTCAACAATAACATAAACACACAACGCTACAAACGCTCTATGTTGGTCTCACTGCATACCTGCAGCGAAACCAAAGCATGAAGCGCAAGCAGTGACAAACTCAAGTGCTACTAGCGGCATGATTCATGTTATACATTGTGAAAACAAATCGCTGCCAAAAGTAAGTCATTGGAGTTTGTAACCTGTAAGTGGGTTATGATGGATAGTATTACAAACAGATGTGTAAGTAAGTAAAAAGTAATAGTAAGCAGATGTGTAATAATTGTATTTAGATTTCATGACTTTTAATTGTATATGTGTAAGAACTTATTTAGAATAAATATTATTTTGAGTGAAAAGAAAATATTGTCACTTTTCACTCAATATTTTTATTATAAAAACCCGAGTTGGGATTAAATAAAATCAGTCTTAGAATCACATCAATAAAAAGAAGTATTCTCTATAACTCAAATCAAGCCTTGTGGCTTATTCAATATTTAACTATATTGAAACACTGCCTTGTGGCAGAATATGAAATAAAGCCTTGCGGCTGAGTTTGAAAGGCCTTGTGGCCAAGAATCCACTTTGTCCTCAAATAGGGAAGATAGGGAAGGTTAGTTAATATAAAAATAGTATTAACCTTTATATGGCGATCCTGCGGACCGAATCCTGGAGAAGCTAAGATCCTGTGGACGAAATCCTCAAAGTTAACGACGACGTCATAATACAGCAAGAAAAAAAATAAAAATAAAATAAATTAAAAAAAAAAAAAATGACAGAATACAAGCACTGTTTTATTTGTGAAGCAAAGATCAACACTAAATATATAAATGATCATTTAAAATTGCACAAACAAATTTTTGTAAAAATTAATAAAATTTTGAACAAAATCAATAAAAATTAAAGAAAACAAAATTTTGAACTATTCAATTCATGAATAAAGATGCCCCACATTTATATGTAAATATCACGAATTTAAAAGAAACAATGGTTGCTCTAGGACAGGAAACAAAAATAACAGAGAATATTTCTTTTAATGGAAATATTTCTAACAAACAAGAAATGTATTTAGACATCTTTGTCGCCATAGGTTTAATTGCATTATTAATATATGTAATAAAAAAAGTCAATGAATATTACAAAAAATATGTAATAAAAAGAATTGCGAGTGCTAATATTTAAAAAAAAAAAAATTTTTTATGGATACATTAAAAGAAGCACTAAAGAAATTAAAACATAGTATAACAAAAGTTCCAACAAGAAAATTCAGAAAAGAAACTTTACAAGATAAGCAAAAAGAATGTAATATTTTAGAAAGTCAATTAAAAACTTTTATAAATTGTCCGCAACCAGATCATAAAAATATAATAGATTGTAAAGCATTAATAAAAACTATAAATAAATTAATTCAACACAGATTAACTTCGTATGACACGGATGATGAAATAGATAGCAGTAGTAATAACAGTAGTAGTGACAGTAATAGTGATATTGAAAAAGAAATACTAAAAATGGCGAATTTTGAAATTTCAGTAGCATCAAAAATAGTTGATGAGTTTGATGGAGATAGCAAAAAACTATCAACGTTTTTAGGCACAATTGAATTCTATGCATCAACACTTAAGGATGATACACAGAAATCTCAATTGTTAAAATTTATTCTAGCAGCAAAAATAAGTGAAAAAGTAAGAAACAGACTATTACCTGTGGCAGTTCCAAATTCAATTCAAGAGTTAAAAATAGTATTGGCAAAAAACTACAAGTTAAATAAAAATCCACTAAAATTACAAAATGAATTGCACCAGACTAGACAGGGGTCTATGAATGTTAAAAATTTTGCCACTAGAATAGAAACAATAATATCATCTTTGAATGAAATTCAAATAGCTACTCAAGGAGAGAATAATAAAGAAATAATCATAAAACTAAATGACCAATTAGCGGTCAATGCATTTAAAACAGGTTTAAATGAGCCTTTCAGAAGCATAGTTCTTGCAGCTCAACCTAATACATTTGCTAAAGCTTTAGAGATAGCAGCAGAGGTAGATGGTAACACAAATGCAAACTATAATGTAATGACATTCAGAAATAGGAATGATTATAATAATAGAAATAGAAACTATAATAGGAATAGAAATATTCAAAATAATAACAATAATAACTTTAGAAATTATAATAATAGAAATAGTTACGGTTCTAGAAATAACAATAACAATGTCTATAGGAATTACAATAATAATAGAGCTAGCAATAATAACAGCTTTAATAATAATAGAAACCGTCAAAACTCGGGAAACGTATCAATCCCCGGCAACCGAAGTTAACGCAGCCTAAAAAAAGCAATAAATATAGAATTAGCTGTGTTAGTAATAATTTTAATACTAATATCATAAAAGTAAAAATAGGAGATAGAAATAATTTAGTAACCTTACTTATTGATACAGGTGCGGACATATCAATAATATAAATTGAGAGAATTAATGAAAATTATATAAAATCGTCAAATCAAATCCAAATCACAGGTATTGCAAGCAGACCATTAACCATTCAACAACAAACAAATATAAAAATAAAACTCAACGATGGAGAGATATCACACAAACTTTATGTCATACAAGAAGATATTGACATAAATGCAGATGGAATACTTGGAAGAGATTTCTTAATGAAATATAATTGTAAAATAGATTACGAAACATGTGTTTTATCCATTCACACCAAAGAAAACCAAGAAGATATTCCAATGTACGTGACATTGCCAGTAACAATATCAAATATTAATATACCAAGAAGAAGTGAACTAATAACAAATATAAATGTAGACCTGGAGGAAGACAGTATAGTACATGCATCAGAAATAAGAAAAGGAATATTTATAGCAAATGCAATCATACCAGCAGATGGACTCAAGCACGTGAAAATACTGAATACAACCAATAATGATATTAATTTGGATAATTGTGATTTAAATATAGAACCACTGAAGAATTTTAAAATTTTAAACTACATCGGTTTAGAACAAAGTGATGAGAATCTTGAAATACACATAGATGGAAAAGATGAAAAAGCTAAACAAGAAGTAATTAATTTATGGCACAAATACAGAAACGTTTTCCATAATGAAGGAGATATACTAACAACAAACAATTTTTATAAACAGCAGATAGACTTAATTGACAACTCACCTGTTTATATAAAGAACTACAGACTTCCGCAAACACAACTTCAAGAAATAGAAGATCAAGTACAAAAGTTACTAGAAGAAGATATCATTGAACCATCATTCAGCCCATACAATTCTCCACTCTTAGTTGTACCAAAAAAATCAACAGATGGAACAGCAAAATGGAGACTGGTAGTAGACTTTAGGGCACTAAACAAAAAAATAATTAATGATAAATTCCCACTGACAAGACTAGAAGATGTACTAGATAAGCTCGGAAATGCGAAATATTTTTCCAAGTTGGATATGGCAAGTTCTTTTCATCAGATACCACTCATCAAAAATTCAAGAAATATGACAGCATTTTCAACAAATTCAGGGCACTATCATTTCAAACGCTTACCATTTGGATTAAAAATAGCAACAAATAGTTTTCAACGCATGCTTTCAATTGCATTAAGTGGACTTCAAGAATCAGCATTTCTCTATGTAGATGACATCATTGTTTTTGGATCAAACCTGAGACATCATAACAAAAACTTGGAAAGAGTATTACAAAAATTACAAAGGTACAATTTAAAACTAAACCTCAAGAAATGTGAATTTTTAAAGACAGAAGTTGTATACTTAGGACACCTGATAACGTCCAAAGGAATAACAACTGATCCAGCTAAACACAAAACCATAAGGGATTACCCAAAACCAAACGATGCTGATGATACCAGAAGATTTGTAGCATTCTGCAATTACTACAGAAAATTTATTCCAGATTTTGCAGAAATTGCAAGACCACTAAATCAGTTGCTAAAGAAAGGACAGCTTTTTAATTGGACAGAAACATGTGAAGCAGCATTCAACAAGCTGAGAGAAAAGCTAATATCTCCACAAATATTAGCATATCCAGATTTTGATAAACCTTTTATACTGACAACAGATGCATCGCAATTTGCTTTAGGAGCAGTACTATCTCAAGGTGAACCAGGACACGACAGACCAATTGCCTATGCCAGCAAAACATTAAATAAACATGAAGTAAATAAGGCAATAATAGAAAAGGAGTTATTAGGGATTCACTGGGGAATCAATTACTTCAGACCATATCTCTATGGAAGAAAGTTCACGGTATACACAGACCATAGACCATTAGTAAGTCTGTTCACACATAAGAATCCATCATCAAAATTAACACGAGTACGACTGGACTTGATGGATTATGACTTTGATATAATTTTTAAACAAGGCAAGATGAATACTAACGCGGATGCACTATCTAGAATAAAATTAGATAGCGAGCAATTAAAAAATATGATACCTAAAGAAGCAAATATACAAGTATTAACACGGGCGGCACATAAAAAATTTAACAAGCATGCATGTACAAATAAAAGAATAACCGGTGATAAAAATAAGAACAATGCGCAAATGAGTAACCTGAATAATAATGATAGATCTCAGCAAGTGAAGAGTCATGAACTTCATATATGGGAAGCTACATCATTTTCAGAAGTAAGACGTCTAAAAAATTTAAAATTTATATATAATGAAAAGGCCAAAAATATGAATAATAATGGAGCAAACAACGTTCTTGAGGTGCATAACGAAAAATCTTTACCAGAGTTAAAATTGGTTCAGAGGAAGTTTACATCAAAAACACAAGAACAAAAAGATAATATAATTATAGCTCAAAATAAAGTTCAAGCGATACTTAACGAAAAATCTTTACCAGAGGTAAAATTGGTTCTGAGGAAGTTAGTATCAAAAGCAAACGAACAAAATATAGAAATATTAGCGCTAGGAAAGAATGATATCATATTTAATATAATAAAGGTGCACCAATTGAAAATAATATTTAATGAGATACAGAAAGATACAAAGGAGAAATTAAAAATTATATTGTATCAGCCCCCGAAACAAATAACAAATAAAGCTGAGCAGCTGCAGCTAATTAAAGAAAATCACGACTCAATATTAGGAGGACATATAGGTATTAAAAGATGCATCGCGAAATTAAAACAAAAATATATATGGAAAAATTTATCAAAAATGGTTAAAAACTACATAAACAATTGTAATTTATGTAATGAAGTAAAAATAACAAAATATACTAAGGAGAAAATGTGTGTGACGAAAACACCAACAACATCATTTGAAACAGTAACAATGGACACAGTTGGACCAATGAGACCCTCTAATGGATACCGTTATATTCTAACAATACAATGTGAATTGACAAAATATTTAGTTGCAATTCCTTTAGAAGACAAAACAGCGATTTCTGTCGCAAAAGCTATTGTAGAAAAATTCATTCTTAAACATGGATGTTTTAATATACTAAAAACAGATAAAGGAACAGAATTTACAAATGAATTACTACAAAACATATGTAAAGAATTAAATATAGAAAAAAGAACGTCAACACCATATCACCATGAAACTGTCGGAACAGTTGAAAGAAATCATAGGGTATTGAATGAATATTTAAGAGGAATGCAAGAGAATGATAACTGGTCAACTTTACTACCATACTACACATATTGTTACAACACAACTCCACACTCAACAACAACATATTCTCCATTTGAATTAGTATATGGAAAAATTTGCACGCTACCTGGTGAGATTTGGAACAACAACAAGAAATTATATAACTTAGAAGATTATTTGACAGAATTAAAGATTAAATTAAAGTACGCACATAACAAAGCTAAAGAATATTTAGAGAAACATAAAAAAGATATATCAAATAAAGAAAATAAGGCAACAGAACACAAATTTAATGTAGGAGATCTAGTATATTTAAAAGTAGGAAATAAGAAAAAGTTTGATAGACCATTTAAGGGACCATATGAAATAGTTGAAAGAAAAGGTCCAAATAGTGTAATAAAATTAGATAACAAAACATCAGAAGTTCATAATAATAACATTGTATTGTCAAGAACATTAAGTTAAAATAAACATAATAATCAATGTTTAAATATAAGAATTCAAATAAAATACTTACTATTCACATCTAGAAAGAAATAATTAAAATCACCTTCAAAATAATCTTTATTCATATTCAAGAATTATAAATAAACATTATTCTTTTTCAAAAGGGGAAGGATGTAGTGCACATGTGGCTAGCACTAACCTACCTCAACAATAACATAAACACACAACGCTACAAACGCTCTACGTTGGTCTCACTGCATACCTGCAGCGAAACCAAAGCATGAAGCGCAAGCAGTGACAAACTCAAGTGCTACTAGCGGCATGATTCATGTTATACATTGTGAAAACAAATCGCTGCCAAAAGTAAGTCATTGGAGTTTGTAACCTGTAAGTGGGTTATGATGGATAGTATTACAAACAGATGTGTAAGTAAGTAAAAAGTAATAGTAAGCAGATGTGTAATAATTGTATTTAGATTTCATGACTTTTAATTGTATATGTGTAAGAACTTATTTAGAATAAATATTATTTTGAGTGAAAAGAAAATATTGTCACTTTTCACTCAATATTTTTATTATAAAAACCCGAGTTGGGATTAAATAAAATCAGTCTTAGAATCACATCAATAAAAAGAAGTATTCTCTATAACTCAAATCAAGCCTTGTGGCTTATTCAATATTTAACTATATTGAAACACTGCCTTGTGGCAGAATATGAAATAAAGCCTTGCGGCTGAGTTTGAAAGGCCTTGTGGCCAAGAATCCCCTTTGTCCTCAAATAGGGAAGATAGGGAAGGTTAGTTAATATAAAAATAGTATTAACCTTTATATCACAGTTAAATTTTTACAACACTGAAAACTATGCTCAAGAATTAAAGCAAAGATTAAGACAAAAAAGAAAGAATTAATAGAGATTGCGAAAACAAAGAGAGTACAAAATGACAATTTTATAAAGCCATTAAATTTAAATATTGGAGATTCAGCTTAATTAAGAAAATGAATAGAAAGAAAAATCAGCCACCATATCACGGTCCATATACCATAATCGATAAAAATGGAGTAAATTCTGTAATTAACGTTAATGGAAAAATTAAAGAATTTCATAACAATTTATTAAAAAAATGGAATTAATGAAAATAGTTAATGTAAATTTTAAAACAAAATAGTTTATTTTAATATAAATAGTAAAAACTACTATAATTGAATTGTATAATTTAAACACAAAAATTATATTTTTGAATTATGATATGAATTATAACAATACAACAAAAATTGAATTATAAAAAAAAACATTTTTTCAAATCAAATTATTTTAAATCAAATAATTTTCATCTTAAGGATAGGGGTGTAGTGCACTCCAAAAATAATAATTTATGCAACACACAACTAAACTAGTTAACTTATTGTTATAAAAGAATTATTATTATATTCATCACACAAACTCATTATTTCTGTAGCACGCACTTAAGCTACGTTAACACTTGTTTATATATATATATATATATTATAAAAGAACATTGAACTTATGTTATTTTACTATTGTTACACCCACGCACTATATATATATATATATTTTTGAAGAACGTTGAACTTATATTATGTTCTTATTTTTTGTTGCACTCACGCACTATATATGCTTGCATTTTTTTACACACTTTGTCACATATTGGCACGCATTCTTTTTGAAGCCAAGCTTTTTACGCCCCGTTCTGTGATTTGCGTGATTTGGAGTAAAATCTGAAAAATTTTCAACAGATTTTTTCTTCGAATTTTATATAGTTTCTTTGTTTCTGTGTTTTTTACAAGAAATTTAATACATCAAATATAAAAAAACATTTCTTCGCCTGCCGTGGGGACTCGAACCCGTAAACCTTTGGTTTGGAGTTCTATACTCCATGCATTGAGCCAAACACCTTATTTGTGCGGAAGCATTGATTTAGTATTAACTGCAACTGAAGCTATATTGCAGCACATCCAATAATCTATTAATATATTTATGTGTATTTATAAGAGTTGATTAATTGATTTTTATGGTTTGGGTAGCTAACTATTTGCATTTTTACAAAATCAATCACTTTTTGATATATTCATGTAAAAATTATTGCATTATAATTAAAATTTTAGAAATTTAATTGCATATATTTCATTTATTATTACATTTTTTATTTTAGTACTGTTTTAAGAACAATTTATGAGAATTATTTGCAATAAAACTAATTCAGCGTAAAAAAACTTACTTTTGGAATACTTCTTATGATTTGCTTTGCTGTAGGACTTCAGTCGAATTTTTTCTTAAGAAGAAAAATATATTCCAAAGTTTTTTAAAATTCAATACTCATTTCAGACTCAACCTACCACTATTTAAAATTTGCAACTGACAACACTGGTCATCATCCTCAGTTTGTTAGTGCCACATGTTAACAACTGTTAACATAGCTGCAGTTATATATTTAATATTAAATCAACGTATGAATTTAACAGAGCTGTTTGGATCGGTGTAAAGAGTGTGGGTTTATTAATCAGTGGGTCATGGGATCGATCCTCACGGTGGGCAAAGTGATATTTTTTTTTTATGTGAATGCGTTTATGCTGTTGTTGGTACATGCTTTTGTTTTGTTTTTGCATAGCGCGAAGGAAAAATTAACAATTGCCCAAAAGTGCGTTGAAATAACACTGACAATAACATGTAATAAAATAAATAATATAATAATGAAATGTAATAAAATTTACTGGTGTGAATATTAACATGTGTTTTTTTAATATATTTAATGTTTTAAATTTTTGAATTTAAGTTATTTAAAAAAAAAAAACCATTAAATTATCATATCCATGAAACTGTGTAAAAGTTTCGCTTCTCTCGTGTGTCATATGTTAATGTTTATTTTTTTGTTATATGTAAGTAAATTTATATTAGTTATAAGAATATTAAATGTTATATTATTAAATAAAGATTGAGAAAAATACTGTTGCTCGACTATAAAAGGTCGACCAACTTTAAAATAAAATCACTCAATATTCTAAGCTACTAAAAGAAGCTAATTAGAGTCTTTCATTTAAGCTCTTGCTCCTAAGCTAATAGAAAATATTAATTTTAAGCCTGTAGCGTTTTTCGCTGGCACAATCTTAGGCAGGTCCTAAAATCAATTAAAAAAGTAAAAACGCGGTAGCGAATTAAATCGCGAACATATTTTTTCGTAAAAGTAACGCGACTTTTTACGATACGTTTTAACAAAAATTGAAAACTCTACAATGGTTAAACAGTGTTTAGGGGTCGCTGACTATGAATCTGATGACACAATTTTAAAATTCAAGGTGGTTAATGGTATTGCCACCTAAAATTTTTTATTTTCACGAATTCGGTGCTGGAGTAAAAGCTAGGTAAAAATGGGTCCCTGAATCCGAATTCGTTGCCAGATTTCCAAAATTGTGTAATTTTTTTATAAGTGTTGCCATCTACTAAAATGTGTTGCCATCTACTAAAATGTATTTTTAAGAGTTTTAACACGGTTTAACAGTGTTTAGGGGTCGCTGACTTCGAATCGGATGACACAGTCTTAAAATTCAAGAAGGTTAATTGTATTGCCACCTAAAATTTTTTTATTTTCACGAATTCGGTGCTTGAGTAAACAATAGGTAAAAATGGGTCGCTGAATCCGAATTCGTTGCCAGAATTTCAAAACTGTGTCATTTTTTCTCATTGCCAATTAATTTTTTTATTTGTACGGATTCACTGGTGAAAGACAAAACACTAAAATTTTTTACGATTTTAATTTTTTTTTTTACTTTTACGTATTTTTTTCTATTTACGATTACGATAAAATCGATTTTATCAATTTATAATTATTTTTAAAATGCATGTTTTGATTAAGATATAACATTGTTGTTTCTCATTTTTAATAAAAATATCCACTGAAGATCTTGACAAACAATCAACGAAACGTTGAGAAAAATTATGAATTAAATTTTTAATTTTTTTTTTTTGTAATTGCATAAATGTTATGCTAACAGAAATCAGGCAGAAAAACTCTTGCGTTAAGCTCGAACTTAATATTTCTCGTTCTTTTCCTACACCTACAACCTTTTCTAGTTCACTTGAAAAGCGCAGAGTGACCGCTACAATGTGTTATTTGTTTATAAAACATTTAAATGAAGAAGTCTATATTGCTGTTAACAATTCTCAAAACTAATAATCTTTTTTTATTTTTTAAATTTTCGATCAAAACTTAAATTCCAAAACATTGAAATTAATTTTATAAAACTTACGTTTAAGTGTTTAATTGTGGGGTTTAACCACAAAATGTATAAAACTTTTTAATGGATTATATGTTCAAAATATTTCTTATACACAAAATTCTCTCCCTTTTCTCAACAGGTGAAAACCTTGGATGCTTTGGCCATAGCAAAAAAAAAAGAGAACCGTCGTTTGCTGAGTCTAATAATAGCTTTTCAAACTCACCAATTACCTCTGCAAACTCGTTGTCAAGAAGTTTACCAGCCAAAGGATTTGAGCAATTATGGCAGCCAGATGTCGTTCAGTATTATTTGTCACTATTACAAAGCTGTTCTAATCCTGAAACCCTCGAAGCTGCAGCTGGTGCTTTACAAAACTTGACAGCATGTTATTGGCAACCAAGTGTTGATATACGTGCAGCTGTACGAAAAGAGAAAGGGCTGCCAATATTGGTGGAACTTTTGCGTATGGAAGTTGATAGAGTTGTTTGCGCGGTAGCAACAGCACTAAGAAATTTAGCAATTGACCAAAGAAACAAAGAACTTATTGGAAAGTATGCAATGCGAGATTTGATACAGAAATTGCCATCAGGAAATCCGCAGCATGACCTCGGAACATCGGATGAAACAATTTCGGCTGTTTTAGCAACGATTAATGAAGTCATAAAAAAAAATCCTGAGTTTGCCCGTTCTTTATTAGATACGGATGGAGTTGAACGACTTATGAATATTTCTGCTCATAAGCAAAAATTCACTTCCTGTGTGCTGAAATTTTCTGATCAGGTCTTAATCACAATGTGGCAACATAATGAATTAAGAGATGTTTACAAAAAAAATGGCTGGAAAGAGCAGGATTTTATTTCTAAAAATATTGCTGTTCGCAGTTCATCTAATAATTTAAATTCTAATACAAATAATACTTTAAATAGACCAATGGCATCACAAAGTCATACAAAATATGAAGATAAAACCTTACTCCGTACAACAACTACTTCCGAAAATAACATAAGCAGTAGAAAGTTTTCCGCTGAGAATGAGTCGTCAACAATCTATCAAAGGGTAAACAAGCCTCAGTACTTTATATAATTTCATTAATGAAACGCCACACTAATGTATTCTTAAAGGATATATTTTACTTATTTCATGATACTGGTGTAAACTTTCGTACAGCTTTTGTTGGAAAAGTATTTTATTTCGAAGTCAAAACATTTTATAAAATAATTTAGCAATAAATAATTTGATTACCATGAAGTATTGATATAAAATTGCACAGTGTTTTGTACAAAGAATAATTCGTATTATAACAAGTTTCATTTCGTCGAGTTAACCCTTAAACTAACTCTAATGCAATTCGAACTGTTGTTATAATGTTAATGTTTTAAATAAGTCCACAAAATAAAATACGAACAACCATTATGTTTGAAGTTTAAGGGGGAGGTAAGGTTTGACAACTTTTTCCCATATATTTTTATTTTTGTTTCTGAAAGTACAACATCTGAAGAATATTGTTTTAAATTTTTAGGTCAGTCGAAGCAAAACTAACGAAGTTACAGTACGTTGACTGACCGTACCTCTAACTTAGTTTTGCGCGCCTTTTAGCTACCTGCGCTGAGCGGCAACTGTTTCGGTTTCTGTTGTATTACTTTTTTATCCCCTCTTTTCGTCTTAATATCTTCAGGTAAATAAAATGTGTAACATACATTGTATCCTTCGATGTAGAATATATATTTCAGTCTAAAATTTAACGCTTAGTTTTCAGTTTTGCTCCGATTTCGTTAACTCGTGCCCCATTTTGTTTTTGCTTAGTTAGTTAGTTTTTGCTTAGGAGATGAAAATATTTCATCTTCTCTTAACTCTCTTGGGCATCGACGCAATGTTGGTTGCCTAAGCTTTCTGTACAGGTACTATCATGGGAAGTGTTCAAGGGAGATACATGGCCTGACGCCACCAGCTTGTGTGTTTCCTAGGTCCACCCGGGCAGCTCTCCAAGCCCATCCCTTTAACATTGCCTCTTTGCCCAATAGAACATCGCATTACCGGGATAATTCGTTTTTCAGTCGCACAGTAAGGTTGTGGAACAATCTCCCTGCGAATGTGTTTCCCGGCATGTGTTTCGGGCTGTGTAAATTTAAAACAGATCTTCATCGACACTACTCCATCTTTTCACCCTCCAACTAACTATCACCCGTCTTCCGAATCAACACAATGCTATCGCATTTATAGGGGGCATCCCTTGAGCGTTGGTTTAGTATAAAAAAAGTTTTCTTAGTGATTTTGTATTTATCATCGAAAAAATGTCGAAACCAACCGGCAGGGAAGGACGTGCACAGGGTGGCCTAAGAGTTAGTCGACCAAGAAGAAGAATAATGCCGCAGGATCGAAAAACAAAAGTAAGAGCGTCTAGTGCATCAGCGGAAAAAATCAAATTGAATGGTTTGCTTGAAGTCCGAGGAAGGTCTTAAAAAACATTATCGAATTATAGACTTTCTTCTAGTTTTTTCTACTGTAGCAGCTTTAGTGAAGTGTAAAACGTGTGATAGCTCAGTGGCATTTGAATCTTGTAAAAAGGAAGGTCTTGGCTTCAAAATAAAATTTACGTGTGAAAAGTGCAAAATTCCAATCTATTTTCCGTCGAGTGAAAGAATTGATAGTAATGCTTACGAAATAAGTAATAGATTTGCATTCGTAATGCGAGTTTTAGGCCTAGGACATGCCGGGAGTGTGAAATTTTGTGGATTGATGGACATGGCAAGTAGTTTTATTTCAAAACCGTGCTTTGAGTAGTAGCGTAATAGAAATAGTAATAGTAGTAGCGTAAAAACTGTTGCGAATAAATATTTTGCTTCTGCCATCAAAGAAGAAAAAGAAGAGCTTATAAGCAAAATAATCGCGAAGACACAGATGAAATAACAGTATCCGGTGACAGCACGTGGAAAAAAAGAGGATTTAATTCGCTCTTTGGTGTATCGTCATTGATCGGCTATTTGACCGGCAAAGTTGTTGATATTTTTGTCAGCAGTTCGTACTGTAACTTATGTGAAACCTGGAGCAAAAAACTATGATCTTCAGAATATGAAGGGTGGCACGAACAGTACGTGAACAAAGAACAATGTGAATCAAATCACAGTTCACGTGATCACAGTTCGATCACGTCACAGTGTGACAGTTCACAATCACGTTCGATAGAGTCTTTAAAAGTAAAATACCGTAATTATATTGGTAATGGCGATTCCAAAACCTACACCGGAGTAGTCAATGCGAAACCTTACGGTGATAACTTCATAATAAACAAGAAAGAGTGTATTGGACACGTTCAAAAAAGGATGGGCAAACGTCTACGTGACTTAGTGAAATCGCACGTGGTCGATGCAAAAACGAAATCTGGTAAAAAAGTAAAGAGGAAAACTCTTTCCGGTAAAAGCAAACTAACTGGCACATGATCGACAAATTAACAGTGTATTATGGGCTAGCAATTCGAAGAAATCACTATTCTGTGGACGCTATATGGGCGACTTTTTATCATTATTCTTCGACTGATCAAAATCCCCAGCATGAAAAATGCAATTAATCGTGGTGCGAATAGAAGAAGCCTGAAGCTGCAAAAACATTACGATCATTCAAGCACAGTTGGTCTCCACTTCAAGACAATATATGATGATTTAAGCAAAGACACGCTTAAATCACACGCACGTTGGAACGTTGTCTGGGTGATTTCACGCAGAACAACAACGAAAGCCAACCAACTCATATGGAAAATTAGTCCCAAATCAGTGATTGGTACCGCAACCGTCGTTGAAATTGCAGCATATGTAGCAGCATCACTTTTTAACGAAGGCTCTACTGCTTTTCTGACCTTCATGCAAGATCACTTCAGGACCAAGTGCGCATGAATGGGCGCGCGCGAAAGACTCTGCGGATCAGCAGAGCGGACGAGCAAGCTGCTCGCGAGACTAAAGAAGGCAGAGTTTTACGTAGACAGGAGCAAAAAGATGCCTTAGATAACGTGGATGATAGTGATGTACTGTATGGACCCGGCATCGATGATGACATGGACGTATTTTATAAGAAAATCCATTTTTTTCAAGGTATTTTAATTTTTTCAGTTAACAAAACTTTAAATCGATTTTCCCAAACATGTAATTTTTAAAGTCGGTGACCAGCCTACAGAAAAAACTACTGAACCCATCGTTTTGAAGTTTTGTACACATGCTCTACACATGAAATAGGCAGATTTTTTCCTCAAAAATCGTCATTTTGGCTTCAAAATGGTGCCAAAAATTTAAAAATTAAAAAATTAAAAAAGCGCGACGAGACTGGAGAGATAAAGTAAGAAACTAAAGAAAGCATATTGATTTTTCGGTTTCAAATGATCCAGTGATAATGTAGGCTGGTCACCGCACAAAAAATTTTTATCGAGGCGCCTGCGGAGATCTACAATAAATCCGTTATTTCTCTCTATTTTTGAACAACATTTTTTTTAAATATTCTTCAAATGTACTTTTATATAATAATATGTAAAATAAACCTACAGTAATAATTTTTTCTAAAAAAATTCATAATAAAAAAAGGTATTTTTTAAACGAAACAAACCTTACCCTCCCCTTAATGCTCGCCGAAAGTCCGGCTTGGTAGAGAGCTAGCTTGGTGTAAGCTTACATGCTAGTAGCGAGGTGATTTGTATGTAAACGTGAGAGCGCTTGCTCAGTATTTCATAATAGTGGATGGCTAAGAATTAGATTGACAGAATAATTCATAATCTCATTTAGAGGATACGTAACTTTAAACAAAACGTCGTTATTCATAAAGGTTTTTGCGACTTGTTTAAGATCTGCAACTTATAATTTTTTGTCGTCTTCTCGATTAAGGTTGATGTTTATGATTTTAGCTGCATTCCCGTGGTCATTGATCTAGAGCGTGGCTCTATTTTATTCACAATGCAAAAACAAAAATGAGAACCAGCTCTTTCCTGGCTCTATTTCTGACCTTAAAATGCTGCCAAGTTTAAAGCATTTTTTTCAAAACGAACCTAGTGGGCAATTCTGAATTACTCTTCGACGAGTTTTCGTCTCACTTCTTGCAGTCATATTTTGACACATCCTCGCCAGTGGTGCCGAATTGTAACAAAGTTGAACTAAAACTGTTCCACTAAAATTTGATCTGATCCAGTGCCACGGTAATGCAGCTATTTATATCATTGACATTAGGGTGATTAAAAAAAATATTTTGTGGTTGTGGATGGTGGTTATATCGAAATATGAAATATGATGACCAAAATTTAAAAAAAAATGTTTTTAATTTTTAGATAATGCTACCAGCGATTTTCTGTTTTTTTTTTTTTTTTGAGAAAGTCTTGAAAAAAAAACTTAAAGAATATATTCATATCTCTCTTATTTTGCATCATACAATTATGAAATTTTGATGGAAGATTGTTAAAAAAAAGAATCGCTTGTAACTATGTTTCGCATGGGAAAACATTAACATTTTTATGAAAATCTATTCTTCGACAACTATTCATTCTATTTTTCGACATTATTTTGTAGACGTCAAATTAACTTGGATAGTACAGCTTATTTAAGTAACGCTATAGCCAATTTTTTTACAAAAAATACTTTATAACAGCTAAAAAACGTTTACTCTGCCTTTTTAGGCATTCCTTGTTATTGAAAAGTTCATTAAAAGATGGTGCAATAAACAAGAAGTAATTATTATTACTAGTGATAACCCTCCGAAAATCGGATGAACTTACCTCTACTCATTCATGTTAAAGCGAGTTTCTGTCTTAAGTCTTTTTAACATTGTTTTCAACTTTAAACTCTCATAAAAATTTTAAACTCTTAATCAAAATTGTAACGTGTTTTCTCATAAATGATCACCTATTCTACGTATGCCATCACAATTTCATAATTGTATGATACAAAATAAGACAGATATGGGCATTTCCAAACTGGCGTTACCTGAAAAAGTCAAATTTTCAGAAACGTTTTTTATATTTGCGTAGTAATTGAGTAGCACTATATTAAGTAAAAGAATTACAACAATCGATCCTAAGGATTTTTAGATATAAGCAAAACTATGCTCTGAAGTGACGTTACAAAAAACAGAAGTAGTTTTCGACTGGGATTACAAAATTTGCAAAACTCTGCGAATTGGGAAAGACTTTTGACTCTTTGTATAAAACTGTTTCTAGAAAGTTTTGAAATAATATAAAATTATTTTCCAAGTAATCCAATTTAAAAATCTTTTTCCGTGTTTTTGTTATTAGGCTTAGTCGTCTGACTAATAAATTTCCATTGTAATTCAATAAGGTAATTGAGTAGTTAGGCAATTAACTAATAATGTAATTAAGTATTTAAAAAAAATTTAATATATTCTGCCTCCCCTTGCATCAACCATTTTCCATTATTTTTAGCCAATGCCTTCCATTTTTACTAAAACAAAAACGTTTACGAGACATTTACTAAAAAGAAAAATTATATTTGTGAAACAGTGCAGACGGTTTGATCATAGTTTTTTTCAAGATTTTCTCCAACGAATACAGAAAACCGCTGGTAGCACTATTTAAAAATTAAAAATTTTTTTATTTTGGTTTTCATATTTCGATATAACCATCCATTTTTCGCACGATCTCGGTTGCTTTGCAAAAAAGTGTGCTTTCTGATTCACCCTTACAGACATGCTTAACCCTCATCGGTCCCCTGTATGCGCACGCATACAATTTTGATCTTTAATCTTGAATAAAATAAAAACGGTTCAGCGGAATGACCTTGTATTTTGCAAAGTAGAATTATTTTGCCTGAACAACCAAAAAAACCCGTTTTTGAATTTGTACCCTTACTGTATTTGCCTTATAGTTACGAATCGGTCCCTGTGTATGTACGCGCATACACATAAGCAGGTACCTGGAATTGCCGCTTATTTTTGTGTGTGGATTTAGAGCACGCTCTTATTTTTCGTTTTATGAAATTCAGTTTGTTCTGGAACACACATAAGTGAAGTTTGTTTACGCATTTATTTGAATTTTGGTTGTGTTTCGAAGTATTTGATAAAAAATGGATAGAGTTTTACGTGAAAGAAGGCAGCGAGATGAACTAGAAATGGATTTTGATTTGGAAAGCGAAGCGGGCGAATCTCCGTGCAATAGTGACGATGAAAGTGAAGTTAGCATGCATTTGGATGAAGACGACATTGAGCAAAAAATTAACAGTTAGTTCATCTACGGAATGAGTTCCGTATCGTGGGCGATGTCCGTTTCGTGAGTATATTCCATCCAAGCCGACGAAATATGGCATCAAAATTTGGTTGCTATGCGACTCAAAAAGCTGGTATGCATACAACACACAAATTTATGTTGGTCGGAATCGTAATGCCACTCCTGAACGTAATCTCGCACGGCGTGTTGTTTTGGATTTGGTGGAAGAACTTTCTGACAGAAATGTAACATGTGACAACTTTTTCACTTCGTATGAATTGGCAGAAGATTTACATACATCATTCAGTACATACCACAATGTTGTCAGCATAAATGAGAATAGGGAAAAGAAGAATCCTAACATCATTGAAGACTACAACAAAACCAAGAGTGGAGTTGATACTATGGATCAAATGGTGGCTACGTACACATGCAAACGAAAAGTCAATCGGTGGCCAATGGCAGTATTTTGTAGCATGCCTTATGTTAGTGCGTTTAATGCATTCGTGACGTTCATTGCATTGTTCCCAAATTGGAAAAATTCTAAAACGAACCATAATATTCGTCGTCGCCTTTTTATCGAGGAGCTTGGATTGAATCTCGTTGAAAAACATATCACTGAACGTAAAAAACAACAACAATTCGGGAGATTCGCTATTTACCAAGTACATCAAAACGAGGCCGATGCTACATCTGCACATATAAAAATAACAAAAATCTTTTTGCTACACGCTGTGAAAAGTGTAGAAATTTCATTTGTGCTGAACATAAGTTCAATTTATGCGAAAAATGTACAAATAATTGACAAAAGTTAAAAATTCAATTTTTTTTCTAATAAATGTAATATTCTAATTAACTTCATTCTAAATCTACCTTTATGAAGTTCAAATGTATTAATATGATAGTAAACAATGTAATAAACATAAAAAATCACAAAACATAAATGGTTGTACATTTTTTTTAGCTTTTTTACAATTTAAAATATATGTGTATGCGCGCGCATGCAATGGGACCGATTAGATCTATTTCTCGAGGAACCGATGAGGGTTAAGCATACCAACTGTACTTATTTAGTAAGTACAGTACTTATTTTTAGCTTGCCGTACTTATTTCTCAAAGCGTACTTATATGTACTTATTTTGTTTTGCAAAATAATAAAAAATATAAAGATAATTTGAGCTGAGCCGAAAATTATGAAATGGCTGTGGTGAAAATTCCTCTACTTATTATTTTTTCACAAATGTTTAAAAAAAGCGCGATATGGCATCATTAAATTGAAGATAGATAGCGTAGCCCGTAGTCTTATAAATGCTAAGCCTACACTGACGGTCAAAAGATCCGCACCACGTAAAATGTTCGTAAAATTTAGTTGTAATTACAAAAAACACCAATATTTAGACAATGCTTGTACTTTTAATTAATTTTTTTGAAATTTTTTCATTTATTTTGTTTACTTAAATTAATAAAAAAGGAAAACGCCTGTTTAACATACTTCTAATTTTTGATTATTTTGGAACTCTTACTTAAAAACGACGTCTTGAAGAGCTTTAGATAACACTACGTTCAAAAAGTCCATAGGATGACACATAGATGGTGTTACTAGACTTTTTTCCATATGATTTTTATTTAGTACCAACCTTCAAATGATACGTATAAAAATTTGACAACAATCTGACAATTGATTCGTGAGTGAAACTATTGTTATTGAAAAAAAAAAAAATGGAAAAAGTGAATTTCGAGTTTTGATAAAGCATTGCTTTTTGATGAAAAAAAATATAGTGGAATATCCGGACTCTGCTCCATCGAGACAAATGGTAGAAAAGTGGAATGCTGGGTATGCGAAAGCTCTGTGCA
The DNA here is from genome assembly GCA_914767935.1 of Coremacera marginata. Taxonomy (NCBI): domain Eukaryota; kingdom Metazoa; phylum Arthropoda; class Insecta; order Diptera; family Sciomyzidae; genus Coremacera; species Coremacera marginata. The sequence goes on along the minus strand of OU612044.1, from coordinate 87,346,662 downwards.
AAGTAGGTGTCGCGTGAGCTCACAGTCGACCAAAAACAACAACGAATTGATGCTTCAGAAGAGTGTTTGGAGCTGTTAAACCGCAATAAAATCGAATTCTATAGTCGATATGTGACAATGGATGAAACATGGCTTCACTATTACACACCAGAATCCAAAAGACTGTCAGTTAAGTGGACAGCAGTCGACGATCCGAATTCAAAGCGAGCAAAGACCCAACAGTCGGCTTGTAAGGTGATGACGTTTGTATTTTGGGATGCGGAAGAAATAATATTCATCGACTATCTCCAAAAAGGAACCACCATCAACAGCGACTATTACTGTGCACTTTTGGATCGATTGAAGACTGAAATCGCCAAGAAACGGCCACATTTGCAAAAGAAAAAAGTGTTGTTTCAACAAAACAATGCACCGTGTCACAAATCGATGAAAACGATTGCAAAATTTAATGAATTGGGCTTCGAATTGCTTACCCACACACCGTATTCTCCAGATTTAGCCCCCAGCGACATTTCCCTGTTTTCAGATCTCAAGAGAATGCTTGCTGGTAAGAAATTCAAGTCCAATGATGAAGTAATCGCTGAAACTGAGGCCTATTTTGACGAGAAAGAGAAATCATACTATAAAAGTAGTATCAAAAAGTTGGAAAATCGCTATACTCGTTGTATCGCTCTCGAAGGCAACTATGTTGAATAATATAATCGAGTTTTATCAAAATTTTGTTTTTTTTTTTACTTATCCTACGGCCTTATTGAATGTGTTATGTTTCACTGTTTATGATGTGGACAAAAAAGTATTTAATTTATATGTAGATCCATCCTTCCATGGCTTTAATTGCGGACTGAACCGTCAATGGAATAGAGTCAACCAGCCCTAAAGTACAGTAGGCTGTAATTCGTCATTCCAAAGTTTTCTCAAGTGGAGATGAGTTTTGGTTTGCTTCCTGGTTTGTGGTCAGCAACTTTCCATTTCATTTCACATCAGAGGTGTTCTACGGGGTTTAAATATGGGGAATTCCCTGGCCAATCAAGTTGCTGAATTCCGAGATCGGTAAACATTTTGTACCAGTTGGGAAATAAATAAAAATAAATATTATATAACGCCAGTCATTACAAATATCTTATTGAGCAACCGAATTGAAATATAGAGAACCCTTTATAAAATATGGAACACATACCATCTGCCTTAGAGGAAATTTCACCGTTTTTGTGAGAATTCGCACCAAGGGGAGGATAGCGCCAAGGCTGGACACACAGTATCTCGATAAAACATTTTGTCGAACTGTTGTTCGTTTAGTTACATGGCAGAATTATAAGGTAGGGTCAACTCGGAGAGGAATGGAGTAGAAAGCAGAATAAAGCTAGATTGGTGTCAAAATCAGATGTTCATCGCGAATTTCTTTATGCTCACGTTTCGCAGTTGTTTTTAGGTTAAAACTGTTACAGTTTTTTTTTGCAATTTTAAGGCTTCTTTCACATTTTATAGTTTTTATTATACTTTTTTTATAATATTTTCACTCAAATTAGCAAAAATTTAACACCCGCGACCGCACTGTTTGCAACTTGGAAACATAAAATATTTTCTTCATTTGCAATTTCTACGAAATTCGCCGTTTTGACATATATGTCCCTTCTCATTATCCACTCTTCGTTGACGCGTGAGAGCACTCAGCGAAGCGGCCCTACCTTATCATTGTATCATGGTTTAGTTACAATTATTGCTCAGTCAAAGATTTCCTAAGAATGAGTGGTAGAAATACTAAATGCAATACAAATTTAGTTAAATTGATGCTAGCTCAGGTTTTAAATTTTTTGTCATTTCTTGAAATCCGCACCTAAGGTGTATTTCATATATATAACGCCACTTCGAAATTTTAAATATTTTTGTAACGGCCAATTAAAGAAAAAGGAGCATGTTTTGCGGATTTTGTCATTTATACACAACAACAATACTGAACAACAACAACAACAAATAGCGAAGTCTATTCTAATAATGGTACATTGTTTATTGCTAAATATCACTTTTAATGCTGTTCCATATTTATAACACCACATCAAAATTTTGAATAAAAACGATTTTTATTTAATAAAAAAAAAAAAATTAAATTACTGCTCCATTGGCTCCATATTGTATATGCGATTTGGCATACTTGCAATTATTTTTTTTTAATGTATTTGAATCAATTTTGCTCCATTTTTCAAGAATAACTGATCTCAGTTCTTCTACGTTGCCGAATTGTCTGTTATTTTTATACACCTGGCGTACAAGAATTCCCCACAAGTTCGCAATGGAGTTACAAACGGAAGAGCAGGCCGGCTACTCCAATAAATCAATATAATTGGCCTGAAACCATGCTTTAGTCTCTCGATTTACGTGGATTGCCGTATTATTTTGCTGAAAAACTAGTTGTGTCTGCATTTTTTTTTTCCAAAAATGGAGTCAAACTGCTCTCCAGCACATGAGTGTAGTCAGCGCTCTTCATCCTTGAACTTTTAATTTCAGAAAAAGCACCCCACACCATCACATTACCTCCACCAAAACTTCTTTTCGGCTGCTAATAATGCCGAAATCCATCCGGACCATCAAGATTCCATTTTTTCTCATCGGAAAAAATGACATGCAAATAATAACCCCCAACCCTTTTTTAAAATATTATTTAAAAGCTGGCTGGTGGCCAATTTCTCCCTATATTCCTTCTTGCAAATTCCAAGCTCGCTCCCTTATGTTTGCTAGTAAGAGCAGGAATACATTTTATAAGTTCGCTGCGGATATGTTTACACTGATGAAGCACTCTCCATGTCATTGTTCGGGAAACTTCTTCAGCAACAACACTCCGCAACTCGTTTGAACTGTGGGTAGTGTTGCTCGCAGCTCGGATTATTTTCCATTGATCGCCGTCACAAAGGGTTCTTTTTGCCCAACGTTTCGTTTTGCCGTAATTTTGAGGATCGTTAAAAAAATTTTGGATCACTCTGTGGCTGCTATTAATTCTACGGCTGATTTCCCGAATTCCCTTCTTATTTAAGAATATGTATTATTTTTCTTTATTGTTAAGGTCTTCAAAACTGAATACACAATTTCATTAAGCTCTACACTTCAAACGCAGCAGAAGGAATAATTGCAAGTGGTGTTATAAATATGAAACAGCATTAAAAGTGATATTTAGCAATAAAAAATGTATCATTACTAGAATAGACTTCGCTCTTGCTTACTATTTTTGTTGTGTATAGATGACCAAATTCTCAAAACATTATCTTTTGTTTAAAGTGGCCGTTACAAAAATATTTCAAATTTTGAAGTGGCGTTATATAAGTTAATTTTAACTAAACTTCATTTATTTAAAAAAAAAAAATATTTTTTCTTTTCGTTTGCGCGACTTTATTTGTTTAATAACTAACTTAAATATTTTTCATATCTTATTATTACACCTAAAGCTGCTCTGTCGCTGTTGCTATTGTTGTTGCTGTATCAGCTTACATTGGCATTCTCACAGTTTGGCATATACAACGGATGCGCGTGCACCAGTGGCCATGTTATCAGCATATTTTGTTTATTTAAATGTAATTTGCATTAACTCCTCCGCCCTTAAATTCGAACGTCCTCGTTCGATGACCGTATGTGTCTTGCAATGTATTCGATTCTAATTACTGTTGATTTATTTATTTCAACTTGTATTGAGGTCTATTGCTATTGCAAGACAAATTGCCAATGCCGAGTTCATTGCACTATGAATAATATTTTCTTTTTTTAGCAACTCTATTTTTGTTGTGCTATCAAGATGAAGTTGCTTGAGTCTCTCGAGTGAAAGATATTCTTCGTTTTCTTCTAACGTTGATGCTGGTTTCAGAATTGCTGGCTTAGGGTGGTGACGGATTGTCTCAATGTTATCGGTTTTTCTTCCATCTATTTGGATTGAGGAGTTTGTGTGTCGAATCATGTAGGTTCCTTTGAGAGTTATTGTTTCATTATTGATTACTGCAGGTCCATTAAACTCGTTGAGGAAAATTACACCGGGAGCTATTTCTTCTATAGGTTCTATAGGTATAGGTTCTATAGGCTCATTGATGATGACTGTGCATTTTGGTTTAAGGCTTTTCAATAAGTTTGGTATGCAGGCAGAAGTACTAGGTTAGGTTAGGTTGAAGCGGCTGTCTCCCCTGAGACACACTTAGGCCAATAAGGCCCATTGTGATACCATGGGTTAATTTCCCTCTCTGTTTAAACCAGTTTGAGCTGTTGACAAAGCCAAGGATCCGGTAGACCAAAGTTTCTGAGAGATCATCGAGATCTCTATAGAACCATTTACCTAAGTGAAGGTGGCGATTTTTAGCTAGCGCTGGGCAAGTACAGAGAAGATGTTTTGTAGATTCCTCCTCCTCCTCATTTCTGCAGCTTCTACAGAAGTCGTTGTGGAGGATGTTCAATCTTCGTGCATGATTACCTATTAAGCAGTGTCCTGTTAAGACACCTATCGTAGTACTGATCTGATCCCTTCTCAGAGCAATCAGTTCTTTTGAGCGTTTTAGGGTGATTTTTGGCCAAACCTGACGCGCTGTATGACAAGTGCTACCCGTTGACCATCTATCGTAGGCTTTGTTTAGGGATAGCTCATTTGTGAGTAGTTTACATGTGGTGAGGGATATACCAATACTTTCTTCTCTCATCGAGAGTTGTTTGGTTGTTCCGGTGCGAGCGACTTCATCTGCTTTGCAGTTTCCTAGAAAGTCTCTATGTCCGGGAATCCAGCATAGGTGTATTTTGAGCTGCTCTGCCATCTTATTTAGGGATCTGCGGCAGCAAATTACTGTTTTAGTTGTTTCAACAGATTCTAGGGCTTTCAAGGCGGCTTGACCGTCAGATAGTATGTAGATATCCTTGGAGGATATTGCATTCATCTGAAGCCAAGTTACTGCTTCATGTATTGTGACTACTTCCGCTTGGAAGACACTGCAATGGTCGGGGAGCCTGAAGGCTAGATTAATGTTCAATGTATCAGAGTAGACTCCTCCTCCCATCCTGCCATCTAGTTTTGATCCATCTGTGTAGATTCTGATGACATTGTTTGGTGGAAGGTTTCCAACCGCCCACTCATAGCGGGAGGGGATGGATACATCAAATTTCCTCTCAAAGAAAAGTTTTTGTGTGATGTAGTCTACGGATTTGGGGGTATCGGAGGAAGGAACTTCCTAATGCTAGAGTGTCGTGATTTGCCCTCTCGCCATTGAGAGGTGGCCATTAGACGGATGGATGTATTGGTAGCCATCTGTTTTACCAGGATATCAAGTGGTATAAGGTGGAGCATAGTATCTTATGCATCTCTAGGTGTGATTTTTAATGCTCCACTGATGCAGAGCTCAGCTGATCTTTGAACTTTGCGGAGTATGTTGAGGTGTGTTTGTTTGTCCAGTGCTTCCCACCAGACAATTGCACCATATAGCAATATTGGCCTTACTACTGCCGTGTAAAGCAGGAGTAACACTTGGCTGTAAACCCCATTTGTTACCCACTGTCCTTTTGCATGAGTAGACGGCTATATTAGCTTTTTTGGCTCTCTCGAGCAGATTGGGTTTCCAGTTTAATTTTCTATCCAGGATAAGGCCCAGATATTTCGCTTAGAAGCTTAGAAGCTTAGTCTTATGTTTCCCAGTTTTGGAGGACTGATAGTTGGTAGATTGTGTTTTCTTGTGAAAATCACTAAATCCGTTTTTTCAGGGTTGACGCTGAGTCCACAGCTATTAACCCATTGTATGAGAGTATTAAGGCCGTTTTGCATAATATCTCGAAGTGTGGATATATATTTTCCAGAACTGACAATAGCAATGTCGTCTGCCTAAGCTATCACCTTGCACCCCTCATGTTCCAGTTTCTCCAGCAGTTTATTAACTGCTAGGTTCCAGAGTAGAGGCGAGAGAACCCCTCCTTGAGGAGTTCCCCTTGGTACAGATCTTAGCGTGGATGCCACACCGAGATTTGCACTTATAATCCTGCCTACTAGCATTTGATTTATAAGTGCTCCCAGCGTGGCATCCACCCCAAGCTCCGTTAGTGCATTTGTGATAGCCTCTGCTTTGACGTTGTTGAAGGCACCTTCTATATCAATAAAAGCTATCATTGTATATTCCTTTTGAAGAAGAGATTTTTCAATGATGGAGACTGATGAAGTACTAAAAGGCTAATAACTTTTTTACTAGAGGCTTGTTTGGACGTTCGTCCATCTTCCCCTCTGAGAAGGACTGTCAGGGGTTTTGCTAATTTTGCGAAGTCTCTGATGAATCTTCGGTAAACCCCTAATAGGCCTAAAAAGGATCATAGGTCTTTAAGTGTCTTTGGACATGGGAATTTGGCTATTGCTTCTACTTTGCTTGGGTGTGTTTTAATGCCGTCTGAGGATATAATAAATCCTAAGAATTCTACACTGTCTTTAAAAAATTCGCATTTATCCATTTAAACTTTGAGATTTGCATCTTGAAGTGTTTTAAAGATCGTGGATAAGTTTTTGAAATGGGCTTCTTCATCTTTACTAAAGACTATATAGACTATAGCATATTTTACCTATATGCTCACGTAAAATAACATCCAAAGCCCTTTGGAATATGGATAGAGCATTTTTGAGTCCGAAAGGAAGTCGGACGAATTCATACTTTCCATTGCTGGCTGAGAAGGCTGTCTTTTCAATGTCATCTTCGTGTAGCTTAATTTGGTGAAAACCGCTTTTTAAGTCTAGGACTGAGAAAATTGTATTTTGGCCGAATTGAGATAATACCTCATTAATTTCGGGAATCAGCTTCCTATAGTCGATCACCAATCGATATTTTTTTTCACAAGAAGCATCAGTCTTTTTGGGGTTGAATAATGCCGTCTTTAAGAAGTTGATCAATTTGTTTGTCCACTTCGTGCTTTAGAGACATTGGGTAAGGGTAAGATTTTGTGTAGGTTGGTTTGTCACTTGATGTTCTAATTCTTCCTTTAACTTTTGTTGTAAATGTAAGTTTCTCATCTGGATCGACAAAGAAATTTGCGTATGTTTCTGTTAATTTACGAAGTTTTGATTTCTGTTCTTGCAACATGTGACTGTCCCTGAAATTATCCGAGTTTATTGATTCTGAAATTTGTTGTTTGAGTCTAATTTTTAGTTTATTTTTAATAAGCATATAACTTTCTTTCGTAAAGATGACAGCTGATAAGTCTTTAAGACTATCATTACCTAAAATTCCATGAAAGGATTTTAGTGTGGGTAAGATGAAAAACTGTACTTGAATAGTATTAATACCAAAAAGTTTTATCATGGTATGTTAGGTTATTTCGACTTTTCCGCCGACTGAATTTGCATAAAAATTTTGTTTGTTAGGGGTTGGATTTTTTACTAAACTTGGTTGAATGTAATTTTTGTTAGATCCAGTATCGACTAGAAACTTTTAGATTTTACCGTCGCTCGTCTTACATTCAAAGTATGGTAAGGACGAGCTTGTCATTCTAAAAAATTTATATCTGCGTAGACACTTGGTTGTTCATTATAGTTTTCTGACGTAAGAGATGACATATAGTCGTTTAGGGTTTCGTCTTCAACATGTATTGTTGCCATAGAATCAACTAAAGAATTTTAAGTGCTAGTGTCATATTGAAGAGGATAGTCATTGTTAGAAATAGTGTTAACTTGTTCGCTATTTTGATCTGAGTTTGTATTGTCTATTAATTCAGTGTCATGATAACAATTTGCTTGTGTTGTTGACACGCAGAAGTTACTCTGTACTTTAGGAGGATGAACTTGCATGGATGGAGATGGTGTGTATTGTTCGTTTGGTCTTTTGATGATTTTGAGGTCTTGGCCTATTCATATAATTTACTCCTCTTGAGCGTATGCTATAATCGATGTCCATTGGCTCTGCCTTATTTAATGGTTTTGGAGCAGTTGGTCGAGGTGGATTGTGTTGTCCTTGTTGTTGAAAGGGATTATGTTGAGGATATTGGAAAGGTTGTTGAAGTCGTCTCTGATATTGAGCGTATGGTGGTTGGTTGTATTGGGACCGTTTAATAAATAGTTGCGGAACATGTGCTAAATGTGGAAATGCTGTTGATGTTGCGTTGTATAAGTTGGTTTACGAGTTGGTAATTGAGGTAATGATTTCCTGTTATTCGCGTTAGGAATGTTAGCATGTTGTGCACGATAGTTTTGGTTTTCAAGTTTTTTGCAAAAGTGCAAAGCTTGAGGCAGGTCTGCAGGTTCTCTAATTCCTAAAAGTCTGGGTAGATCCCCTCTAAGACTTCTAACACATGTATCTAGTGCCTTGTCTCTGTATGTTTCAGTTAACAAATGCATGGCCTCTATAGAAGTGTCCATACTAGAAATTTTGTTCAGTATTAATGTCAAGTGTTGATATACCATTTGATAATATAGATCAAGGCTATGGATACCCTGTGTTAGTGTGATCATTTGATATTCCAGAGTTTCCAAATACCGCGTTTAACCCGCGCTTATACCGGGTGGTGAGACATGTAGAAATACATTCCCAGTTTAGTGGTGTGTTGTATGACTCTATTTCTGCGTCTGCATTACCTATGATTTTGTTTCTTATAGTATTAAGAATGCCGAAGTATTTCGGTGTACCTTTAAGGTGATTGTAAATGTTGAGAATTCTCTTGACACTTTTGCGCCATGAACTATATTCACTGGGGTTTCCTGAGAATTCGCACTACATCAGGAACCTTGTCTAAGTCGCCTAGATTCCCAGAGAATTGCGCATCAATACTCTATTCTATACCTTTGTAAAAATTGGCATTAGGATTAATTATAGATTGGACGATATCTTTGCATTGGTCGTTACAGACTCTTGCGACAATACTAGAGTATTCTAACTAGACTATAGTATATATAACTAGAGCTTCGAATTCAGGTGTTGCCGCTACTTGATTTTTAGAAAATGTATTTTGATTTGGAGGGGGTAGGTTGATATTTGAAAGTTGGAAATTTGGTAGAGGATTATTAGTGCCTGAAGGGTCAGTCATGGTTCTTTTTTTATTGTGTATTTCTTTTTCGTACTGGAGAATTTTGGAAAGATTTTTTGTTTTTGTTCTAAAACTAGATATATATTTTGTCGAAAAGAAAAAAATTCCTGTTCACTCCTAAATTAATGGCTTTTTTAATAAAAAATTTTTTTTTAAATTTTTCCTTTTTAAATTATCTTGATCTAAAAAAAATTCCTAAAATTTTCTTTTTTCACTTTTAAATCAATAGATTATTTAATAAAAAAATTTTAAAATTTTTTCTTTATTTGAATTATCTTGATCCAAATTTAAAATTTTTTTTAAAATCCTTTTTTCACTTTTAAAAATTTTTTCTTTTTTGAACTATCTTCATTCGAAACAATTTTTTACATCCTGCTTTTTCACTTTTAATTTAATTAGCCGAAAAATTTCTTTACATTTTCTTTATTTTCACTCTTAATTTGATAATTTTAACTTCATTTTTACAATACTTTTTCTAGGAACATCCCACGCTGATAAGAGTTTTTAAATCCCTTTGGTTTTAACTTCTTGGGAAAACTTCTCATACTCACTCGAGGTTCCGTCTCTCTATAGATTGACTTTGTTCCTTGTGGGTTTGATGCGACTTAGATGCAGATTTGTATCACTTCTATCACTTAGTAGCAAACTTTTTGAGGTTGACTTAAACTTTTGATGAGAACACGTTGGTTTGATGCAGCTAAGATGCAATTTGTATCACTTGTATTACTGATTACCAAACTTCTTTAGGTTGACTTATACTTTTTATACGGACACGTTGGGCGCCAGTTAATTTTAACTAAACTTCATTTATTTAAAAAAATATATTTTCTTTTCGCTTGCGCGACTTTATTTGTTTCATAACACTTTAACTCTAACTTAAACATTTTTTATATCTTATTACACCTAAAGCTGCTCTGCCGCTGTTGCAATTGTTGTTGCTGTATCAGCTTACGTTGGCATTCCCACAGTTTGGCGAACGCAACGGATGCGCGTGCACCAGTAAGCCATGTTGCCAGCATATTTTGTTTATTTAAATGTTATTTGCGTTAACTTATATATGAAATACACCTTATAGCGACAAATTTCGAAGCAAGAAAAATACACTTTCAAAGAGCAACAGCGTGCCGAGGGTGCTGTCAGTGGAGCTGCTGCCGCTGATGCTGCCTCACACACAGAGCGAACATCAATTTTTCCTTTAATTATTTTAAACAAGTTCTCATTATTTAATTTTTCCATTTGCATTTATTGTTGACGAATACAATCCAAAAAAAATATTTCGACTTAAAAAATGTAGCACGGAATTCTTCTTATTTGCACAAATTTTCAATTATTTTGATTTCAGGTAAATGTACTTATTTTTTCAAACTCAAAGTTGGTATGCTTAGACATGCTGTATATGCGACCTTTGTAGTTCTTTTTTCAATAACAGGTTGCCACTTGTACAAGAATTTTGCATTTTTGTAAAGGATTTTCGATTGTCTAGACACAATCAGTGGCGGATCTACATACGAACTGAAAGGGCAAGAGGTAAACTATGTTAGTGGGATAATTTCTTCATAGTTCCGCTTTGGTTACATCGCCAAGGAAAGTAACTAAATACCGTTTCAGAGCCTATGTTTCCAGACTCTTAGTATGATAAGACCTAAGCTGATTCATATTATGCATAGTTTGGGTTTATTGTATTGGAGAGCATAAGCCATAATTAGGCAGTTATTTTCATAGTTATGGTTGTCCTTGGTGCCTTTTTTTTCGTGACGCTAGCCGTGTTGTGGAGTACTCGGTTATAGTTCCTTTTCGGCTACATCGCCAAGGAAAGCAACTAAAAAACGTTTCAGAGCCTATATTTCCAAACTCTTATGGACAGTTTTTCAGTACGAGTTTAAACTTTAGTTAAATAAAACCGAGTTTAATTCACCAAAATTGGACGTTTACGATCCCCTCCATGGACGCTATTAATAGCGTAGCCACCTAAATATTTTTATTTTCATGAATTCGGTGCTGGATCACACACTAAGTAAAAATGGGTCGCTGAATCCGTTGCCTGAATTTCAAAAACACTATAAACCATCTTGATTTTTAAAATTGTGACATCAGATTCGAAGTCAGCGACCCCTGAACACTGTTAAACGATGTTTAAATCTCTTAAAAATACATTTTAGTAGATGGCAAGACTGCTATAAAAAATTACACAATTTTGAAATTCTGACAATGGATTCGAATTTAGCGACCCATTTTTACTTAGCGTTTGCTCCCGCAACGAATTCGTGAAAATGAAAAAAAAAATTAGGTGGCACCACTATTAACCATCTTGAATTTTAAAATTTTGACAGTCTAAATTGCGACCTTCTAATTCTGTCATCGCATGTACAATTCCAATTTTTAAAATCTTAAATTCAATTTATGCACATAACATTCAACTCATATATTTATGCAGCATTAATCTTTTACAAATCCTTCATTCTGTTATGTTTGGTTTAAATTCGTTTGTCCGGCGAATACTATCGGCTATGTGTTGTTTGAGTCGTTCGGAACGAATCAAACATAACAATCACTCGTTTCCAAACGAATGTGTTGAAAGTCGGTTCAAGACTATTTGTGTTATGGTGTTCATTCCACCCGCTGTTATAGTTATGTAAACTACTGAACTTGACACCGAATGCACTATAGTTGTAGTAGAAACGAGTTGATCCGTGCAGAGGTTTAATATATACTCGTATGCAGTTATTTACATTAGTACATTTTTGTTGTTAGTTAGTCTGACGGAATAAAAGATAGACTTAAGGATTTCCATATTAGATGAGGGGTGGAAAGGGGATTTTTGACAGTGTAGGCACTTATGGTTGACAGTACTTTTTTAACAATAACTGATTTTTAACGTAAGTCTACAACAATAACCTGAGGTAGATATGTTTGTGAATATTATTTCCTCTTTTTCATTAATTTTTTAATGGAATAGGTCAGTGTTTTCTGCATATGTTTTTATGTATTCATGTAATGTCGCCTAAAGTAGGTTAGAAAAAAGTATAAGACTTTCATTGTGAGGTTGAAGGGCTATCAGCTGGTATGCCCTGAGTTGCAATAATCTTATGTATAATCTTTTTTTAGGGTTTGTTATACGATAAGATTTTATGCAGGGCTTAAGGCCATACAATAGGAAATTTTCTGACTCAATAGTCTTTTACGCGTTAGGGATTTTGTGTGGGGATTTTTGGATTTAATTGCTGGGATAGTGATTGACTGCTTGATGGACTCTATAAAAGATCGAGTATGTATTAAGGAGTATTTCGATGAGTCAGTATTCAAGTTATGTAATGGTGTCTTTAACATATGGTAAAGATTCTTTTATACAGGCGTTTGTAAAATAATTGTGTGTTTTTCTCTATAAAATCGGTTGTTTGGACTCTGATTATGGACTATATAGTTTGAAGTTTTGACATTCTTCGGCCAACTTTTTTAATATAAGTTATAACTATGTTAATATAAAAAAGAGGTTAACTATGTTAGTGGGATAATTTCTTCATATTTCCGTTCTGGTTACATCGCCAAGGAAGGTAACTAAAAAACGTTTCAGAGCCTATGTTTCCAGACTCTTAGTATGATAAGACCTAAGCTGATGTATATTATGCATAGTGTGGGTTTATTGTATTGGCGAGCATAAGCCAAAACTAGACAATCATATTTTTTACAGGTATGGATGTCCTTGGTGCATATTTTAGTGATGCTGACCGTGTTGTGGAGTACTCGGTTATAGTTCCGTTTTGGCTACATCGCCTAGGAAAGCAATTAAATAACGTTTCAGAACCTACGTTTCCAAACTCTTAATGTGTATAAAATTAATGGAGTGCATGTATATATGCACAGCTGAATTTTTAATGCATTTGAGAGTATAAGCCAGAACTAAATTTGTGTCTTTACTGAATGGTTGCTCCTCAGATATTAAGTCAGCTTTTGTGGATGATTTTACTAGTTCTGTTTTGGCTACATCGCCAAGGAAAGCAACTAAATAACGCTTGAGAGCCTATGTTTCCAAACTCTCAATACTGATGATAAGCTTTGAAATTTGTATTTTTATACGAAAGTTTGGTTATTATGCGTATTTGAGAGCATAAGCGAGAGCTAGTTAATGTCTTCACAGAATAGTTATTCTTCAAAAACTATATATTCGAAAGGCTGTTGTGGTGGATGGATTCTATGACAATTTGATGTATAGTATATGGCATAGATTCCGAAAATTCTGTGTTGTAAAGTCCGAAAATTCTTGTACTGTTGTAAAGTAGTATGTTGATTAGAGTCTGTATCAAGTAAATGCATCTTTAAGGAACATTTATGTAGACATCACTAAAGTTATGCAATGTTACCTACTAACACAATAAAGGTTCCTTAACTGCTATTAAATGAGTTTGTCATTCAGATTCTTCTGTACAAAATTTGTTAGGTTAGCTTTGGACTCATGCATTAATTTAATTTAATTTAATTTAATTTAATTTAATTTAATTTAATTTAAGTTAATTTAATTTAATTTAATTTAATTTAATTTAATTTAGTTTAATTTACTTTTACTTAATGTAATGTAATGTAATGTAATGTAATGTAATGTAATGTAATGTAATGTAATGTAATGTAATGTAATGTAATGTAATGTAATTGTATTGTATGGTATTGTATTGTATTGTATTGTATTGATTTGATTTGATTTATTATGCTTGCCAACGCCGGGCACTGGCACAGAATGTGTGCTGCCGTTTCCGGCTCCTCTAGGCATAACCTACACGCATCGTCCTCGGTCAGAGTAATATTCTTGAGATGGTACATGTAGCGACCGTGCCCTGTGACCAGTGCAGTAAGCCAGCTTAAAGTCCTTCGATTGTAAAGAATAACTTTTGCAGCCTCACTACGACACCACTTCACGGCCGCCTTCGATTGCCTTCAATTAATAGCTTCATCCCACCTTGTACGGTGTTCCGAGTCCGTCCATTGCTTAATAAGGCCTGCCACCATGTTGTCGCCTATGGCGATACGTGGCTCTGGTCCACAGAACTTTTCTGCTGATCCTTCTCTTGCTAAAGAATCAGCTTTTTCATTCTGTTCTATGCCAGAATGTCCTCTTACCCACATAAGTGTGAGCTCTTTTTTGTCTGAGCGCACCTATTGAGTTAGGTAAGACACATTATGGCCAACCTGGAAGTGACGCCTGCTAGCTGTATGCACCTAATCACCGACTGATTGTCAAGGGCAATGACAATTTTGTTGCCATTGGCCCGGTCATCTATCAGGTGGTCCAGTGCATGCACCACACTAAGCATTTCCGCCTGGTACACAGACACAATCAGAGTTCTGCCATTCATCAGAGAGTCGTCTGTGAATATACTGATATCGTTACCAACGGTTTCTTCACAGGCGACTCCATCTGTTATAAGAGTTTTATAACATTTTTCTGTTATCCTTACTCTCTGCCTTCCGTCCATTGTCATACCCGTCTCCCTGATATTTCTATGTACAATTTCAAAAATGCGCATGTGACCATGTAGGGCCGTTGATCCATGAAACGTAGCATTTCGGAACAGCCTCCTGAAAAAAAGCTCCTTTTCAGTCACTTACTAATTCGTGAAGAGCATTCTCCGTAGACCTACCTGCTCTATACGCATGTTGGCATCTACTCAGAGGATTGTGCGTCAGCAAAGTACTCTCAAGACAGTAAACCATCACTCTTTCCATCGTTTTCAAGAGGAAATACGTTAGGCTGATCGGTCTGGCCGACTTCGCCTGCGCATAATCCTTTTTTCCGGGCTTCGGAAGAAAGGCAACTTACGCCTCTCTTCAGACTTTACCCCCATTTCAGAATTTACCCCACAGCCTAGGTGCAATGAGATCCTCCCCCCATTGCATCATAGCCGGAAATATACCGTCCATCCCTAATGTTTTGTACGGAGCAAATGAGCGAATAGCACTCCTCACCCCGTTTGTAGTGATCATTCTTTCGGCTTCCAGTCTGACAATTCTGTGCATACCTTTCTTCAAGGGTGTCCACGGGTCGTCAAACCTAAAACTTCCAGGAAAATGCACCTCCATCAGAACTTCCACCGACTTCTCTAAGTTCTCTGCCATGGTTCCATCCGTTTCTCGGATCAGTCCCACTTTGGAGAATGGATCTTTTGAAGCCGTTTTCTGAAGCCTACATGCTTCTGAAATATTTTTCATCCCAGAGCGGAAGTCTCTCCACGACTGCCTTTTACGGTGTCGTATGAGGTTATTCAGTTCCCTTTTCCTTGCCTTGTAGTCTGCCAATATTTCTGGGGTTCCCCCTCTCATGTGCAGATTGAAAGCCTTCCTAACCTTCTTCTTCAGAGATTCGAGTTCCGTGCACCACCATGGCGCCGGATCATCCTTGTCTACTGAAGATGTAGGACATGCCACCTCGTAAGCTTCAACCATGGCCGAACTAAGATGTTTGACATGGCTTTCCACTTCCGCTGTATTCCCTCTTTTTTTTATATCTTTCTGGGTCAGTGTTTCCCTCAACTTCGCCTTATATTTCACAGGATCTGTATTCTTGGGAATCCTGACTTTCTTGCTATGCCGTTGGCGTCGGATTCCGTACTTGAATTCAAACTGAATGGATCTGTGGTTAGACATCGTTGGCCTATCCACGACCCTCCAGTCTTCTATTCTACTCAGAATCCTTCTGCAAATAAGCAAATGAGCCTCGCATCAACGAAAGTTGGCTGTGCTCCTCTATTTGCTACCAACAGATTATACCTCTTCAAAAATTCAAGTAATTGCTCTCCTCTGTCATTGTTGTTGGTGCTTCCCCACACGGTATTGTGCGCGTTGGCATCACATCCAATCATCACTCCAATGTTCGTTTCCTCACAGTACTTTACCAGATTCTCCACCTCTTTTGAAGGAGGTTGGTCCGGAGAGTCGTAAGCAAGATATGCTGAAGCTACCATACAAGCACCTGCAACATCACCGATTCTCACAACAGTGTGGTCTAGGGAAATAGGTGTGGCATATGTACCGCTAGTATACCATGCCTCACCAAGATACAAGTCCTCCGCTTGCCATCTGTTACCGGTTGGTACACCGTTGCCTTTCGCTCTGAGAGACCTTTAATTTTATTGTGAAGAATCCAAGGTTCTTGGAGCATTGCTATGTCAATTCCATCCTCCTCCATGCAACGCATCATCATTGCTGATGCTGCCCTACTATGGTGTAGATTGAGCTGACACACCACGAGGTTTTCCTGGTACGGAAAACCCACCACCGTCCCTAGTGGTTCCTTCCTTGCAGAATTCTTCTCTAGCCCCGTACCAGGGTTCCATCGCACTCACCTTGCATCCTTTTGGAATTTGATGAGAGCTTGATCAAGACCGCAGTCGAGCGGTCCTTGACGCCTCGTTCCTTTGCGTCTCCGAACTTCGTTGCATTACTAACTCTCCATTTAGAAGTGTCTGCAACGCACCGGTTCTGGTGCCGCCAACTGAGATTCTCCCAACTAACCATCGATGGAGCAATCAACGGTGCCCATTAAAAGCTTTTTTTCCGCTACCGTAGCATATGATGCACGGCCGCTTTCAATAACCCCTTTCGGGTTGAATTTCCTCCCAACTGAAGTCTTTGACTTCGCAGCCGCAACACTTTGTTTGGACAAAGGTTTCCTACCGCTTGGTTTCTGGCTATCAGCCATCCCCGATTTCGTCTGGCTATCGACTTTTGAGGGTCGTCTACCAGCTTCCATCGTTGTTCCTTTTTGTGGAAGGCTATCAACCTTTACAGGATGTCCACCTTCCCCCTCCTTAGCCGAAAAGCTAACAGCCATAAGCTGTCCACCTTTCGACTCACTAGTTGCCCCTTTAATGACTTCGCAGAAAGATCCAGGCTGATCCCTGAATCTTTTCCGCTCATTCGCTTCCGAGCACTCATCGCATGACATGCTTTGGAACTGGTCCGTCATTTTACTGACGGGGGACTCCAAAGCAGTCTTCCCCCACGGTTATACCCGCCCTCTTTCGCTTCCTCCTCCGCTTTTGCTTCTCCTTAGAACGGAGCCGCTTTGCCTCGGATTCAGCATCCCTCATTGGCACTGAAGCTTCGACAGGACTAGCTAACAGCTTCACCCATTTCGGAGTTCCATCGTCCACCAGGCCCTGCAAATCCTAAATCCTTTTGGGATTCCACCGCTTTGAGACTTGTCCCCTTAGCGCACCCTTTTTTTTGTTTTTAAATTGTGTATCCATTGGATCCCACGAGTCGGGGAGAAAGACGGACCGAACGGAGAGATCCCCATTACCCGCCCTACCCTACTAATGTGTACAACAGGGAGTGGGCTGCCCTAAGGAGGCACCATTCGCGATCTAATATCCCTAGACCCTACACCATCGGTGCAATCTCTCTTGGCATGGCGTTTACAACCTTAGAAATGGGAGGGTGACTTTTAGTTCGTTGCTCCACAAAGCCTAAACCAATAGTCATTGTGTCTTTGCAACTTAAGCCTCTACATCGCGTTAAGATTGTCACCCATGCGTAGAGGTCGGGGGTTTTAAAAATATTAATGTACGCTATATATGTATCCTCGTTGGGATATCAGCGTATCGTTGATACCGCGTATCAGCCACTTGCACATACACACACACGGTATTAGTAAAATTCTACAGGAGTGCAGAAAAACTGCTTTCTTTTAAACTATTGAATGTATTTTCAACTAAACTAAAAACATTTATTGAAATTAGATACTTGCTTTGTTCTGAAATCAGCATTTAATGGAAAATCCGCCCTTTATTATTTAAATCATTTTGAATTAAAATTCAAATTTATATTTTGGCCTTCTTGCAATATACGCGGTATTGCAAGTGGCTGATACCCAGTATTACACGCCCAACGACGATTGGCATAGTATATTTATAGAATATGTTATCAGTAGATCAAATCAATTGTTTTTTAGATTGTAATATGATATTCGATTTTCTTGGCTTTTTCGATATAATGCCGGTTACATTTTCGCACGTTATTTCCATGTCACGATGCAGTTTCAACAACGCCAACCCGTTCAATCGGTCCTCACTAGTTTTGCTTCGCAGACACGTTTTTAATCTGCGTAGAGTCTATAAAACTGAAAAAGCTTCGCTTCTCTCGTATGTCAAACGACACACTTGTGTTTTTTTTTTGCAAGTTATACACGGTAGAAAATAAAAAAACAATCAACATTTGTCATTTGGACAGAAGTAAAACCACTACATCTTCAAACCGTTAGTCCTACAAAAAAAATGTTTAGGAGATATTTAAGAGAACTTGATATGATCTTGGTGGTGTAGTTTTTTACCAACACTTTTATAAAAAATTTAAATTTTTTGGAAACTAATTCACATTTTTCAAGGTCACCACTACTATTTTTTTTTTTTTTTGCGTTTTGAAAACATGGTCGTATTGAGGCATGTGGGCATGTATAAACGAATTTTTTAAAAAAACTCCATTATCAAGAAATAAAAGAAATAAATAAAAAAAAAAATTAAAAAGTTATACAAGTTTGAAGCATAATTAAAAGCTTTCGGAGGTATATTACTCGCTCAAAAATTATAAAATACTATAGGAACTACACAAAATACTAAAAATTACATATTTGATTTAAAATGAAAGTTCGTACAATTTTGAGAATGCATTAAGAATGAATGCCTCAGTACGACGATGTTTTAAAAACTCAAAAAAATAATCGTGCTGAATTTTAAAAATGTGAATGAAATTTTAAAGGTCAAAAAAATTTAAATTTTTCATTAATGTGTTGGTAAGAAACTGCACATTTATAAAATGTTAAATGAGAAAAAGATCTCTTAAAAAAAATCCTGAACATTTTTTTGTAGGACATAAAGTTTTAAAGATATAGTTATTTACTTACTTAGGTGGTCGTAAAAACCCGTTTCCGGGTTTCGGCCGACCTCATCAGCTCTCGCCAGGCGCCTCTGCTTTGCGCGTGCCTTCTCCAATCGGATTCACAAAGTGCGGTTAGGGCTTCCTCAGCCTGGTTCATCCATCGGAGACATGGTCTCCCTCGTCGTCGTTGACCAGCGACCCTCGCCTCGAGCACCTTTTTCGCTGGAGCTTCGTCGTCTATACGATGGACATGACCCAGCCAGCGAAGTCGCTGCACAGTTATACGCCGAACTACGTCAATGTCATCGTAGAGCTCATACAGCTCGTGGCTCATTCGGATGCGATAGTCATCGACGACTCGAACAGGACCGACGATTTTGCGAAGAACTTTTCTCTCGAACACCCCCAGAGCGGCTGCGTCAGTTTGCGAAACTACCCATGCCTCAGCGCCATAAAGCAGCACAGGTAGAACAAGCGTCTTGTAGAGTGTTAGTTTTGTCGATCGGGAGAGGGCTCTGGAACTTAATTGCTTACTGAGCCCGTAGTAGCACCTATTAGCAATTATTGTTCTTCTCTTGATCTCCAGGCTGATTTCGTTGTTGGAGTTAATGGCGGTGCCAAGGCATAGAAACTCCTTGACTACTTCAAAGTTATAGCTGCCGGATGAAACTTGGGAGTCTAAACGCCACGCTTACTTGTTTGTAGACAGCATATACTTTGTTTTACCCTCATTTATCGTCAAACCCATTTTGGCTGATTCCTTTCGATAGCGGCGAAAGCAGCGGTAACATCTCTCTTGGTTCTGCCGACAATATCAATATCATCAGCGTACGCAAGGAGCTGGACACCTTTATAGAAAATGGTGCCATTACGATGCACACCGGCCTTTTGTACGATCCCCTCCATTACGATGTTAAAGAGATCGCAAGACAGTGGATCGCCTTGCCTGAAACCTCTTTCGGTATTGAAGGTTTCGGAGAGGTCATTTCCTACCTTGACGGAGCTGCGTGTGTTGCTCAACGTCATTCTGCAAAGTCTAATCAACTTTGCAGGTATACCGAACTCAGACATTGTTTCGTATAGGCAATCCCTTCTCGGACTATCGAAAGAGGTTTTAATACCCTTAGACTACATAATAAACACCAGTACATCACATTTAAATACAGGCTCTCCGAGAATTTCATGAAGTTTGAACCCCCAAAATCGTCCCCTGAATCCGCGCCTGGTCTCAATGAACCAATGACGAGATGCTGCATACACCGAGAAAAAATCTTATGTTAAATTGAAAAAAAAACCTAGTATAATTTAAAAGATGGCTTTGGCAGTTTTCAGCCACCCAAGTACTTTATCAAAACGCCTAAGTTTTACATGTTGACTTGCCAATTTTTATTTTATGATAAATTAACCAAGTATTTGGTAATTTTTTTTGACACTATCAAAAAAAATTTAATTTCCAAAATTAACTTTTTTCAGGTTTTGGTATTTTTGTTTTCCTTTTTTGGAAGCTGCCGCCTCTCGTTCTGTAATTTGCTTGACTGAAATCAGCAACAAAACAAATTTTTCTTTTGTCAACACCGTTTTTTTCTTAGAAATGAATGACTTCTCGGCTTTTCTTGCTGTTTGACGTCCGTTATAACAAGAACATTAAATTAAATTAAATATCAAATACAAAAATTTTACCTTCGCATGCCGTTGAGATTCGAACCCACAACCAACCGATACCACTATGTATGAAGACAATACGCTACGCATTGAGCCAAACTCGTTCATTACGCGGAGTGATTTATTCAATATTAATTACAACCGAAGCTATGCTGCAGCTATCAACAGAACACTGCGACATACTGCATCTGTTAACATCTGTGAATTAAATATTTTTTTAGCAGGGTTTCGAAGTATGTACTTTCAAAGCAATATATTAAACAATTTATTGCTTAGGTGAATTAACCTTGCTGCAGTTATATCAGCAAACAGTAGCAAGGCTGCTTAGATCAGTTGGAATAGCGATCGACTGCCACCAAAAGTTCCAGGTTCGATTCCACACGGCGCACAGAGTGTCTTTTTCAATTTTAGCGTGCCAAAACTCATATCTTAAAAAGTTGTATAGCTAGAGACATGAAATTTGATAATTTTGTTTTCAAGACCAAAGAAATAACTATCACAAAAAATGGGCGTGATCTGTTAACTGCCACGCCTACCACCCAAACGACTGGGAAAGTATTATTGGTATAAGCTTGGATGTATGTATGATATAATGATAAAATTTGGTATCTAAGTTTATCTTGTAACTTGAAAACTTTTGGTGAAAAATGGGCGTGATCGGTCAACTGCAAAGAGCGCAACAACAAGTCTTTGCAGAATTAATGTAGTCAATTTTTTGAACCTTTGCTTTGTGCTAAGAAGTAGAAAAACATTGCTTTTTAAATTGAAAAGCACACAACTGCAATTCCGCTTTGGTTTTAGCAGAAGGTGTGCTTATAAGCACATTAACTTTTCTAAGTTAATGGACTGCATGAGCCACAGAAGATTACTGACGAATTGGTGTAGCGACCAACGAAACAGCTGTCTAATCTGCTGGTGGTTGTTCTGTAAAGAACATTGTTGTTCTGGCAACCTGTTGCTTCATGGAATTACTTGGCATTAAGCTCACATATGTAATTCTTTAAAATTAATTTTTTTAAGAATTGCTACAAACAAAATAAAAAATTTTCAGGTTTATTTTTGACCTTTATTATTCTGAATCGGAATCAGAATTCGCTTCAATAAATTTTGGAGCCTTTAGTAGTTTTATTACTTTATTGGAGTAGTAGTTTATATTTTAGCTTTAGTAGTTTTATTTTATTGGAAGTATGCAAGAACTTATAATCCTTTCGCCATGAAACAGAACCTTCAAATTAAAATAAAGTAAACTATATAATTAATTATTAAAGTTTTTAATGTTACCTTATGAACTGTTACTGGCATGTAGTACCATGCATTGTTAGCCAAGTAAAGGCTCCTTGTTTCCTCAGCAAACTTTCCAAAAGCAGTTGGGTCTATTGGACACCCACAGCCTAAGCACTCTAAAATGATGTAAAACCGTTGAATAAGATCCAAGTCAATGCCGGTTATTTCCGAAGATAGCTCAGCATTTCTAAAAAACTTTCTAGCAGTGTTGCCTGCCATCATTAGTATTACCACTTTTTTGTTTAGGCAGGTCAACTAAAAGCCCAATTTCACTTCTAAATCTCTGCTGAATATATAGCTTTTTATCTTGAACTTTCTTATCTTGAACTTGTTGTTTCGCACGATTTTAGAAGCAAGCAAATTAAGCAAACATAAAATATGTCATTGCGTGAAAAGTTTAAAAAGTAGAAAAATTAAATTTTAATGTTAAATATATTAAACTATCATTATTAAGCATGCATAAAATTATTGATTTCGGCTTAGTAGCTTACACTTGCGAGGCAGAAGAAGCTTAAAACCACAAAATTAATATAAATCTGGTTCCTGAAAATTAATAATGTTGAAATTCATTTTATTTGTGCAATTTATTTGTAATATTAATCCCACAAAAAATTGGCTGTATCCAGTTTTGTTCACACAAATTATCCTTATAGATGCAAAATGTACTAAACAATGGAATGAAAAGGTGTAGTTGCATATATGAAGATTTCTTTTATTCGAGTCAATTTGCGCAATGGTTTTTTTTAAAAACTTCAAGAAAAAACACTTAATATTTTTTTAGTTACACTTTCCATCATATTTACAGTGGAACATTTTAGATTTTTCATACTGAAAATGACTTAAAGTATAATTTGATGATAATAAAATCATTATTTTCTATAAATTTTTAAATATATTTCTTCATTTTTTAAAAAATTTCTTTTTATAAAATCATATCAGAATTTAACTATATATTTACAAATATAAAAACTTATTGCAAAATCTTTTTCAACTCAAAAGTTATGTTTGGTTAAATTTGGCATAACTATAGTGCTTTGCATTCAATTTTTCTTCGTTTATTTAAAGTTCTAACTTTGACAAATTTTCAAAAAATTTTGACTATTTTGAGCTATTATTTTCAAATAACATAAATATATTTCTATTGAGAAAATAAGTTTTTTTTGTACAAATTCTACATTTTTTTTCAGGGACTTATGGCACGCTAAAATTGAAAAAGACACACTGTGCGGCGGGCAAAGACTTTTTTCCTTTTTTCTTTTCTTTTTGTTGATGAAATATAATAAAATTT
This sequence comes from Coremacera marginata, assembly GCA_914767935.1. Classification (NCBI taxonomy): domain Eukaryota; kingdom Metazoa; phylum Arthropoda; class Insecta; order Diptera; family Sciomyzidae; genus Coremacera; species Coremacera marginata. The sequence goes on along the minus strand of OU612044.1, from coordinate 87,323,561 downwards.
ACTGGTGTGAATATTAACTGTGTTTTTTAATTTACTTTCTGTTATTTTTGAATTTAAAAGTGGTTTTATTACAAAAAAAAAAATTTAATTATCAAATCTATCCTTCTCTCGTGTGTCTAATGACGCAGTTGTATTTTTTTTTTGCAGAAAATAGCTCAAAACTATGCTTAAGCCATCCATGCTAGTTGTTTTTTAATTTTGTATTTTTGGTTTTTGGGCTTAGGTGAATCACATATTTTTTTTTGGCAAGGTATCGAAGTATGTGATTTCAAAGCGATGTATAACAATAAATTACTTAGGTGAATAAGCATAAGTTTACAATTCCCATACAATTCTCTTCACCTTAGCCGACTTAGGTGACTTACCTATTGCTTTTTTTTCGGTGTAGATAGCAACTCTGTTGCTGACGCCGTAGATTTTAATGGAAATAGTTACACATTCAAGAAGCAGTTGGAAGAAACTATAGAAACATTAGAATAGGTTCTTCAGAATGTAATCTATTTTATATCGTTTTTATTTGTAAATATAATTTAGATCTAAGTTATCTGTAAGGGTACAACCCGGTAGAAGAAATAAATAAATAAATTATAAAATTATAAATTTTAAATTTATATCAAAGTTGGCATACATTGGTGTAAAATCGTATGAATTTAGTTTTTCAAGACAAGTGCTTATGTTCATGTTTTTATAATCTCTATATTGAATGATTACAAGAGGAGCTTGCAGAGGGAAGTTATATGACATGTAAATCACGGCGTGATATGAATTTAGAGCCGGAAACTGAACTTGACCTTTATTTACAACTAAATCGATGTGCGAAACAAAAAAATAGTCAATAAATGAGGATGAACTGCACTGTAAGTTATAATGTGTCGGTATAGAATTGTGAACAACAGATATATAAGAATTGTGAACAACAAATTATAAGTGAAGATATTTGTGTTAAAGACACCCATGTACACAACATACTCGTTTTGTACAGAATAGTCTCCGAAAAAGTCCTCATAAGCAAAAAATTACCATGGGGCACTTTCAGTGAACAGCTAATCACAATCTCAACTAATAGAGCTTCACAGTTACCTTCATCCCGATATTCATACACAACCTTAGTCTTAAATTTATTCGCCACATACAAGTAAACACCTCCGCCCCTACTGCCTTCATGATCATTATGATGTACATAGTAACCGTTAATTGTTATAGCATTATTGTAAACATAACTTTTCAACCATGACTGAAACACCCACCACATCAAGGCCACTATTCTCTAGAAAACACCTAATTTCATCAAGTTTAGTGGAATTATACCGCGGCGATAAACTAATTGAGAATTAAAGTGCGCTACATTTAAGTTATTTTTAATTGAAAAAGCTGCTGTTATACTGGCAACTGGGCCAATGTTATCCAAAATCAACATTTTTTTTAGCCTATATTCGTGCATTAACCCAAAAACTCATATTTATTACAATAATTTGGAAAACGATATGATATAAAAAATTTAACTTCTGTTAACTACATGTTACGCGCATATATGTATCAAAAAACATAATTTTGAAAAAATAAAAAATTAAAAAAGAGTTTTTTTTTAATAAAGACAGTCATTTGAGTAATCCAGCAAGCACAACCCTACGCTAGGGGTTAAAATAAAAACTTAATTTTATTAACTACTCCTAGCGCAAGGCCGTCCCCAGAAAGACTCAGAAGCTAATGTAAATGAATATCTTTAGAGTATAGAGTCTCAAAATGCAAATAGAAATACGAATATATACTAATGAAATAAAAAACAGCTCTTCTCACTCCTAATCAGTTCTCCAAGCCAGTATCCACTGAAAGACCATTCATTCCGTTAATAAAACCAATAAGTTGATGTGAATCCAGAATTTTTTCTTGTCCATCTTTCCAGGAAATTTTTACTTTGGGAACAGCAGAGTTAATTAGCCGAAAAAGCTTTATTTCATCACTTTCCAGAAGCCGGCGACTATAAAATTGCAGCTTAGAGGCTGCGGGTGTCAAATTGTCATTGAGGAAGATCCGAAAGTGAATATCAGTTCATATCATTTGACTAAGCCTAAGATCATATTTAGCTCGATACTTCTCTATAATTACATCGCGCTTCTGGACGCTGTTGAACTTCACTAATGCAGATCGACCACTCCGAATTCGTGTGCAAAAATTTATTTCATGGGGGCCTAGATCTTCGCTAATAATTTTGGCTATGGTGACTACTGTCTGAAATAGTTAATTTCCGCGAATATCAGCAGGCAGCCCTCCAATAACATTGAACTTTACCAGCCATTTCAAAAGCAGTTGAGGTTATGTTCGCCAGCAAAACTTGAAATCTTCCAACTCGAGCAAATGTTGAGTTTAGATTCGCAGGTGCAATTTAAAATCACCCAAAAGAGGCAATATTACGCAAACTATTCAGGAACCCGCAAGTATTTTGATTTTAAAACAATTTTAACTGGTATTTTATTCTATATTTGGCAATTAAAGTGTAGTTTAATACTGGAAACAATAAGAAAAATGCGCACAGCACTAGATAACGTTTATCTTGCTATCAGTGTGTAACGAACCTTCTTAGGCCGAGGTATCACTCGCCGGTGTACAGGGTTCGTCTACAAAATTTTTTTAAATATTAGGTGTGAATTAATTACTCGTTCCGTGGTTTCAGTTCATGTATTTTATTTCAGTTTTTTTCTTAATTTACACTAACACTAATTTTATGGTCTTCATGACCGATTTTTTTATTAATTTAAACAAATGAGAAAAGGATAACCTTATACGGTGTCCACTGTCCTATGTTTCTCGTTTTTCTTTAGGAATTCTCGACGTACTGCGAACGTCCAGTCGACATGTAAAAGAGACGCTTTGTTAGTATAAATTCTCTCTGGGCACTACGTCACGACGTAATAGGCTTGGGAAAACGTATGTACATAGAGCAAGTCACTATGGCATAACGCTATGAAAAGACTTAGAAAACATTTCACGCTGGGTACTGAGATGCAACGTCGAAAGACTTAGAAAATATAGCACTGGTCACTACGGCACAATGCTATGAAAATACTTAGAAAATATCAAGCTGAGCACTGCGATGCAACGTCGAAAAGACTTAGAAAATATCAACCTAAGCACTGCCATGCAACGTCTTTTCGACTTAGAAAATACAGCGCTAGTCACTACGGCATAACGCTATGAAAAGACTTGAAAAATATTCTCAAATATAGCACTGGTCACTACGGCACAATGCTATGAAAAGACTTAGAAAATATACGCGAGTATAGCACTGGTCACAATGCAATGAAAAGACTTAGAAAAAATATCAAGCTACGCACTGCGATGCAACGTCGGAAAGACTTAGAAAATACACGCGATTATAGCACTGGCCACTACTGCACAATTCTATGAAAAGACTTAGAACAATATCAAGCTGAGCACTGCGAGATGCAACGTCGAAAAGACTTAGAAAATATAACGTTAGTCACTACGGCATAACGCTATGAAAAGACTTACAAAAATATTCTCAAATATAGCACTGGTCACTACGGCACAATGCTATGAAAGATTTCAGGAGCTAAGAAATTTATTATGACTTACCGAGTTGGCTGCCGCCGCAAGAATGAACTGTAATTTTCTGATCTTTGTCTAAGTTACCTTAGCTTAACAGCACAGCAGACTCGTGGTGGGTTTTTGTCTCAGCTGTTCGTCTGTTTGCATGCATTTATTTTTCACCACGGCCTAGTGATGTTAACCGGGTGACATGAGGTTAATAAGTTGATGTTTACATGAAGCTTTAGTTTAATGGTGGGATTAATGTTTGATGAAAAGTAAATGATGTTTATGCGACTAATTTGATTAACATGCTACTAACTGTAATTTCAAATGACTATCTAATAAATAAAAGATGGGAAAGTGTGATGTGCAAGCCAGTGCCTTTAAATAATAATGAAATAATATTATTATAGAATAATAATTCACAGGTGATTAAGAAAAATTGATGCAGGGATTTAGAGGTCATATGCGAAATATTAACGCAAAATTAACAGTGACTAAGGATGTTAGGCGAAAACGAGGGTAGTGACTTTCGTCCTCACAAATGTTGCCAACTATTTGATTTGATTTAATTTGATATGATTTGATTTAATTTAATTTGATTTAAATTGATTTAATTTAATTTGATTTGATTTAATTAAATTGAATGTGATTTTATTTTTTTTAATTGATTTAATTTAATTTAATTTAACTTAATTTAATTTAATTTTATTTAATTTAATTTAATTTAGTTTAATTTAATTTCATTTAATTTGATTTGATTTGATTTGATTTGATTTGATTTGATCATCATGGACTCATTTAAATATATAACTTCTGAGACCAAATTAAAGTCTCCACAAACGTTTCTTAGTGGTTCATTCTGCAAATAGGAGGACGAGGAACATTGAAATACATTTTACTTAGTAAATATTTACTGTTGACAAATCCATGTAAAAGTTTAATAATCTAACTAACATTAAGCATAATTTTCCGATTTTTTAAAGAAGGTAGATTTAGAAGCTGTAATCGATACTTTGTAGTGTACTTACGGTAACTACTGTATATTTACCTTTTGACCCACTGCAGCATGTTTAGTAATTCATAAATATAAACAAATATTGTAAACAAAACTATGCACAAGTAAGCGTTGACACATTGTTACATTTTGTATGCTAGAGACTGAAACCATGATTAAACGTTAGCAATCGATGAGTATGCTGCGTTTGCATATTTCATTTAAACAGCATTAAATCGTGTTATAAGCGCAATTCAACAAATTTAGAAAATATAACTTTCTAATAATTGCTTTTAAAGCAACAAATCTTGCATTTTCCTCCCAAGTACTCGGATCTGTCATCAAAACATTTTTAAATCCGATTGTAATTTTTCATTTAAAATAGTATTGATAAAGAAGTAAGTGTTGTAAGTAACAAAGTTACGTAATTTGACACACATGACCTCCTCATATGGCCACTGAGCTCTTTTTGGTCTATCAGGATGACCTTCTTTGTACAAATTAGATTCCATTTTTCTTTTCATTTCGACATCTTCATCATCGAAGAAAGCCAATGCAATGTTGGCTTCATTCAAGTACCATAGATGTCTACGTAGTTTCTTTTTTATTGTTTCTCTTATATTTTTGTTAATTTTCTTATCTTGTACTAAGCATAGCATTCTAGCAAAAATGTTCTTTTTTATTGAAAGCATCTGTTGAAACAATTTTTTTGTCGACCTGCAACAATGTAAGTAACATGAGTATTGGAAATTATATAATAAGAAATTATTTCATAATATTTACCATTCAAGTAAGCAGATTTGGTTGCACTTTTATTGTAAAGATGCTGGCTTCCTGTGTCTGGAGCATGAATAAACGTACTTCGATTCGAAATAAAAAAAGGCGCGCTTTTATAATGTTGAGAATTTATTCTCTATAATAAAATCATTAAACATTAGCGTACATTAAATTATTTGATTATATTGCTTTTTTTAGATTATATTATATATGAATAAAAATTAAAAAAAATTAAATTACAAAAAAAAAAAAAAAATATAGTTTTAATAGCGCAGAATAACTTACTTGGCTTTTACTCCAAGACAACTTGATACAGAAAGGGCCGCTTTCAGCGAAATTTAAATATTTATAACATTTAAGTTAGTTACTTACTTAGGTGACCGTGACAACCCGTGTCCGGGTTTCAGTCGACATCATCAGCTCTCGCCAGGCGCCTCTGCTTTGTGCGAGCCTTCTCTAATCGGATACACCAAGTGCGGTTAGGGCTTCCTCAGCCAGGTCCATCCATCGGAAGCATGGTCTCCCTCGTCGTCGTTGACCAGCGACTCTCGCCTCGAGCACCCTTTTCGCTGGAGCTTCGTCGTACATACGATGGACATGGCCCAGCAAGCGTAGTCGCTGCACAGTTATACGCCGAGCTACGTCAATGTCTTCGTAGATCTCATACAGCTCGTGGTTCATTCGGATGCGATAGTCATCGCCGACTCGAACAGGACCGAAGATTTTGCGAATAACTTTTCTCTCGAACTCCCCCAGAGCAGCTGCGTCAGTGTGCGAAACTACCCATGCCTCAGCGCCATAAAACAGCACAGGTAGAACGAGCGTCTTGTAGAGTGTTAGTTTTGTCAATCGAGAGAGGGCTCTCGAACTTAGTTGCTTACTGAGCCCGTAGTAGCACCTATTAGCAATTATTGTTCTTCGCTTTATCTCCAGGCTGATTTCATTGTTGTTATTAATGGCGGTGCCAAGGTATACGAACTCCTTGACTACTTCAAAGTTATAGCTGCCGGATGAAATGTGGGAGTCTAAACGCCTCGCTCCCTTGTTAGTAGACAGCATATACTTTGTTTTGCCCTCATTTATCGTCAAACCCACTTTGGCTGATTCTTTTTCGATAGCGGCGAAAGCAGCAGTAACATCTCTTTTGGTTCTGCCGACAAAATCAATATCATCAGTGTACGCAAGGAGCTGGACGCCTTTGTAGAAAATGGTGCCATTACGATGCACACTGGCCTTTCGTACGATCCACTCCATGATAATGTTTAAGAGGCCGTAAGACAGGGGATCTCTTGCCTTGGCCTTGCCTGAAACCTCTTTTGGTATTGAAGGTTTCGGAGAGGTCATTCCTACCTTGACGGAGCTGCGTGTGTTGCTCAACGTCATTCTGCAAAGTCTAATTAACTTTGCAGGTATACCGAACTCGGACATTGTTGCGTATAGGCAATCCCTTCTCGGGCTATCGAACGCAGCTTTAAAATCGACAAAGAGATGGTGTGTGCCAATTTGATTTTCGTGGGTTTTCTCCAGGATTTGTCGTAGCGTGAAAATCTGGTCTATGGTGGACTTTCCAGGTCGACAGCCACACGAACGGCACACTGATAATCCAATCACTGATTGAATCTTATAACATTTAAGTTGTAGTTTTAAAATACCGTAGAAACGTTACTTTTCATGCCACATAAGTGTAAATAGAATAAACTAAACAAATGTAAATATTAAATTAACAAATACATAAACTTACTTCATCTTCCTACAGTCATATCGTTTTCCGCTTTCTCTCTCGTACATCTCCAAGACAAAACTAGCTTACCAGCTTTAAAAGCTTGCAACGTTTGAAAGCTTTATATGACATCACCACTCCCGTGAATTGACCCCGGTAGGTCAGGCTCACCCATATCATAAGTGTCGTCTTCAACATCCAATAGAGCTAACTTTGATACTGGCCTCGATCTGACGTCTATTGATCCCGCTACTTTATCTTGGCCATAATATAAATTGATGATCCGGCCGCGCATCTGTTGGAAACGTGTTGATTTTTCGTCGCAGACAAGCATCAAAATACCAACAGCCACTGGTCTCACTGGAAAGCACCATTTTGTTCTTCTTGTAAGTTCCGGCAGATACTCGCGAATCCATTGGTTTCAAAAATAATTTTTTAATGCCTGCAGAACTCTCCATTGTTTTTACAAGCAGAGCAGCCTTGGTTCGAAAGGTGCAGGAGTTTGTGTTGAACTTGTAGATGTTTGATGTGTCCAAGTTACTAGTGGGCGCGTGTAGCAGTCAATTGTGGAAATGCATGCACCCATTTGTAGCGCACCTGCACTTACTGAAACACTTATTGAACTGGTAGCCATTTTGTAAACAAGAAAAGCTCACTTGCAATGACTTAACTTTGCTCCAGCGTTCATCAATCGATACATTTTTAAAAACTTTACAGCTTAAAATACTTTTGCACTCACCTCCACAAACACGGAATTTTGTTGAGGCTACACTGACAAACGCATATCTGCGGGCTTTGTTATCGGTGGCAAACTGTGGTGGAGATCTTCGAGTTACATGTTGTCATGTGGTGGCTGCACTTGAATTAGAAGGAAGCGAGTCGTTTACCAAGTTTACCAAAATCCAAAATGGTGGCAGGGTCTGGCAGCAACACAAACTTTTCGGCCCATTGCATTCATCGGGATATCGGCAATTTGGCAACGAGTTCACTGAGAAGCTGCTTCCTAAAAAGTGGCCATGTTGCTTATTTTATTCGCAAATTCAATAAGCGTGGCGAGATCTCCTTCGACTATCGGGTGTAATGCTCTTACTTTCTGCACCTGGGATTTGATGAGCTGCTCTAGACGGTCGTAGATTTCTTTCAGTGTGGCCATAAAAGCATCGATGTTTCTAGAACTACACAAAAGGGATTCGATGGTGCTTGCAAACGACTCTTCACAAGTTTGCCACTCTTCGGGTAATCCTGAAAACTTCGGTAACGGGTAAATCTTCTTTTGGCAGTGGCTTGCTGATTGCTGTCGCAATAGAACAGACTCCACAGAGAATCGATGTTGCGGAATCTCGGTTGCAAGTGGCACTTATGGTGAACGTGGCGGGTGGTTCGTTTCGGCGCATTTCATTTCTGAGTTCGGTTGCACTATTCTGGATATATGCATTGTTGGAGCATACGAGGGATTGTATTGCATTTGCATTTGGCGCTTAAATTCGTCCTCAAGACCTGAAATTGTTTTAATAAAATTAAGAGCTACCTTTTCTAAATCGATGTTTTCTTTTTATAGATGGCTGACGACTGCTGGCGGCTTTGGACATATCGGTTTGTGGTGGTGGTGGATTCGGTGGTGGATCCGGTGTTGATGTCGGTAAAATGGCGGTCGGGTTCGATGCAATAGGCGTAGTGGACGAGTGATTTTGTGCGTTCGACATGGAGGAAGGCGTACCTGGTATCTGTCCACTCGGCGGAGTGCGTTGCATATGGCGATAATAAGGCTTGTCGCTATTAAGTCGTTGGCTTGTTCTCTCATTTGCAGGGTCCTGGTCATGTGGCATCAACACAAGCAATCGAGGAAAAACTGGTTCACAAACGGCTAGAAATCTTGGACGGTTCAGAAAATTCGTAACTTAGCTCGATTACTAGCAGCGCAAAGTTTTCCTGGCAAGAAAATCGGAACGTTCCAACGATTTCGTTTAGTCAAAGAATAAAGATGTGAAGATGTGGACTTCCTATGTCTGGAGCGTGAATAAACGTGCCTCGGTTCGAAATAAAAAAGGCGCGCTTTTATAATATAAAATCTTGACAGTTTGTTCTCTATAATAAAATTATTAAGCATTTACATACCTTAAATTATTTGATATATTATATTATTTGTATAGAAATAAAATAAAATAAAATTAAATCACAAAAACAAATATAGTTTTCAATAGCGTAGAATAACTTACTTGGCTTTTACTCCAAAACAACTTGACACAGAAAGGGCCGTTTTTCAGCGGAATCAAAATATTTTGAACATTTAAGTTGCAGTTGCAAAATACCGTAGAAACGTTACATTTCATGCCACATAAGTGTAAATAGAATAAACTAAACAAATGTAAATATTAAATTAACAAATTCTTAAACTTAATTCATCTTTCTACAGCCATCTCGTTTTCCGCTTTCTCTCTTGTACATCTCCAAGACGGAACTGCTTTATTAGCTTTATAACTTTGCACCGTTTGAGCTTTAAATGACATATATCTTCCATGATTAATAATTTTTTTTTTACAAGAAAAACACCTTTAATCTAATTTTACTGTAGTTTAGTATATTCTTAAATAAATCGTTGCAGTAACAAACGTTACTGTATAAGCAGGACCGTTTGGTTGCGACAATTATGTTACATACTACACTTCGTGCCAAAGTTATAAACACGCTAGATTTTAACCAATATCTTTTGTTATGTCCATGAGAACATTTTTTACTATTACCGTTAGACAGATGTGCTTAGACCAATTGTTGTATATAACGAACAACAACAACAACATTAAAAGAGAAAATATATACATGCAAAAAATATCGCTGTTGCGAAATTATAAACGCACTTCATAAAAAGTGCTTTTTTTTTGCATACTTAATTTTATTGTTATTTTCAAATCAAATAAATTCAAATCAAATAAATCAAATCAAATCAAATAAATCAAATCAAATAAATTCTAAACTTGTTGCTCGCTGAAGTCGTCCCAGCCATGAAGAATATCTTGCTGCAGCTCTTCTTTCGTGGAGTATTGAGAGTTTCCTCAAAAAAAAAAAAGAAAGAAAACGGTAACTAAAGCACCCCACACATTTTTCATGATATTAAGATCAAGAAAAAAGGTGGCCACTCAAGAACGGGAATGTTATGGCTTCGAAACAAACATCAAGTGGCGCGCGATGCGTAGCATGCTGCATTGTATGGTTGAAATTCAAGAATTTCGTGTGGACTTTCGTTCAGAAAGGACAATAATTTCTTAGCTAACACACCAGTGTTCTCTTCTGGGCTTATCCGAGAGGTTGGAAAATAAAGATTCACCTTTCCGAGGGCACTAAGTGCACCCCACACCATTAGTGACTCGCCACCGAAAGCTTTCTTTGAAAAATATCGGTGTTCATGACGTATATCCCGCCAGTATCCATTGTAGCAATCTGGTTCATCTAAGTTAACCCTTTGAAGACAATAGTTGCTTATAAGCAACTTTAAATTTTGTGACAGTAAACTGACTAACATCTGCATTGAAGAGAACAAATATTTTTGAGTGAAATACAAAAAAAAAGAGTAGAACTTTTACCTAAAAATGTATAAAATGCAGCTAAAGTAATCCGGCAATTTTCAGTCAACGAATTTGTTTAGGTGCGCTACAAATTTATAAATGTTAATATGTTATAATTGTATTAGGTAGTCTAACTGCGAGAGTAAATAAAGCACCTAAATATTTAGGTGTACTTTCAGCCAGCGCAGGACTAACACATAGCGGGGCCTGAGGCTAAAATCGGCCTACTTAAGGACACAGCATTTAGCTCGGATCTTTTAATAATCAAAATATTAATTTTTTATGCATTATAATGTTTATTTTTCTTTTCTGTTATGTAAAAGCAAAAAAAAACAACAAAGCTTTCACATCAACAAAAAAAAAAAACACTTATCGATGCTTATGACAACGCGTAGTAAGTAGAAGAAACATTTTTTCTGCTAATTTTGTTTTTTTGTTTGTATAGCTGCTAGTTGAAGTTTGAAGCCCTGACTGCTCGATAAAGTAGTCGAATGAATTATTATTATATATAGTTATTATTATTATGTATCTTCGTATCTTTTTACAGTACGGTATTTGCTAGTTGTATTAGTAAAAGTCTTGTGTTATATGTTTGTGTATACCGTATCTGTTATTTCGTATTAGTTAAAATCTTTAATAGTATAAACAAAATATGTATTACGACTATCAATGTGAATGTATTTTAAATTTTTAATTTGGCTGTAAGGAATTTTCTAAATGTTGTTTAAATTCTTTTAAGCCTAGCAGCCAAGGAAACAAGTAAATTTTCTAAATGTTGTTTTAATTCTTTTAAGCCTAGCAGCCAAGGAAACAAGTAAACTTCAATACATATATATATATAAATTTACCTTCCTTTCATATAATTAAATTTAGAGAATAAACTTTCATAATTGGTCAATTATTGTGTTTTACTGCTGCTTCTACAATCTTTTAAGTCCGACTACCACAGGAAGTTTATTCACGGCTGTTGGGCCCGAAAGCCAACAATTTTTTTCTTTGTTTCAAAAGATATACACTCACCTGCCAAAGGTTCGACTTCTACGCCAGCGTCAGCCAAGCAGACACCATTAAAGGTTCCTTCTGCATCGACGTCATCGCCTGCCCAAGTCACGCCAACGCCACCAACAGGTAAAACAGATTTATCAAATGCATCGAACGATAAAATCGGCACCATTTCTTGCGATTTTGATAAAAAATGGCCGCGATGATGAGCGAATTTAAGCGCCAGATGCACTCAATGCAAGCAATGGTGGTAACCAATAGCCAGCAGCTTCAAGATAGTGTGCTCCAATTGAGAAGAGAAATAAATCAGGTAACACAATATAATTCGATGACTTCACGATCTACATCACCGCCAGCGATACAGCCGGCCCCGAAGTCAAATGTACCGAAGCCGATGCCGCCGCTGACGATGGAGCACACCCAACAACACCAAAAGCTGCCAGAGCAGCATCCTACATCTCTCCTGGAAACACCACTATCTGAGGAGATGACGTTGCAACTACCAGCGCAGACCAGTCAAACAATATCGTTTATGGCTCCGCCATTTTCTACGCAGGCGAGACCGTCTATATCGCAGCCGACATCGAATGCATCGCAGCCGACGTCACAAAGGGCGCCGCCATTTTTCAACCAACAGACATTTGCAATGCAGACAGCATCACAGCCATCGTCAGTGCCAAAAATATTTGCAGTGCAGCCAGCATCACAACCATCGTCAATGCCACAATTATCTATGCAGCCAGCATCACAGCCACATGCCTTTGCCATGCAATGTTTCGAACGCCCACCCACTCAAACACTATCGACGTCACGTTTTCGATTCGTTTAAGCCGATATCACAGATACCTGCACACATGCTGCCACCCATACAGCCAGCCTCGCAGCCGACTCCTACGCCGCAGATCTTCAACACACAGCCTCAGTCAATGGCACAGCAACAATTAGCCATCCAGAGTTCAGCGAGCCAGCCAGCCAGCCAGCCAGCCTTGCAGCCGACTCCTACGCCGCAGATCTTCAACACACAGCCGCAGTCAATGGCACAGCAACAATTAGCCATCCAGAGTTCAGCGAACCCGCAAGTTCAAACATTTTACCACAATAATGGAACTCCAAATTCTTTTTATAATGAAAGCGTTAGGACCAACCATCACAAAAAAATTGACCCTCTCCTTATATTTTCAGGTTCTCCAGAGGATAGGTACACATTTTTGGAAGCTTTCCAGAGCACCACAACGGAGTTTGAATACTCGCCGCTCCATAACATCATGCGATTGCGCGACGCGCTGAAAGGAATAGCCAGGGAAACGGTCGAGAGCCTCTTATCTAACTCGGCAAATGTGCCAACCATCATGGAAATTCTGAAGGAGACGTTTGGACGACCGGAGTAACTAATAAAAAGCCAAGTCCAAAAAGTGCGAGCTATACCAGCCTTAGCCAAAGACGACCTGAACGCGCTAGTGTATTTTGCCAATAAGATGACAAATATGGCTACCTTTCTGAAGAACGCGCGGGGTGAACATCACCTCTCCAATCCAACGTTATTGAGTGAGCTAGTCGCAAAGCTGCCAATAACGAAGCAGCGCAAATGGGCAGAAAGATGCCTCTCACTCTATGCCCCGCCATCTATTGAAGATTTTAGCCAATGGCTTAACCACTTGCGACGACTCGTGAACGTCGTGACAGACTCGTTGTCTTCCACATCGTCGCAATTCACGCGTACTGTAGCTCAACGAAGGCAAACAGCTAATACACCTGCTATGAACACTGGTCGCAGATTTGCTTGCATCGCAATCGCCCTTTCGAAATGCTCTTTGTGTAATGGTGATTGCAGCCACTTGACAATATGTAAATCTTTTATAAATTTTTCAGTAGACGAACGATGGGAATAAATCAAAAAAATTCGCGCCTGCTTTTCTTGCCTTAAAAGAGGGCACCATGTCAGCAATTGCTTTGCACGAAAACGCTGCAGTACCGACGGTTGCAGCCACGTTCATCACCACTTGCTACACTGTGCAGAGACGGAGCGCCAGAGCACCACTAAGCCCACTGCATCAAAGCCGCAGCGCAGACCCGAACACACTCACTCCGAACCGCGTACCCAGATCCACTGAAGCCTTGCAAGACCGGTGCAACTGTCACGCGGACCGAGGCCACGAAGGTACAGTACTTTCTCAGGTAATAATGCCTGTTGTGCTTTATGGCAAAGACCGAGCAGTCACCGTCTACGCGTTTATTGATGACGGTGCTAATGCATCAATGATAGACCAGGAGCTTGCGAATGAGCTGGGATTGAACGGACGCACTGAGATATTAGAACTTCAGTGGATCAATGAGCAAAGCACGAGACAATTAACTTAGGTATTCAATTCTACAATTAGCGGCGTTGAAAACAATGCCCCAAAATATGAGCTGTCAGACGCTTACGCCACCAAGAGCTTAGAGTTGCCAACGCAATCATTCAGGTATGGTGAATATAAAGACCTACATTTAGTAGGGCTTCCACTTTTAGATTACAGTAATGGTCGGCCAAAAATAATAATAAGTTTGAAGCATGCCTATTTGACGGTGCCAGTCGAAGTGCCTCGAGCCTCTTCAAACGAAGGGCTGATTGCAGTCAAAACCCGTTTAGGTTGGATGGTCCAACTAATAATAATGCCCGCACAGAATCGGAGCATGTTTATCACATGCGAAAAAATTGTGGATGCGATACAGAGATGGAAGACATGAAAGAAATCATATCGGCGTATTTTGATGCGGAAAATCTCGGAGTAAAGCCAGGTATCATGCCATTGCAATCGGAGACAGAAGTAAGAGCCATAGAGTTGCTGAATAAAAACGTGGCAAAAGTTGGTGACATATACGAAGTTGGTTTGTTGTGGCGAAATGAAAAATGTATCTTTCCAGATTCCTTTCAGATGGCGCTGCACCGCTTAGAGATTATCGAGCGCAAAATGGCGCGAGATCCAAGTTACGCGATGGAATATTGCTCAAAAATCGAAGAGTACATTAAAAAAGGATATGCCAGATGTTTTACCAAGGAAGAAGCTGAAAAACGAACAACCAAAACCTTTTACTTGCCCCACAAAGCGGAATACGTCTTGTCTTCGATGCGGCAGCTGAGATTAATAACGTATCTCTTAACAAAGCACTACTGCCAGGACCCGACATAAATAAGCCACTTTTACAAACCTGTTCCAGTTCAGAGAAGTACGTATTGCGGTGTGTGGTGATATAAAGGAAATGTTTCACCAGGTAAAAATTACTCAAGAAGGCTAAGATTGTCAGCGGCTCTTACGGAGAGATGGAAACCCTAACCTGCCCGTGAAAACATACGTAATGCAGCGAATGATATTCGGCGCAACGTGTTCGCCAACTATAGCGCAGCATGTAAAAAACAAGAATGCACAGAATTTCATTAAACAATATCCACGTGCAGTGAAAGGAGTTATGACTATGTAGACTGCTTTTATTCGGAATGCGAGGCAATTGAGATAGTAAGGCAAGTGATTAAAATACATAAAGCTGGTGGGTTTGAAATGCGTAATATTGCGTCAAATTCGGAACGCCTTGAAAAAGAAGTTGGCAACGCGGCAACAGATACGTCAATAATCAGCGTTGAAAGTGGTGAAAATGTTGAACGTATCCTAGGAATGCAATGGTCAACAAAAACAGATGTTTTTTGTTTTGCTCTTAAATTCTCCAAAGTACCATACGAAATTCTGCTTCTTAAAAGGAAACCAACGAACCGTGAGACATTGTGTGTTAAAATGTCAATATTCGATCCATTTGGTTTTCTTGCCAATTTTTCGGCTTGTGCAAAAATTAGAATGCAGACAGTGTGGAAGGCTGGCAAAGATTGGGATGAGCAGCTGCCAAATAACATTTACTGCAAGTGGAAGAATTGGCTTGAGGAACTGCAGAAGGTAAGAACATTTAAAGTACGAAGGTGTTATTTTGTCTCGAAGAGCTATGAAGAACTAGAGCTGCATATATTTTGTGATGCCAGCGAAGAAGCGATAACGATAGTGGCTTACAGGCGGTATGCAGTTCCGTCTGGTGTAAAACTGGCATTTGTTGCAGCAAAGACATCGTGTGCGCCAACACGATACCATACCATACCATACCAAAACTGGAGCTGCATGCGGCGGTGATAGGCGTTCGCTTAAAGGACACAATCGTCAAGTATCACGGAGTAGAAGTGAAAAGATGCAGATCTTGGACCGATTCCCATACAGTTATTCGTTTGATCCGGTCAGATCATCGAGTATACAAGCAGTTTGTGGCAAACCGAGTGGCGGAAATTTTGAACTCATCGAAGGTTGCAGGTTGGCGATGGTGTCCTAGCGTGCTGAACTCAGCAGACGATGCATCACGAGCAAGGTTTCCAGTGCGCTACAATGCTGAGAGTAGATGGAAAAATGGGCCAGAGTTTCTTTTGAGAGATGACACTGAATGGCTAGACGAATCGCTTATGAACACCACTGCGGATCAGAGCTGTGACGAACTGCGTAAAAAACTTTTTGCTCTTCATATTTGTCATGTGAGTAGACCCATAGTTCCCAAAACTAACGATTTTTCAAACTTCCAGAGATATAAGCGAACAATGGCTTGAATACTTCGGTTCAAAGAAAACGTTTTAAGGTCTGCAAGGGCGAAAATCAGGAGAAGCGGTGAACTCACAACTGAAGAAATTAGCGAAGCTAAGATGTTAATTTTGCATGGTGTGCAACAAGAGGTCTTCGATTGTGAAATCTCATGCCTAGCAGAAAATCAATTGTTTTCCAGAGACATTCAGCTCGTGTCGCTCAATCCATATCTGGACGATCAAGGGATCATGCGTGGCAACGGCCGAATACAGAACGATCCCAGCTTGTCAATGTCTTCAATATGTCCAATCGTTCTGCCCAAGGAACGCCAGGGGACACGCCTAATGGTCGAAAGCGACCTCAAGAAGTTACGTCACATCAACACATCCACCGTTATTAGCGAGATTAGGCAACGCTTCTGGATTCCAGCAATTCGTTTGTTGGTCCGCAGCGTGGAGTCACGCTGCACGTTTTGTAAGTTGCGATAAGTCACACCGCTCCAGCCTCAAATGGGAAATCTCCCAGTAGACCGAGTAACATCCTACGTTAGGCCGTTTACATACACCGGCTTGGACTACTTTGGGCCTGTTCAAGTAGCCATCGGCAGACGTCACGAAAAAAAATGGGTGGCCTTGTTTACGTGCCTAACTGTGCGAGCAGTACATCTTGAAATAGCCAGCGACCTATCTAGCGATGCGTGTTTGATGTGTATCCGGAACTTTATAAATCGACGAGGTGTGCAAATCCAAATCAGAAGCGGCAACGGCACCACCTTCGTTGGAATTGAAAAAGAGCTACGTGGCGTTGAAGATTTTCTCGACCAAAATAAAATTATTTCCGGCCTGTCTACGCTCGGAATAAAATGGATCTTTAATACGGCATACAACCCTAGTGTTGGTGGAGCTTGGGAGCGCCTGGTGCAGTCTGTTAAAAAAGCCTTGCATATTATGCTGACGGAGCACGCGCCGCGGTTGGAGACCTTCGCTAGCCTGCTAATAGAAGCGGAAAATATTGTGAACTCCAGACCGCTGACTCACCTGCCTGTCTCACCTCAAGATCCTGAGCCAATCACGAAAACCACTTCCTACAAGGATGCACGAATTCGACGCAAACTCCAGCGCCCTCCGAGCCGAGACTCTTATGTTTGCGCAAACAATGGCGTATTCTCAAAAATCTAAAGAATGGATTCTGGAAGCAGTGGATAAGGGAGTATCTACCTGAGCTATATATATAATAAGTCGGGGATTGGCCGAATCAGAACACAGTGGGCCCTTTTCGTCCCCTATTTGACGAAGGATGCTACTGCTCGGAGCACTCATAAGTGAGCATGCTCCTTATATAAGCACCCTTTGTCACCTCAAGTATGTCCTTGTAGGTCAGTTGACCAATCTCGGCTTCGTCAATAAATAGACGTCCCAGAATGGTTAATCTTATGCTTGCCACCGCTGGACACTGGTACAGAATGTGTGATGCTGTTTCCGGCTCCTCTAGGCATAACATACACGCATCGTCTTCGGTCAGAGTCATCTTCCTGAGATGGTGCATGAAGGGACCGTGTCCTGTGACCAGTGCAGTAAGCCAGCTTAAAGTCTTCCGATTGTATCGGGTGACTTTTGCTGCCTCACTACTTGACCATTTCACGGCCGCCTTTGATTGCCTGCAATTACCAGCTTCTTCCCACCTTGTACGGTGTTCCGAGTCCGTCCATTGCTTAATAAGGCCTGCCACCATGTTGTCGCCTATGGCGATACGTGGTTCTGGTCCACAGAATTCTTCTGCTAATCCTTCTCTTGCTAAAGAATCAGCCTTTTCATTCTGTTCTATGCCAGAATGTCCTCTTACCCACATAAGTGTGAGCACATTTATCTGAGCGCACCTATTGAGTTTGGTAAGACATTCTATGGCCAACCTTGAAGTAATATCTGTCCGTTGCATGCACCTAATCACCGACTGATTGCCAAGGGGAATGACAATTTTCTTGCCACTTACCCGGCCATCTATCAAGTGGTCCAGCGCGTGCACTACACCAAGCATTTCCGCCTGGTATACAGACACGAACCTCCGTAGCCTCAGTGCACAGGATAGGTTCAACTCTTCTGAGTAGACGCCAGACCCGGCTCTGCCATTCATCAGAGAGCCGTCTGTGAATATACTGATGTCGCTACTAGCGGTTTTTTCACAAACGGATCCATCTGTTATTAGAGTTTTATAACATTTTTCTGTTATTCTCACTCTCTGCCTTCCGTCCATAAGCATACACGTCTCCCTGACATTTCCCTGTGTCATGTCCAGGATGCGCATATGACCATGGAGGGCTGTTGCTCCATGCCACGTAGCATTTCGCAACATCATGAGGGCTGTTAGCGCTGCCGTTTTCTTTATTTCTAAATCCAACGCCAGTATACCTAACAAAACCTCCATTGCGCTTGTTGGAGTGGTGCGTATTGCCTCTGTTATTCCAGCACACGCCAGCCGTTGGACTCTGTCTAGTCGCTTCTTAATGGTGTTCTGACTGACTTGTCCACCAGATCACCGAAGCATACGTGATGACAGGTCTAACCATCATAGTGTAGATCCATTTCATAGCCTCTGGGCTTAGCCCCCATTTTAGACCACAAACGCGTCTACACTGAAACAGAACCCTCTTGGCCTTTTGAATCCTGTCTCCTGCATGCTCGTTCCAGTTCAGTTTACTATCGAGAGTTACCCCTAGATATTTAACTTTCGTGGTCATGTTGATTTCAGCTCCAAAAAGTCTGAGTGGTTCTTTCCTCAGGCCTACCCTCTTTCTAGTAAAGAGAATATTGTCTGATTTTCCTGCGTTCACGGTGAGGCCTTGTTCTCGACACCACTCCTCCACCATTCGGAGTGCTCCCTTCATGATGTCAGAAATGGTGTCAATGAACTTACCACAGACCACCAACGCAATGTCATCTGCATACCCTATCGTGTGTATCCTACCCTATCGTGTGTACCCTATCGTGTGTATGTCCGATTCCTCTAGTCTAGCCAAAAGTGAGTCCACAGTGATGTTCCACAGGGCTGGCGATAACACCCCTCCTTGAGGACATCCTCTACTTACTCTACCTCTAGTCTTGACTCTACCGTTCTGCATGTTGACAGCCCTGTGCTTGAGCATATTGTCTACCCAATTTGTTATCATTGGGCTTACATTGCGTTCTGTCAGAGCCTGTCGCAGCCTTCCAAAGCATATTTTGTCGAAAGCACCCTCGATGTCCATAAATGTGGCCATCGCGATGCCTCCTGAAAATAACTCTTTTTCAGCCATTCTAACTAATTTGTGAAGAGCACTCTCCGTTGACATGCCTGCTCTATAAGTATATTGGCATCTACTCAGAGGATTATGCATCAGTGAAGTGCTCTCAACATAGTCAACCATCGCTCTTTTCATCGTTTTCAAGAGGAAAGACATTAGGCTGATCGGTCTGAACGACTTCGCCTCCGCATAATCTTTTTTTCCGGGTTTCGGGAGAAATACAACTTTCGCCTCTCTCCAGACTCTCGGAACGTACCCAGTCGCTAAGCAAGTAACAGGCTAGATGCAATGAGATCTTCCCCCCATTGCATCATAGCCATAAATATACTGTCCATCCCTGATGTCTTGTACGGAGCAAATGAGCGTATAGCACTCCTCACCCCGTCCATAGTGATCATTCTTTCGGCTTCCAGTCTGTCAACCCTGTGCATCCCTTTCTTCAGGTTTGTTCATGGGTCATCGGACTTAAAACTTCCAGGAAAATGCACCTCCATCAGAACTTGCATCGACTCTTCCAGGTTCTCTGCCATGGTTCCATCCGTTTGTCGGATCAGTACCACTTTGGAGAATGGATCTTTTGAAACCATTTTCTGAAGCCTGCATGCTTCTGAAATAGTTTCCATCCCAGAGCAGAAGTCTCTCCATGACTGCCTTTTACGGTGTCGTGGTTCTTCAGTTCCCTTTTCCGTGCCTTGTATTCTGCCCATGTTTCTGGGGTTCTCCGTCTCATGTGCCTATTGAAGGCCTTCCTAACCTTCTTCTTCAGAGATTCGAGTTCCGTACACCACCATGGCGTCGGATCACCCTCGTCTATTGAAGTTGTAGGACATGCCTCGTAGGACCTCGTAAGCTTCGACCATAGACGAACTAAGATGTTTGACATGGCTTTCCACTTCCGCTGTATTCCCTGGTACTTTTATAGCTTTTTGCGTCAGTGTTTCCCCTCAACTTCGCCTTATATTTCACAGGATCCGTGTTCTTGGGAATCCTGACCTTCCTGCTACTCTGCTGGCGTCGGATTCCGAACTTGACTTCAAACTGAATTAATCTGTGGTCCGACATGGTTAGCCTATCCACGACCCTCCAGTTCTCTATTCTGCTCAGAATCTTTCTGCAAATAAGAGTGACGTCAATGACTTCCGCTTGCCTTGCATTAACGAAAGTCGGCTGTAATCCTCTATTTGCTACCAACAGATTATACCTCCACAAATTCAAGCAGTTGCTTCCTCTGTCATTGTTGTTGGTGCTTCCCCACACAGTATTATGCGCGTTGGCATCACATCCTATGATCACTCCAATGCCTCTTTCCTCGCAGTACTTTACCACCGCAGGTTCTCCACCTCTTTTGAAGGTGGTTGGTCCGGAGAGTCGTAAGGAAGATACGTTGAAGCCACCATACAAGTACCTGCACCATCCCCGATTCTCACAACGGTAAGATCCGGGGTACATAGGTGTGGCTAGTGCGCTAGTATACCATGTCTCACCAGGATACAGGTCCCTCCGTCTGCCATCTGCCACCGGTTGGTACAGCGTGGCTTTCCGCTCTGAGAGACCTTTGATTCTATTGTGAAGAATCCAAGGTTCTTGGAGCATTGCTATGTCAATTCCATCCTCCTCCATGCAACGCATCATTATTGCTGATGCTGCCCTACTATGGTGTAGATTGAGCTCACATACCACGAGGTTTTCCTGGTACGGGACCACCACCCGCCCTGGTGGTTCCTCCCTTGCAGAATTCCCCACCAGTCCCGTACCAGGGGTTTCGTCGAGCTCACTTCGCATACTTTTGGAATTTGATGAGAGCTTGATCACGGCCGCAGTTGAGTTTCCCCCCTGCCAGCCTGATTGCTTCCATCTCATCCGTCCGGCACCACGCAGTGAACTTGACGCCTCCTTCCTTTGCATCTCCGAAGTTCGTTGCATTGCTAACTCTCCATTTAGAAGTGTCCGCAACGCACCGGTTCTGGGTCTGCAACCTCCTAAGGATGACCTCCTTGCTTTCGGAAGTACCGTAAACGTAAAAATGAACATCTTTGTAACGTCCTTTAATGCGTATAGTCGGTCGACCCGCAACTCAGCCCCTTCCCATAAGTTCATGAGCTTTGGCACGGTTCGACACAGCCATACCTTAGATGATGGGTTCTTGCACTTGAGTACAATAATTCCATCCTCCAAGTTTGCATTGCCAACAAATCCTACATCGCCATCGCTTTCATTGATGGTGTCGAGAGCCTCCAAGAGGGCGTATTTAAAGGCCGCCAACTGGGACACTCCCAACTGACCATCGATGGAGCAATCAACGATGCCCATTAAGAGGTCTTTTTCCGCTACCGTAGCATAAGATGCAAGGCCGCTTCCAATAATCCCTTCCGGGTTGAATTTCCCTCCCGCTGAAGCCTTCGACTTCGCGGACGCAACTCTTTGTGCAGGCACAGGTTTGCTATCGCTCCGTTTCTGGCTATCAGCCCTCCACGATTTCTACTGGCTATCGACTTTTGAGGGTCGTCTACCAGCTTCCATCGTTGTTCCTTTTTGTGGAAGGCTATCAACCTTTACAGGATGTCCACCTTCCCCCTCCTTAGCCGAAAAGCTAACAGCCATAAGCTGTCCACCTTTCGACTCACTAGTTGCCCCTTTAATGACTTCGCAAAAAGATCCAGGCTGATCCCTGAATCTTTTCCGCTCATTCGCTTCCGAGCACTCATCGCATGACATGCTTTGGAATTGGTCCGTCATTTTATTGACGGGGGACTCCAAAGCAATCTCCCCGTAGCTGTGCCCGCCTTCTAACGCTTCCTCCTCCGCCTTTGCTTCTCCCTAGCAAGGAGCCGCTTAGCCTCAGACTCAGCTTCGTTCCCTGGTGTTGCAGCTTCGACAGGTCTGGCTGACAATTTCACTCCTTTCGGAGTTTTATCGTCCACCAGGCCGGGAGGGTTACCTTGCGGCTTCCCTCACCCTTCCACGGTTCAAGCCTTTTGGGATTCCACCGCGTCGAGACTCGTCCCCACAGCGCACCCTTCCTTTTTTTTTTTTGTTTTGGTTGTTCAGAGAATATCCCACGAGTTGGGGAGAAAAACGGACCGAACGGACAGAGATCCCCATTATCCGCCCTACCCTACTAAAATACAACAGGCAGTGGGCTGCCCTGAGGAGACACCATTCGCGATATAAAACCCCTAGACCCTGCACCACCGGTGCAATCTCCCTCGGCGTGGCGCCTAGGACCTCAGAAATGGGGGGGTGACTTTTGGTTCGTTGCTCCACAAAGCCTAACCCAATAGTCATTGTGTCTTTGCAACATAAGCCCCTACATCGCGTCAAGATTGTCACCCGTGCGTAGAGGAAGCTAACACGTCCGGAGCTAACACGTCGCACAAAATGGTGCCTGCCTTCAAACCCAATCAGCAGGGGATGCCTAGTGCTGATATGCGACGACAATGCTCCGAGATCGCAGTGGCGACGAGGCCGAATAATCAACTTATATTTTGGCAAAGACGATATAGCCAGATCAGCGATTGTAGCGACTAGCAGTGGAGTCGTCAAGAGGCCCGTCTCGAAACTAGCCATTCTCGACGTACAAGAACCCAATAAGAAAAAAGGTGAGTCTCCCCGTCCGGGGTCGATTCTCGGGGGTGGAGATGTTGAAGCTTGAAGCCCTGACTGCTCGATAAAGCAGTCGAATAAATTATTATTATATATAGTTATTATTATTATGTATCTTCGTATCTTTTTACAGTACGGTATTTGCTAGTTGTATTACACAGTACAACATTTTTCAGCTCATTGATTTGGACTCAATTCTGAGAACTGCGCGTGAAAGTAGCCCCAAAAAGAAGAAGTTCTGCATCATTCGTTTTGTCAAGTTACATGCCATAATAATTTAATATCGATTTCAAGTTAGTAAGTATCGTATAGGGGATTTTGTCACGTTTTAGGCTATTTTGTTTGACATAACTCGAGAACCACTGGTCCGATTTAGCTGAAACAAATTTAAAAAAAAAAAGAATTAGAATTCCTGTAATCTGTTCATATAATTTCATAAGCAACGGTTTCGCAGTTAGAAATAAATGTATGAAGAAAAAAAATATTTTTTGCCTGAAAATTAAATTTTTTTTTTCTAAATTCATAAAAAGCCCAAAACGGAAAAAAGTGTCAAATCCAATCCTATTACTTTCACATAAAGTCACATAACCTATGAACAAAATGAGACATAATTAATAAAACTTCATTTTATTGATTATTATTAAATTTTACTGACAATTAAGTAAGGTATGAATTACCTAGAGGGAACATGGGGCGAACCTTCACATGGCAACGTGTCTGACTGCCTCAACCTGGCGAGGCCAGCATTTTCCATGTCGAAATCGTCCCAAGTCGACTCAAACCTCCTCGTGGTGTTCCCTGGGCAACGGCAAACTGGCATCCGTCAGTGTGGCGGCTAATTTGAGCGGCGGGTTTCCTAGCCTTAAATAGGTTGTGCGTCGGGTTTGAAGCCCACCACGGAAAAAAACATTTCAATGAAAAGTTATAAAAGAAATATGAGAAAAATTATCCCCAAATCTGATAACGACCACCGCAAACGAAAAACTGATAATGATTTACGGATATGTACCTGGAATGTCCGAACTCTTAATTGGGCAGGTGCCTCTATCCAACTGATTGATATCTTGGAAAGATACAAAGCTGATATAACTGCAATCCAAGAAATGCGATGGAAGGGACAGGGTTGCTCTCGTTAAGCATCCTGTGATATCTACTACAGCGGCCATGCGGAGAAGCACGAGTTTGGGTGCGGATTTGTAGTTGGCAAGAGATTACGGAATCACGTCCTGCGATTCACTCCTGTGATCGAAAGATTTGCTATAATCCGCATCAAGGCTAAATTCTTTCATATAAGCCTAATATGTGCGCATGCTCCGACAGAGGACAAGGACGATGAGATCAAAGATACTTTCTACGAGCGCCTTAAAGACGCTTATGAGCGCTGTCCCCGTCACGACATAAAAATTGTGCTTGGTGCCTTCAACGCCAAGGTGGGCAAGGAAAACATCTTTGGTCCAACAGTCGGAAAGTTCAGCCTCCACGACAACACATCCGATAACGGAATGAAGCTGATTGACTTCGCCGCAGCACGAAACATGGTTATAAGTAGCACTAGATTCAATCCTCTCAATATTCATAAGGCCACCTGGTTTTCCCCTGACCAAAAAACGCGCAACCAAATTGATCACGTTTTGATTGACGGAAGGCACGCTTCCAGTGTATTAGATGTACGCACGATCCGTGGTGCTAACATAGACTCGGATCATTATCTTGTCGCAGCTAAGATCCGTACACGTCTGTGCGCTGCGAAGAATACTCGCAATCCTACACAGAGAAAGCTAGACGTCGACAAGCTGCAATCAAAGCGGACAGCCGAAGCCTTTGCCACTCGACTCTCACTCCTGCTTCAAGAAAGCAGTCCTCCGATCGACGATACATGGGTCCCGCCACATTATTACTGCCCAATGAAAACTAAACCAGCCTCGGATAAGAACCCCAATTACGTTGACGACCACCGCAAACGAAAAACGGACAATGATTTACGGATATGCACCTGGAATGTCCGGACCCTTTATAGGGAAGGTGCCATTGTCCAACTGGCGGAAGCCCTCAAAACAATACAATCTGACATCACCGTCATCCAGGAAATGCGATGGAAAGGGCAAGGCTGCTCTAAACAAGCACACTGCGATATCTACTACAGCTGCCATGCGGAGAAGCGCGAATTCGGATGTGGATTCGTCGTTAGCCGGAAACTACGCCACCTTGTTTCCCGGTTCACACCTGTGAACGAAAGATTGGCCACGATCCGCATCAAGGCAAAATTTTTCTACATAAGCCTTATTTGCGCGCACGCCCCGACGGAGGAAAAGGACGAAGCCGTCAAGGACGCTTTCAACGCTAGTCTTGAGGACGTATATGACCACCTTCCGGTCCATGACGTGAAAATAGTCCTCGGCGATTTTAATGCGAAAGTCGGAAGGGAAGGCATCTTTGGCCCCACTGTCGGTCAGTTCAGTCTTCACGAGACCTCCACAAACAACGGTCTAAGACTGATCGACTTCGCCGCGGCACGAAACATGGTAGTTAGTAGCACCAGATTTAAGCACCTCGACATCCACAAGGCCACCTGGCTGTCCCCGGATCAAAAAACGCGAAACCAAATTGATCATGTTGTAATCGACGGAAGGCATGCCTCTAGTGTTCTAGATGTGCGTACATTTCGGAGGGTCAACATTTACTCCGACCATTATCTTGTTGCAGCCAAGATCCGCATGCGATTATGCAATGCCAAGAACATACGCACAGGAATGCAACGAAAGCTAGATGTCGCTAAGCTGCAATTACAACGGACTGCCGAAGCCTACTCCGCTCAACTCTCGGTTAAGCTCAACCAACCAACCTCTGGACTCGACGACGCCGGCGTACTTTGGGCGCATATATCCCACTCCATGCGCGCTGCCGCTGAAGAAGTCATTGGTTTCCGGCGCCCGCAACCTCGGAACCAATGGTATGATCAGGAGTGTCGCATTGCGACTGCAGTAAAAAACGCCGCTTATAGAAAAACGCTGCAGTCAGCTGCAACGCGAGCCGTGCGAGAAAACTACCGCGAAAAGAGGAAGGAAGAGAGGCGCCTTTTCAGACGCAAGAAAAGAGAGCAGGAAAAGCGTGAGCGTGAGGAACTAGAGGTATACCAGGGCAAGAAGGATGCACGAAAATTCTATCAACAGGTTAAGCGTCTAACCCAAGGTTTCAAGCCCGGAGCATCCACTTGTAGAGACGAAAATGGAGATCTGAATACGGATACACAGTGTGTGCTTAGATTGTGGAGACAGCACTTCTCCAATTTACTTAATGGCGACGATTCCACCAATGCCGCCCATCGAGAGCACAGTGCAGTGCCACCAATCGACGATGACGGAGTGGAAGTATCACCACCTAGCCATGAAGAGGTTCGAGTTGCTATCCAACGACTCAAAAACAATAAAGCAGCGGGTGCTGACTGTCTTTCAGCTGAATTGTTTAAAACCGGCGGCGATGAATTGATAAGGCGCATGCATCAGCTCATCAGCAAAATATGGCTAGCAGAAAGCATGCCCGACGATTGGAACCTCAGTGTACTGTGCCCTATACTTAAGAAAGGAGACCCTACAATCTGCACAAGTTATAGAGGTATCAGTCTTATTTCCATCGCATATAAGGTTCTCTCAAGCGTACTGTGTGAAAGATTAAAGCCAATTACAAAAACACTGATTGGACCTTATCAGTGTGGCTTTCGACCTGGTAAGTCCACCATAGACCAGATTTTCACGCTACGACAAATCCTGGAGAAAACCCACGAAAATCAAATTGACACACACCATCTCTTTGTCGACTTTAAAGCTGCGTTCGATAGCCCGAGAAGGGATTGCCTATACGCAACAATGTCTGAGTTCGGTATACCTGCAAAGTTGATTAGACTTTGCAGAATGACGTTGAGCAACACACGCAGCTCCGTCAAGGTAGGAAATGACCTCTCCGAAACCTTCAATACCGAAAGAGGTTTCAGGCAAGGCGATCCACTGTCTTGCGATCTCTTCAACATCATCATGGAGGGGATCGTACGAAAGGCCGGTGTGCATCGTAATGGCACCATTTTCTATAAAGGTGTCCAGCTCCTTGCTTACGCTGATGATATTGATATTGTTGGCAGAACCAAGAGAGATGTTACCGCTGCTTTCGCCGCTATCGAAAAGGAATCAGCCAAAGTGGGTTTGACGATAAATGAGGGTAAAACAAAGTATATGCTGTCTACAAACAAGGGAGCTCGGCGTTTAGACTCCCACGTTTCATCCGGCAGCTATAACTTTGAAGTAGTCAAGGAGTTTGTATACCTTGGCACCGCCATTAATACTAACAACGAAATCAGCCTGGAGATAAAGCGAAGAACAATAATTGCTAATAGGTGCTACTACGGGCTCAGTAAGCAACTAAGTTCCAGAGCCCTCTCTCGATCGACAAAACTTACACTCTACAAGACGCTCGTTCTACCTGTGCTGCTTTATGGCGCTGAGGCATGGGTAGTTTCGCAAACTGACGCAGCCGCTCTGGGGGTGTTCGAGAGAAAAGTTCTTCGCAAAATCTTCGGTCCTGTTCGAGTCGGCGATGACTATCGCATCCGAATGAACCACGAGCTGTATGAGCTCTACGGAGACATTGACGTAGTTCGGCGTATAACTGTGCAGCGACTACGCTGGCTGGGTCATGTCCATCGTATGGACGACGAAGCTCCAGCGAAAAAGGTGCTCGAAGCAAGGGTCGCTGGTCAACGACGACGAGGGAGACCATGCCTCCGATGGATGGACCAGGCTGAGGAAGCCCTAACCGCACTTGGTGTATCCGATTGGAGAAGGCGCGCAAAGCAGAGGCGCCTGGCGAGAGCTGATGAGGTCGGTCGAAATCCGGACACGGGTTGTCACGGCCACCTAAGTAAGTAAGTAAGTAAGTTAATGGGATTTCCACAATATTTTGTGAACTGGATTAAATCGTATTTGGTAGAGCGATCTTATCAAATACGTTTCCGAGGCGCATTGTCTTCTGAATTTATTGCTGGATCAGGTGTTCCTCAGGGTAGTCACCTTGGTCCTCTTCTGTTTATTTTAGCTATCAATGATGTAACTCATGTCATTGAACACTCTCATCTGCTTATTTATGCCGATGATATGAAAATATACAGAACGATTAATTCTAGAGATAATTCAGATCTACTCCAGTCTGATCTAAAATCCTTTGAAGTTTGGTGTTCTAAAAATAATATGTTTTTAAATTCAGATAAATGCCAAACGATGACCTTTTCGCGAAAAAGGAATAATTTTATATTTGATTATAAGATTAAAGATATTGCCTTGAGCCGTGTAGACACCGTCAAAGACCTAGGTATATGCATGGATTCTAAGCTGTCGTTTAACATTCATATTGATAATATTTGTAAAAAAGCATCTTAAATGCTTGGTTTTGTAAAACGCTGGGCCAAAGAATTTAATAGCATGATTACAACTACAACGTTGTATTATGCAATCGTGCGTCCTGACTTAGAGTATGCAAGTCAAGTTTGGTCCCCAAGTTACAATGTGCATGTTGATCGAATAGAAAGAATCCAAAAACGTTTTGTTCAGTTTGCTCTAAGGGGCTTAAGTGGAACTGACATATTAGACCTTCCTCCTTATGAGGATCGTTTAAAACTATTAAAAATGCAGTCTTTAGGTGATCGAAGGAAATCGGCAGATATCGTATATTTACACCAGCTCATAACAGGTGTATTCGATTCTCCAGAACTTCTTTCTCACGTAAATTTTAACACTAACCGTAGAAGCAGTAGAAACGCTAACAACTTAATTTATTTGCCATTTAGTAGAACAAATTATATGGCTACTGCTCCTTTAAGTCGCATGATTTCCTTTGTTAACAATTGTAGCGTTTTTGATGTTAATTTGTCAAAAGGTCAACTCAAAAGTAGATTAAAATTAGTTGTGTAATTAGATCTATGTATACGCATGGTTAGTTGTTACGTCTTGTGTTGTCCCTGAGCCCAACCCATTTATTGGTGGGTAAATTTTTCCCACATTAACTTGTTTGTGGTCACGGGTATCCATAACATTGATATTTTTTTTCAATGATTACTGGGTAGTGGCTTTAGATGGGTTAATGCTGAGGAAGTGCGATAAAGCTGTAGTAGCTGAACTCTATTGTTATTGCATGATAAAAAAAAAAAAAGACATTGACGTAGTTCGGCGTATAACTGTGCAGCGACTACGCTGGCTTGGTCATGTCCATCGTATGGACGAAAAGCTCCAGCGAAAAAGGTGCTCGAGGTGAGGGTCGCTGGTCAACGACGACGAGGGAGACCATGCCTCGGATGGACCAGGCTGAGGAAGCCCTAACCGCACTTGGTGTATCCGATTAAAGAAGGCGCGCGCAAAGCAGAGGCGCCTGGCCAGAGATGATGAGGTGGGCCGAAACTCGGACACGGGTTGTTACGGCCACATAAGTAAGTAAGTCGGGTTTGAAGCCCACCACGTAAAAAAACCATTTCAATGAAAAGTTATAAAAGAAATATGAGAAAAAAGATCCCCAAATCTGATGACGACCACCGCAAACGAAAAACTGGTAATGGTTTACGGATATGCACCTGAATGTCCGAACTCTTAATTGAGAAGATGCCTCTATCCAACTGATTGATATCTTGGAATGATACAAAGCTGATATAACTGTAATCCAAGAAATGAGATGGAGGGACAGGGTTGCTCTCGGCAAGCATCCTATGATATCTACTACAGCGGCCATGCGGAGAAGCACGAGTTTGGGTGCGGATTTGTAGTTGGCAAGAGATTACGGAATCACGTTCTGCGATTCACTCCTGCGAACGAACGACTTGCCGACTAGCACGAAACATGGTTATAAGTAGCTCTAGATTCAAGCATCTCAATTTTCATAAGGCCACCTGGTTGTCCCCTGACCATAAAACGCGCAACCAAATTGTTCACGTTTTGATTGACGGAAGGCATACTTCTAGTGTATTAGATGTACGCACAATCCGTAGTGCTAACAAAGACTCGGATGATTATCTTGTCGCAGCTAAGATCCGTACACGTCTGTGCGCTGCAAAGAGTACGCGCAATCCTACACAGAGAAAGCTAGACGTCGACAAGCTGCAGTCAAAACGGACAGCCGAAGCCTTTGCCACTCGACTCTCACTCCTGCTTCAAGAAAGCAGTCCTCCGATCGACGATACATGGGCGCAGTGGGCACATCTCCCACTCTCTGCGTACGGCTGCCGAAGAGGTAATTGGCTACCACAGTCCCAGCCGAAAACAGTGGTACGACTAAGAGTGTCGCGAGGCCACTGCAGAGAAAAACGTCGCCTACAAAGCCACCCTGCAGTCGGTTGTAACGCGTGCTGCTAAGAAACGAGAGGCAGAAAAGCGTGAGTGTGAGAAGATTGAAATGCATGGTGACAGAAACGAGGCCCGAAAATTTTTCGAAAAGATAAGACGCCTGGCCGATGGCTCTAAAACCAAGGGCTCTTTTTGCAAGGATGAAAACGGGAATCTAGTGACAGATATTCAGAATACACTGACGTTATGGAGGGAACACTTCTCTAGTCTTCTGTATGGCGACGACAACAACAAACCCGCCAATAGATATGATATCCCGGAAACCCAATTATGGATGACATCGTCAAAGTTCCGCTGCCCGACTATAACGAAGTCTTGACAGCAATAACACGGCTTAAGAACAACAAAGCCGCTGGAGCCGATGGTTTACCCGCTGAGCTGTTTAAGAACGGTGGCGAAGCTCTATTTAAATGCATTACCGAGCTTCTATGCAGAATATGGTTGGAAGAACGCATTCCAAATGATTGGAACCTCAGTGTACTCTGCCCAATCCACAAGAAAGGCGAACCCACTATTTGCGCCAACTACCGTGGGATAAGCTTCCTAAATATCGCCTATAAGGTTCTGTCTAGCGTATTATGTGAAAGACTGAAGCCCATCGTAAACCAACTGATTGGGCCTTATCAGTGTGACTTCAGACCTGGAAAATCAACTACCGACCAGATATTCACGCTACGACAAATCTTGGAAAAGACCATAGAGAAGCAAATCGACACCTTTTTGTCGACTAAAAAAGTCGACTAAAAAAGCCGCTTTCGACAGTCCAATAAGGAATCACCTATACTCCACCATGTCTGAATTTGGTATACCTGCAAAATTAATCCGTCTATGCAGGATGACACTGAGCAACACCAGCAGTGCAGTAAAAATCGGGAAGGACTTCTCCCCCCCATTTGTTACCAAACGAGGTTTCAGACAAGGTGATTCTTTATCGTGCGACTTTTTTATCCTAATTATGGAGAAGATCATTAGAGTTGTTGATCTGAGACAAAGCGGCACAATATTCTATAAGAGTGTTATGCTGCTAGCGTATGCCGTTGATATTGATATCATTGGCCATAACACACGCGAAGTCAGTGCATTCTCCAATTTAGAAAAAGAGTCGAGTCGCATGGGTCTTGCAGTAAACGCATATAAGACGAAATATCTGGTGTCAACAAACAAACAGTCCCATCGTATTGGCACCCACGTCACTGTTGACAGCACCTCCTTCGAGGTTGTGAAGGACTTCCTCTACCTCGGTTCCAGCATTAACTCCACCAACGATATCAGTAGAGATATAAAACGATAACTCTTGCAAGGATAACTCTTGCCAACAGGTGTTACTTTGGGCTCAGTAGGCAATTGAGAAGCAGAGCCCTCTCTCGACGAACAAAAGTCACGCTCTGTAAGTCACTGATCATGCCCGTCCTGTTATATGCAGCACAAACCTGGTCGTTGAGCAGCTCTGATGAAAAGATTTTAGGAGCGTTCGAGAGAAAGATCCTTCGTAAAATCTACGGACCAATCTGCGTCAATGGCGAGTACCGAATACGATGGAACGATGAGCTGTATGAGCTATACGCCGACATCGACATAGTAAAGCGCATAAAAATCGAGCGGCTTCGTTGGCTAGGTCATGTTGAGCGGATAGAAGACGACGCTCCAGCGAAGATAATATTCGATTCGGTGCCCAGCGGCGGACAACGCAGAAGAGGACGACCGCATCTCCGTTGGAGGGACCAAGTGGAGGACAACCTGACGAAACTTGGAGCTTCCAACTGGCGCCAGCAAGCGCAAAACAGAAATGGCTGGCGCAATTTCTTACGACAGGCGGAAACCAACTTACGGTTGAAGGCGCCATCTAAGTATAAGTAAAAAAAAAAAAAAAAGGAAATGGCCATCTCAGCCCTTGAAAGGAATTTGACCGAGTTTCGTATGATCAATTGTGTTGTGTGTGATGCGAAATGTTTGCACGCAAATGATCGAGAACTAGACCTACATGTTTTACGCCGACTCCGAACGGCTTACGTTCTCAAGAAACTTTTCATGGCAGTTTTTACTCTCTGAGGTTTGCCATTGTCTGCAGAGAGGTGACGGCCGAAAAGAAAAATTAATTCAATTGAAAAAATTTTATGTGTCGGATGGAGCATTCAAACCTGGGTTCTCTGGCGTAAGAGTCACACACTCTACCCACTACGCCACGGTCGCCACATCTAAGTATAAGTATGAATTACAAAAATTTGCTCGAGATATGTACAAAATTTTTTGGAAAAAACATTGATGACTTTTTTATGATTCTCAGAATTAAAAAAGAAATAAGTAATAAACAAAAGGTTATTTCATTTTTATGATTGCGTTAGCAAACTAATAAACGATTATAAATGTGCGTGGACGCTGAATTCCTGTTCTTGTATTTTATGGTAGGTACTCCGCTTAGTCAAATAAAGGGAAAAAAGGGACGTGCACTTTTTTAATGATGTGTGTTTTTCCGTTGGATACCTGGATGCGTCCATTCATAAGTACCTGTCAGTAAAATATTGAAAAGTACGTAGTATTTATATGTGTTCACTGATCAATTTTTGTCATTCAACAAGTGTCGACGAACGCGAAAAGTACAAGTGAATTTTTCTCCGGTTTTTAAAAGTTAATAAGAACAAAACATATAATATATGGGAAATAACAAGTGCCCAAAATTGGATTATTTTTGTTACGTTTGTGGTCATATCGTCTCAAAAATCAGGATCGAAAAAAATTGTTTACTGAGGAATTCAAAACAGCGTATTGTCATTATTTTGATGAAGCAGATTTAAGTGGTGCAAGTTTTACGCCGAACACAGTGTGCAAAAATTTCTATAATACCTTATAATGTGGAAAGGTGCAGGGTTGTCTTTTATGAAGCCAGTAATTTGGGTGGAAGACCTAACTGGACATGCTGAATCCAGGTGCTACGCATGCATAAATTATCGTCATGGATTAAACAGAAAACAAAAGTATACATTGCTGCTTTTACTGCCACACTTCCAGTTAAGCGCGCTGCTGATACCGATACACCTAAACCTCCGAGTCTGGATACTGTGTCTCTGCAAGCCGAAACCGTTTTCACCAATCCGACCAATTTGAATGATGCTGATTGGACACCCGATATTGAAAATAATGCACCACATCCGCTAACACAAATGGCAATGGATTACATTGTGGCTTAGATGGGAATATAAAAAAAAAATTCAGAATTTTTGACATAATTTTTGAAGCGAAAAAACTCACAGAGCAAAATGTGAGCGCAACATCATACCGGAAACGCCAAGCTGAATGTCAGAAATTTTATTCCGTTGACGAAGAAAATACGTTCACTTACTGCCATTATATCCCGAATCTTTCAAAAATGTGCTTTCGAACCCTTATAGCCACCTATGTGCATGGGACGCATTGAAACAAGTCATCGAAGGCGTTTTAGGAAAGAACCGTGTACAGCGAGATGACATACAGACACGATTGGACAAGTTGCTGTATTATTTTGAAAAAATCAATGCATCTATGACGTTAAAACTACATTTCATATATTTCCACCTTGATATCTTTTTGGCATAATTAACTCAGTAATCAGACGAATAAGGAGAGAGGTTCCACCAGGTGGCCATGCCAAAAGAAAAGCGATTCAAAGGCAAAAAATTAGATGCATTGCTTGCGGAGGTTTGTTGGTGGAGTTCTAAAATTATGCAGTTTGAAGATGAACGTACCGAAAATTTTGGTGGACAAACTGAACAAAACATGCCCTTGAATATTATGTCTATCTCGGATGATGATGCAGACTCAGAACATGAAAATGAACAACCTACGAAGAAAAGAAGATCATCAGAACCACAAACGTCAACTTCAACGAGTTGACTAAATTAAAATCTAAATTTTGTTTTTATGCATAGATAACATATAAAAATGTCATATTTTCTGTGCAACAATAGCTCTAATATGAATCGCAGTTTTTATTTTCATGCAAAATAAAGTTTATAAAGAAAAAAAACATATGTGTGGATTTGTAATCCAGTTATTGAGCAAAAAATTAAGCAAAATGAATGGGCGCATATTTTAAGGGTGGCTATATACCTGATTCAGGTGTGCTTTATAAATTTTTCGAAAAGTCCGACTACCACAGGGAGTTTATTCACGGTTGTTGGGCCCGAAAGCCTACACTGCTAATGTAACCAAGTTTTCTTATCGAAGGTTTTTGGATTGGTGGTTAGTGTATAAAACTATCACGCGATGGGGAATGATTTCATACCCATAAAGGACAAACAAATTTTTTTAATATGGCATCCTTTTGCTATAATAGACACAGTAAAAAGGAACACAAATAATAAGAAAGAAAATTTAAAGAAAACTCAAATTTTGTTGCTGTATCAAAAAATGCATTAATAAAAAAATTAAATTAGACATTTTCATAGAAACGCCTGCGGGGCCCCTGGCTGCTCGGGGCCAGTGCTGCAGCCCCTCATAGTCCCCACCTAAATGCGCCCCTGCTTTCAGCCATGAAATAGATAAGACAAATTATTAATTAGAAGAATTATCTAATTTTTTTAAATCTGTCTACTTCCGAGTAGGTAAGCCACCTACTTAGTGTAGAAAAACTATCAAATTATTTAGATTACATTCCCACTTAACAGTGGAAACGGCACCTACATATTTTACAAAAATCAACTATTTATTTTGATAGTTTACCAATTTCCATTCATTCCGACCATTATCTTGTTGCAGCCAAGATCCGCATGCAATTATGCAATGCGAAGAACATACGCACAGGAATGCAACGAAAGCTAGATGTCGCTAAGCTACAATTACAAAGGACTGCCGAAGCCTACTCCGCTCAACTCTCGGTTAAGCTCAACCAACCAACCTCTGGACTCGACGACGCCGGCGGACCTTGGGCGAATATATCCCACTCTATGCACGCTGCCGCTGAAGAAGTCATTGGTTTCCGGCGCCCGCAACTTTGGAACCAATGGTACGATCAGGAGTGTCGCATCGCGACAGCAGTAAAAAACGCCGCATACAGAAAAACGCTGCAGTCAGCTGCAACGCGAGCCGTGCGAGAAAACTACCGCAAAAAGAGGAAGGAAGAGAGGCGCATTTTCAGACGCAAGAAAAGAGAGCAGGAAAAGCGTGAGCGTGAGGAACTAGAGGTATACCAGGGCAAAAAGGATGCACGAAAATTCTATCAACAGGTTAAGCGTCTACCCAAGGTTTCAAGCCCGGAGCATCCACTTGCAGAGACGAAAATGGAGATCTGAATACGGATACACAGTGTGTGCTTAGATTGTGGAGACAGCACTTCTCAACGAATTCACCAATGCCGCCCATCGAGAGCGCAGTTCAGTGCCACCAATCGACGATGACGGAGTGGAAGTATCACCACCTAGCCATGAAGAGGTTCGAGTTGTTATCCAACGACTCAAAAACAATAAAGCAGCGGGTGCTGACGGCCTGTCAGCTGAATTGTTTAAAACCGGCGGCAATGAATTGATAAGGCGCATCAGCTCATCAGCAAAATATGGCTAGCAGAAAGCATGCCCGACGATTGGAACCTCAGTGTACTGTGCCCTATACTTAAGAAAAGAGACCCTACAATCTGCGCTAGTTATAGAGGTATCAGTCTTATTTCCATCGCATATAAGGTTCTCTCAAGCGTACTGTGTGAAAGATTAAAGCCGATTACAAAAACAATGATTGGACCTTATCAGTGTGGCTTTCGACCTGGTAAATCCACCATAGACCAGATTTTCACGCTACGACAAATCCTGGAGAAAACCCACGAAAATCAAATTGACACACCTTCTCTTTGTCGATTTTAAAGCTGCGTTCGATAGCCCGAGAAGGGATTGCCTATACTCAACAATGTCTGAGTTCGGTATACCTGCAAAGTTGATTAGACTTTGCAGAATGACGTTGAGCAACACACGCAGCTCCGTCAAGGTAGGAAATGACCTCTCCGAAACCTTCAATACCGAAAGAGGTTTCAGGCAAGGCGATCCACTGTCTTGCGATCTCTTCAACATCATCATGGAGGGGATCGTACGAAAGGCCGGTGTGCATTGTATTGGCATCATTTTCTATAAAGGTGTCCAGCTCCTTGCGTAATCTGATGATATTGATATTGTTGGCAGAATCAAGAAAGATGTTACCGCTGCTTTCGCCGCTATCGAAAAGGAATCAGCCAAAGTGGGTTTGACGATAAATGAGGGTAAAACAAAGTATATGCTGTCTACAAACAAGGGAGCGCGGCGTTTAGACTCCCACGTTTCATCCGGCAGCTATAACTTTGAAGTAGTCAAGGAGTTTGTATACCTTAGCACCGCCATTAATACTAACAACGAAATCAGCCTGGAGATAAAGCGAAGAACAATAATTGCTAATAGGTGCTACTACGGGCTCAGTAAGCAACTAAGTTCCAGAGCCCTCTCTCGATCGACAAAACTAACACTCTACAAGACTCTCGTTCTACCGGTGCTGTTTTATGGCGCTGAGGCATGGGTAGTTTCGCAAACTGACGCAGCCGCTCTGGGGGTGTTCGAGAGAAAAGTTCTTCGCAAAATCTTCGGTCCTGTTCGAGTCGGCGATGACTATCGCATCCGAATGAACCACGAGCTGTATGAGCTCTACGAAGACATTGACGTAGTTCGGCGTATAACTGTGCAGCGACTACGCTGGCTGGGTCATGTCCATTGTATGGACGACGAAGCTCCAGCGAAAAAGGTGCTCGAGGCGAGGGTCGCTGGTCAACGACGACGAGGGAGACCATACCTCCGATGGATGGACCAGGCTGAGGAAGCCCTAACCGCACTTGGTGTATCCGATTGGAGAAGGCGCGCGCAAAGCAGAGGCGCCTGGCGAGAGCTGATGATGTCTGCTGAAACCCTGACATGGGTTGTTGCGACCACCTAAGTAAGTAAGTACTAAAAAGATTATACTTATTAGAAAACAATGATATTATCTACTGCATAACTAATTGTAATGTCATTATTTATCATTGTTTTCTTATAAGTATAATTTTTTTAGTACAGCCAACTTTTTTATTTTTTGAGATATGTTTATGTTTTTGGTGCCATTGAAAAGAAAGTTAAATAAATTACAAAATTAATCTAATACAAAAAAATTCATTTATTACGCAAAATTCTGAGAAATTTGCACTCAAAGTTGAAATTTGGTAATTTCAACCGATTGATTTCTTCTTTACACGATCACAGCTCAGATTACAGATTTGCTGTTGGAAAAGTGATTTCATTTCCTTTAAAATGAGCAATCAAAATAAGTTTTATATAAGTTAGTTGTTCTGCTAGAAACAATAAAGTGAATCAAAATAGTAAAATATTAATTAACCCTGTAGCTCCTAAGAATGTGAAAATAGACCCCCTCCCACACGATTTTTTGCTCAGCTGGACATAACCTTTCAGCTCCGTAAATAGTTGCACTCAATTACAGGACACCCTGTATATCAATCTGTATATCAATAATTCTTTAACTAAGAAAATTCTGCAATTTTGAAAATACGTGAATATTTTGACACACAGCATGAGCTCGTCTTTGCATATACCTTCTACAGATTAAATATAACTATCGAACGAGATGTTACGAGATGTTCAAAGTATATAAAATTGTATATTTTTTAAAAATATATAATCTAATGCTTTTGATGGTATTTCTTTTTAAAGAAATCCTTCAATTAGAGCAGATATAAAATAAGTTTGAAAAATATAATTTTTTATAAAAATTATTAAAAAATCTGAAAATTTCAGCAGTTAAGAGAAAAGAAAACTATTTTTGATTTTGCTTAAACTTTCAAAAAGTGATATTTTATTTATTAAAAACTGAGGGAAAAAACTAGAGATGCGATTTTGCATTTTTTGTCTTTAATTCAATTATATGTGATGACAGTTTTTCGCCTTAAATTAAAATTTCTAAATTGAGTCATTTATACATACTTTGTGAGTCTGCTGTGGGATAAATTTAAAAAAAATGAATCATGTTTGATAGTTCTAGAATTTTCTGAATAATAATATTTTCAATATGAATTAAATTATATAAATTCAGTCTTTATTTCAAAAGTTATTAAACATTAAACATTGCGTTTTTAGTGAAATTTACTGAAATTTAAAAACCGGAAATTATTTTCCAACTTTGAGAGTGAATAGCTCCAAAAACCATTTTTTGTTTTTAATTTTTTGTATGTTATTTATTAACTTACTTTAAAAATATGTTGAAAATATGGAGGTGCGATTTTGCGTTGTTTTATTTTTACGACATTTTTCGTAAAGGGTATTTTTGGGTAATTTTTGGTAAAATTTAAATAGAAAATCACGTTATTTCATTTTGAGAAAAATATTTTTAAGCTTAAAGGAGTAATGTTTATGTAGAAATCAGTATTTTTTTTAAATTTTTAATTCCTTGGGTATTAACGCAAGAAAAAATTTTTCGTAGAACCTACTCCCGAACATGTCACTTGAAATGATGTGGTCCGTAAGCGTAGAATTATCGGAAGGAGTTGAGATAATTACATGAAACTTTGTACACATGTTCATATGCAACCAAATTCCTGGAAAAATGATAATTTTTTAAAGTAGTTAAAACATTAAAACAAATGAACACGCCCACCTCCCATACAACCCACAGCAGTGTAAGTGCTATAAAATGGCTTATAATTGAGGTGCATATATGAGATTTGGTATGTGTGAAAGTTGCATCGAAACCGCCCACAAATACGACCACTTCCGAAACAACCCTCAACGTTTAAAGATATTAAAAGTGTTATATTACTTACTTAGGTGGTCGTAACAACCCGTGTCCGGGTTTCGGCCGACATCATCAGCTCTCGCCAGGCGTCTCTGCTTTGCGCACGCCTTCTCAAATCACCAAGTGCGGATACACCAAGTGCGGTTAGGGCTTCCTCAGCCTGGTCCATCCATCGGAGGTATGGTCTCCCTCGTCGTCGTTGACCAGCGACCCTCGCCTCGAGCACCTTTTTCGCTGGAGCTTCGTCGTCCATACGATGGACATGACCCAGCCAGCGTAGTCGCTGCACAGTTATACGTCGAACTACGTCAATGTCTTCGTAGAGCTCATACAGCTCGTGGTTCATTCGGATGCGATAGTTATCGCCGACTCGAACAGGACCGAAGATTTTGCGAAGAACTTTCTCTCGAACACCCCCAGAGCGGCTGCGTCAGTTTGCGAAACTACCCATGCCTCAGCGCCATAAAGCAGCACAGGTAAAACGAGCGTCTTGTAGAGTGTTAGTTTTGTCGATCGAGAGAGGGCTCTGAACCTTAGTTGCTTACTGAGCCCGTAGTAGCACCTATTAGCAATTATTGTTCTTCGCTTTATCTCCAGGCTGATTTCATTGTTAGTATTAATGGCGGTGCCAAGGTATACAAACTCCTTGACTACTCCTTGACTCCTTGACTACTTCAAAGTTATAGCTGCCGGATGAAACGTGGAAATCTAAACGCCGCGCTCCCTTGTTTGTAGACAGCATATACTTTGTTTTACCCTCATTTATCGTCAAACCCACTTTGGCTGATTCCTTGTCGATAGCGGCGAAAGCAGCGGTAACATCTCTCTAGGTTCTGCCAACAATATCAATATCATCAGCGTACGTAAGGAGCTGGACACCTTAATAGAAAATGGTGCCATTACGATGCACACCGGCCTTTCGTACGATCCCCTCCATGATGATGTTGAAGAAATCGCAAGACAGTGGATCGCCTTGCCTGAAACCTCTTTCGGTATTGAAGGTTTCGGAGAGGTCATTTTCTACCTTGACGAAGTTGCGTGTGTTGCTCAACGTCATTCTGCAAAGTTGATTAGACTTTATTTAGACAGGTATACCGAACTCAGACATTGTTAAGTATAGGCAATCCCTTCTCGGGCTATCGAACGCAGCTTTAAAATCGACAAAGAGATGGTGTGTGCCAATTTGATTTTCGTGGGTTTTCTCCAGGATTTGTCGTAGCGTGAAAATCTGGTCTATGGTGGACTTACCAGGTCGAAAGCCACACTGATAAGGTCCAATCAGTGTTTTTGTAATCGGCTTTAATCTTTCACACAGTACGCTTGAGAGAACCTTATATGCGATGGAAATAAGACTGATACCTCTATAACTTGCGCAGATTGTAGGGTCTCCTTTTTTAAGTATAGGGCACAGTACACTGAGGTTCCAATCGTCGGGCATGCTTTCTGCTAGCCATATTTTGCTGATGAGCTGATGCATGCGCCTTATCAATTCATTGCCGCCGGTTTAAACAATTCAGCTGACAGGCCGTCAGCACCCGCTGCTTTATTGTTTTTGAGTCGTTGGATAGCAACTCGAACCTCTTCATGGCTAGGTGGTGATACTTCCACTCCGTCATCGTCGATTGGTGGCACTGAACTGCGCTCTCGATGGGCGGCATTGGTGGAATCGTCGCCAGTAAGTAAATTGGAGAAGTGCTGTCTCCACAATCTAAGCACACACTGTGTATCCGTATTCAGATCTCCATTTTCGTCTCTGCAAGTGGATGCTCCGGGCTTGAAACCTTGGGTAGACGCTTAACCTGTTGATAGAATTTTCGTGCATCCTTCTTGCCCTGGTATACCTCTAGTTCCTAGATCTAGATCTAGGTCCTATGGATCTAGTCATAAGGAATCTAGAAAATATCGATTAGGTCACACAAGGAAAAATTCAAGGGAAAATTGCAATCGAGATCTTATGGCTGCATTACTGATAAATTCGGATCCTCCCATTTCTTCTAACAGACACATTGCCAAAACAAAAGGAAATGATTATAAAGATTTACTGCCATATATTAAAGAAGATAGTACAGATGCCGATGTTCATAATAGCTTCATTTCTGATATAAATTTTGACGATTTTGCTTCAAGTCACTTCGGATGAAACAGATTAACTACAGAAATTCTTATACATACATTTTTTTCTATTTGTAATTTAACTTTCATTTTTATTCTCTTTTTTATATATAACTTAACTTTCATTTTTATTTTCTTTTTTATATATAAAATATATGAATATATAATTTTTTTAAAATTTTTATATGTTCATTTATCGATCTGTTTTTTTAAATTAAAATTTTTGCTTTGCGGGCGGGCTGTAGATCCAAAATTTTTTTTTACATTAAAACTCCAAGTATAAAATTTATTCGTCAATATTTCGACTACCAACGGCTTTCATCTTCAGGACAACTGAAAACATTTTGAACTTATATTAACAATACATTAAATTAGATTACATTTCACTCACATATTATAAATTAAAACATTTTGAAATTAACAGATATTTTTCCATTAAACACAAACTTTATAAATTTTTCAAAAACTTTAAGATAATTGGACATAAATTATACACATCTACTTATTTCTAGTCACTTAGCTTAATAATAATTTTTTATTTGTTACGAATTTCCTATATATGTGTGCGCAATTGTCGGTGTATGTTTTGAAATTTATTCTCTTTATATGGTAGGTTAATAATATGTATCGTTTCTAATGTGTATCGTTTTAAGTAGTTGTGCTCTTGTAAAATTTTAACACTGTCAAAGTCAGGCGTATGTCCATGTTCCGCACAGTGGGCTGCTAGTGCTGTTCTTTGTTCCAACGGTCTACATATTTTATGATCCGATCTGTGAAGAAATTCTTGTCCGTAATTTTTTTTTTTGTAGTCCCAACATATGCCTGGTCACATACGTTGGATCCGTCACCGTTACATGTAATTTTATAAATTACTTTCGATTTGTCGAGTTCGTCAATTTTTGTTTTAGTGTGGCTATATAGTTGCTTTATTGTATTATTCGTTTTTAAAGCTATCTGTATTTTTACTTTGTTATACGAATTTGAGTTGGCGAATCTCCCGGAAAGACCGGGAATGTACGTCATTGATTTATATATTTTGGTGCTTGTATTTTCTTGTTCTTTTTTATTTTGTATTTATTTTTAGTTATTAATTTTTTTATTTATTTATTTATATATTTATTTAAGAAACAAACATAAGTACAATAAGAGCTAACTCTTTTATAGCACAACATAAAATTAAACAATTGATGGGTTGACAGAGATAATAACAACTCAAAGCTAATTAAAACTTAATTAACTTAATTAAGCTAATTAACTTAATTTAACTTAAGATATTTTAAAAGTTAGAAGAAAATTAAGAAGAAAATTAAGAAAAAGAGTAAAAAAGAAGCAGAGAGGAAGTAATCTAGTGAGCAGAGAAAAAGGAAAAGATAGATTGCCTAAAAGCTTCTCTCCCACTGACCTCCCTAAGCCTACGTGGCAAAGCATTCGACAACCTAATGGCATTGATGAAAAACAGGTGGGAAGTGTTCAACGAATAATGTCTCGGAACAATCAGAACATGGCTTCTTCTAGACATGCAGCCTTAAGATAAGCAATTATATCACAACCAAGTATTGCATTTCCGAAACTGGAAAGACAGACGATCGTATTTATGAAGACCGTAAACATACCGAGTGGCATAATTGAACGCAATTTGCAATTTTAATTGAGACGATGAATCAAGTTGACTATAAACTATTTCAGAGAAAGTTATAACCGGTAAGATGAGTTGAATTACCAACTTACGCCTAATATCAACATGAGTTACGCTGGCAGATAATCTTAGGTTACGTAAGACATAATACACTCTTTTTACAACATCATTAACATGATCAACACATGACAGAGAAGAATTTAATTGGAAGCCAAGATTAACAATTTTCGACACAACAGTAAGCTTATTCGAACCAATAAACAAATCAGGGACATCAATTAAGCAAGACTTGACCTTACAAACAGGAGAACATATGATTTGTTAGAATTAAGTAGAAGATCATTCTTACAAGCCCATTCATAGACATTTCTGAGGTCATCATTCAACCTACAACCAAGGTCCTCGATGAGACCAGTTCTTCGAGAAAGATACAACTGGACATCATCAGCGTAAGCATGAATAGAAGCATGATTACAAACAGAAAAGATATCGTTAAGAAACATAGAAAACAGAAGAGGGCCGAGTATCGAGCCTTGAGGAACACCACTCAAGACCGGTTGGTACCCTGATAACAATTGACCAATTTGAATTTTTTGATACCTACGGCACAAGTAGCTAGACATTAAGTTAACAGCACTATCACAGAAACCAAACAATGACTTAAGTTTATGACACATTATTTGATGATTTACTTCGTCAAACGCCTTTGAAAAGTCTAACAAACATGAGAGCGTCAAAGACCCAGCATCATAATGTGGTCGAATGTCGTCAATTATCTTAACAACTGCAGACGAA
Source organism: Coremacera marginata (assembly GCA_914767935.1). Classification (NCBI taxonomy): domain Eukaryota; kingdom Metazoa; phylum Arthropoda; class Insecta; order Diptera; family Sciomyzidae; genus Coremacera; species Coremacera marginata. Next base: position 87,279,814 of record OU612044.1, on the reverse strand, counting down.
CAACTATGACCTGCACGAAAACCAGACTGAAATAGTGATAGTAGGTTATTATTAACTAAGTGGTGTGTTATTTGACGAGACATGAGTTTTTCACAAATTTTTGCTAAAGGTGAAAGAATGCTTATTGGCCTAAAATCATTGGGACAAGATGGATTTTGCTTCTTTGCTATTGGAAGAACAATGGCCATTTTCCATAAAGCACGAAACAAAGAACACATAAAACAAGAATTAATTATATGAGTTAGAGGGCTGATTATGTGGGGGAGTAGGATTTTAATAAATTTAATGGGAATACCATCAGCAACCAATGCATTTGACTTGATTTGTGAAACGCATTTACCAACATCAAACTCAACTACTGGGGAAAAAGGAAAGGATTGAAACGTTGAATGATTTAACTGTGGCAAAGTATTACTATTGTAAGCTGAAGAAGAAGCAGCAGAAGAAAAAGAAAATACATTATTAGTAAAGTAACAGTTTAAAACTTCTGGATCTAGATGACATTCAACTTTATTTTTGTTGCAGACCCCAAGACTTTTAATATTATTTCAAAGCACTTTGCTTGGCAGAGAGAGCTTCAGTTTATTAGCGTAAAAACGCGTTTTAGCTTGTCTAGTTACAAGCACGTCTTTATTCCTCGCCAATCTATAAGATTCCCAATTTGTTTCTGTGGGACTTAGTCGCCAAGTTTTACGTAACCTTTTTTTTTTTTATGACGGACTGGACATGCTGGGAAAACCAAGGACAGGACATATTTTTATTCTACAATTACGAACAGGTACATGTTTCTCAAACAAAAACTTAACAGGCTGTAAGAGAGAATTAAGCTTATCATTAATATTGTGATGAAGCCAACAACCATTAAACGATAACATGGACACATCACGGAAGAGAGACGGATAATTTATGTTCTTGAAATCACGATAGGAAAAAGTACTCGGAATAACTAAATGAGACAAATTGACATTTAACGTGCAAAAATTAAAACATGATCAGAGACAAAACACAATTGATTAAAAAAAAAAACGACAGACTGGTGAGAAACAATAAAAAAGTCAAGAAGACTAGGAGTGGTGTTATTGGAAAATCGAGTGGGCATTGAATCATTTACAACAGACAATCCTAGCGAAGATATGTTGTTATGCAGTAATTGTTTAGGCAGTTCGTTAGAGAGGAGATTTATGTTAAAATCACCACAAAGCAAGATCACGTCATAATCAAGTATACTATTTGATAATACAGAAAACTATGACTCAACAGAAAAACATTTATTAGGATTATACACACACGAAACTAGAATATTATTGTTGTTGTTAGATACACATAAATTGATAAATTCAATACCTGATCCATTAGAACGGCATACAACGTTAGCATTAAGATTATTTTTGCAGTATATTGCAACTCCCCACCTTTTTTGTCATGTCTATGTAAGTTTCCGAAATGCAAATAATGTCAACTAAAGAGTTATCGAATAAATACCTGATGTAATCCAGTTTAGCCATGTTTAAGCTACGAGCATTAAAGTGAATAACATTAAGTCCAATTAAGTCCAGTTAATTAGAACTTTATGATTTTCATCAGCGCCAGAAGGTGCTAAGCAAGTCTCTCTAAAAGAGAGAGCATGTTATAGGCAAAAAAGATAAAGAAGAGATTAAAAAAAAAATAGATGAGAAAAACAGATAAGGCAAGTTATAGGCAAAAAGATAAAGAAGGGATTAAAAAGAAAATAGATGAGGAAAACAGATAAGGCTTAAAGTAAACTATTATAATAGCAACAATGAGCATTAATATAAACAGACAGGAGCGTAAGTGTTTAACAAGTAGGAGACGAGGTAGCAGCATTGACATCATGAGAATAACTCCGTAGCTCATCCAGACTGCTAATGTGAATACTGTCAGCATTTTTCTCTTTTCTAATGTACACTCTGCCACGAAAGGAAAACGCATTATAGATGCTCTTCTGACGTTTGCAAGTAGTAGCAGCTTGCAGAAGTTTGCGAGTATCAACATCGAGGATCTCATGGATGAAAATGTTTTTGTCGAAATCCAGCCCAACATCCCTCAGATTAACAGCTGATTTTGTGCGCCTCCTAAAATCACCAAAAGCCTTGAGCACGCGATTTCTGTCACTAGGTGACAAATATTTGATAATGACAATTGAGCTCTGAGTGCTCTGGTTTGACTTTACCCTGAAAATGTCTCTAATAAGAGGAGGTTGAAAGTCAATATAGTGGCATATCCGGTTGAAAATACTCTTAAGGTTTTCATCATTTGATGCAGATAGGCCAAACAAAACAGCATCCGAAGAGAAGTCAGCAAACTTTTTGTTGTTAATGTTGCTATTCTTGATACTAATCAAGTTATCTCGTGAAAGCTCCAGATCATCGCAGCGACTTTTAAGAGCACATAAATCATTCTCGCAAAACTATTCTCCTGGTCCAGCTCACAACAAACAGTGTTAAGATCATTCACTTCAGTCCCTATTTTTTTTTTTTTTTGTATGTTGTATTTGTGAATTATGTCCTCTATTGTATTTTTTGGAAAATTTGTTGCAGTATTTATTATTACTCGCCTAGGGTGTTTGGAGTAAAAGTTAATTAACCGTCCTGAGGCCATATGTTTCTGAAACCAGTCCGTTGTCAATTTGTTATCTTTTTTTATTATAAATGTGTCTAAGTATGCTAATTTTCCATAATTTTCTACTTCTCTTGTAAATTCAATGTTTTTGTGAAAACTATTTAGAGCGTCTAAAGTCTCTTGAGTTTGATCCAGTTTTATAATCACAAAGAGGTCATCAATATACTCTTCAGTTATCAGTCTAGGTCTTACATGTAATTTTTCTAGTGTTTTGTCTAAAAGTTCTTCCATTATAATGTCAGCAATCACTGGAGACGCTGGGATCCCATAGGCATGTCCTTTAATTGCTTATATATTTTGTCGTTGAGTTTGAAATAGTTGTTGTCAATAATATAAAATTTAACCATCTCCATAAATTTTTCTTTGTTAATATTCGTGTGCTTAGAAATTTCTGTCCATTTTTGTTCTATTATTCTTAAAGCAAGATCTATGGGGATGCTGGGGAACAGTGATATGACGTCAAATGAAATAATAGTTTCATCGTTATATATATGTTCTTATTATTGCAGCACCTGAATTCCTGGTGTTCGCATTTAGCTTTAGTTTAGTCTTAAGTGCATTTTTATATTGTTAATCTTTGTTTCTTCTTAAGGGACAAAACGTCCCTATGCAATTGACTTGTGCCGGGAGCAAGCACTGTATTATCCGCAAAATCATTCTACCATATGTATTTGTTCTTGTCATTCTTAAGCACGTAGCTTTTATCTTTTATTCCATTAGAGCAACACAACAATAGCCTCTAGTTTTGCCCAAGGTTGATTTATAAGGTTGTCGCAGGGTTGATCGCACTCTCTTCTCAGTTCCCATAATTGTCAAAACCAGCCAATTTTGCGAATGACTACGAAAGAAAAACGGATGATAATAGAGAGCACTTGCAGATTTTCTATGAACTGTCAACTTCGATTTGACAAATATGGGTACTCGCTCTCTCCCTTGCGACAACATTATAAATCAACATTGGTTTTGCCATGTAATTGAACTTTTCATTGTATGTATGAAATGTATATAAGTATAATTGTAAAAGAAATGAAATGAAGTCTCAATAAATTTACTTTACTTTACTTGATATTTTTTTCCTAATTTCTATTGAGTTTCTTATATTATATTGTGAGTTTCGTGTGATATTTCTTAAAATTTTTGTCAAGTATCTGCACAGTCCATATGAAGGCGATCCGATGGATAAACAGATTGGCCGTAGAGGTGTGTCATCTTTGTGTATTTTAGGGAGTCCGTAGATCCTTGGTGCTGTTGCTGTGTTTGTGCATATGTTCCTTTTTTCTGTTGCTGTTATGTATTTGTTCTTGAAAAGAAATTCTCCGAACTCGTTGTTTTTTTGTTGTAGTATTGTTGTTGGGTCCCTTTTTATAATTTTATATGTTCCAATGTCTCTTTGTAATATATCCATTTATATTAATAGTTCTATGTCTTTTGGCTTAAATATTTTTATTCAAACTGATTACTTATGCTCCATTCCATATCCATGTATCGTTGAAGGTGTTATATTATAACAATACGTGAAATATCTTAACCATACATCCATCCATTTGTCGACAGAGATGTACGATCGGACATATTCATTAAATGTCCTATGGCTTCTTTAGACAGCACCAAGTGTTTGGTGGTACGGTGTGGAAGTAATTGATTCTATTTTTAATAAGGAGCATAATTCGTTTAGAATTTGATTTTTGTATTCTGTACCCATTCCGTTATGATCTTTTTCATTGGACCATAGGTAAGAATGAATTGTTCAAAGATTCTCGTCGCAACCGTTTTTGCACTTGTATCTCTGATTGGGATCGTTACTAAGTATTTACTTAGGTTGCATACAATTTTTATTGCATATTCATTGGAGTTTTCTGATTTTGGAAAGGGTTCGATAGTATCTATTTGTACTTCGTCAAATGTCAATGCCGGTGTCTGTGTTATAATGAGTGGTTCTTTTGTGTATTGTAAAGTTTTGTTTTTCTTACAGTTTTCACATTCTTTTACATATATCGATATGTCTTTCGACATATTTTTCCAGTAGAATTTTCTTTTTATTTTGCTGGTTAACCTTGTTATCCCAGGGTGTCCCCCAAAGATAGAATCATCATGGAAACGTTGTAAAATTTCTCGTTTTTTCTCATTATCAATTACCTTAGTAACCATTGGTATTAGCATTATTGTGAGTGTTTTAAGGGTAGCGGTTTTTTTTTTATTTCTGATTCTACTAATGTATTTTTATTTTGAGATCTTGTCGTGACCTTCAAAATAGCTATTTTTGTTTCTTGGATTTTCTTTATTTCAGAGAAGTCTATGCAAGACAAAGCGTCCGCTGCATAGTTCTCTTTGCCCCTCAGATACTCTATAATAAAATCGTATTCTTCCAAATCTAACCTCAAGCGTGTGAGTTTTGAAGACGGATTCTTCATTGCAAATAAATATGATAGTGGTCTATGATCACTTTTTACCAAGAATTACTTACCGCAAACATATAGTTTAAAGTATGTGATGGCCCAATGTATTGCGGCTAATTCTTGTTCCATAGTAGATTTATTAGATTCATCTTTCATAAAAGATCTTGATGCATATGCCACGGGAAGTTGTTTATCACCGTAGTTTTGGCTAAGCACAGCGTCACATGCATATTTGCTTGTGTCCGTGGTAATGCAAAATTGCTTCCAAAAGTCAGGATATTTTAGTATATTTGAACTGATTAGTGCTTTTTTAAGATATTGAAATTCTTCTTCGCATTCTTGAGACCATTTGAATAACATAGTCCCGTTAAGTGATGAGAATATTGCGCAAAGTTAGGGACGAAACGTCTACAATAGTTGCAAAATGCAACGAATCGCTTGGTCTCATCGGCATTTTTTGGAGTTGGATAGTCATTAATAATTTTGTACTTACTATCATCTGGAAGAATGCCTTTATTTGTACATTTATGCCCAAGAGAAGTCACTTCATGACTGAAAAATTAGCACTTCGCTGGATTTAACTTTAAATTGTATTTTCGAAAGATCTCAAAAACATCTGAAAAATTTTTAAACATGTGTTTCTCTGATCAGACCAACACAACTAAATCGTCCATATTTAGTCATCATTCTTTGACATTTCGGCGGAAATGTATCAGCAATTAATTTTTTGTTAAGTTGTTGGTAATCTACTACAAGCCTTCATCTTTTATTGCTATTGCCTGGAAGTGATTTTTTTGTACCAACAGTATCGGGCTGTTGTACTCCGATGCTGATGGTTCTATTATCTCATTATCTATTAATTTTTTGATATGTTTTTTAATTTCTTCTTTGTGCGTTATATGGTATTCTATAATTTTTTATGTAAGTTCGTTCATCACTTTTTAACCGCAGTTTCTGCTTATAAAAATTATTAACTGTAATTTTTTTTCATCTTCCATTGCAAATACGTATATGTATTTTCTACAAAGATCTATTAATTTTTGCTTTACAAAGTCTGGAAAATGTTCGAATAGTTGTATCCTTATATTAGTAGTTTGATTTTTATTAATTGAATTTTGTTAACAATTTCAGACCATTTTTGGTACATTACTGGCTTTTCAATATTTAAATTATAACATTTCTATAGAAAAGCTTAAAATTGTTTAAATTGATTCTTTATCTTTCTAATAATTACGAAAAATATTTAAATGACTTTGTCTCTATTTATATAAAAAAATTTTCGGCTTACTTCCATATTTTTATTATATTTTTGTGCGAAAAAATATTTTTGATTTAAAAAATATATACAAAATATAAAAAATATATATAATAAATATATAAAAAATATAAAAAATATATATAATAAATATATAAAAAATAAATAAAAAATATATACAATATATACAAATAGTATATTCTTTTGTCTTAAATAAATTTTTGATTCTGTAGCATGACGGACTTAGAGCTGTGCCGTCGATGCTGCTCGTTCCAAAATTGTTTTTTTTTAATTGTTTTCTATGCATAAACTTTAGTAACAAAAACAGAATTAATAAGATACTAATAATGATTAAGTGCTTATTAGTGTTTCCACGTAGTTCCGTTCTGACGTCTACTTCGTTGATAACATTGGCGATTGGGTGTTCTAATTTTTTTTTAATTGCACATCATGAATAATTGTTACTATCTTTTTGCTAATGAAGTTCTTTACGATGAGGATGTTGTTAATGAAGTCGTTGTTTTCGATGTTTGTTAGCTTGCAACTGCTTCTTAGTGTAAAACTACTTGTGTAATTATATCACTGATGCATTAGGTCTGGTGATCTTTCTTCAATAATTAGTTTTTATCTCTTTTTTTTTTACTGTCGTTGTTTCGTTTATTAAATTATTTGTTAAAAATATGAATGCTTTTTGAATTTTACATTTCACTTGCACAGATTATGTTTTTTTTTTTTTGCTTTTAACGTTTCTACACTTATTGCTTCATTTATTATATCATCATCGTTTTTTTTTTTTTTTTTGTTCGTTTATACAATGTTTTTGATTTTTATTTTGTCTACTTTACAAATTTCTTTATTTTCAATTTATTTTTGCATATTCTGTATTGTCATGATTTTATTTGCCAGTTTTTTAAGTCCTCAATAAAACAATCAACTAAAATTTTTAACCGTTGCGAAGCCACATTATTAAACATTATATTCACTCATCTACCGTATTTGGCAGGATCGCCATGTAATATATCCATTTATATTAATAGTTCTAAGTTTTTTGTTTTTAATATCTTTATTCAAACTGATTACTTATGCTCCACGGTTAAACCGCTGGAGCTACTTAAACTACACATACTTAAATAATTATTACATACATAAATAATTGAGTGTGCAGCGTACATGCAAATATCCAAGCTACGTGGGAATATGCTGACTAGACAGACTCCACAACGTAGCTCACTGTTAGTCAAACGAGTGACTTCTTCACTTCATTCTTCTTCATTGCCACCGTCATATTGCCTTTGTCCGAGTTGAGAATTATTAAGTCTTCGTGATCCTTGAGAAACTTTTTTGTCGCCTTCACTGTATCTAATATTACATTGTCTCTCGCGTTGATTCTAAGTGTGTTAATATGTCCGTCTAACACTGTGGTAAAATGTACTCGCTGTTTCTTGCTCTTCTTTATGTGTTATTGATTATATTACGGTTTCACCCTCCGCAATGCATTTGTACAGTGGTAATTGTTGTTTTGTTGTTGGTAGTGCATGTTTAGGTCCAAGCGACAGAAGCCACTGTATGTTTGTTGGCATTATGTTTTCTGTTTTATTTATAAACCAATCTGTGTGATATTGTACGTTGATTTGGTTTTATACCCTATTATACACCATTTTTTTATATGCATTCTATAAAATAAACTATGAACTTTTCTTAATTGTGTATTGTTATTTGTTACCACTATGGACAATTGTTGCTTATAAGCAACTTTCCGCAGTACCCTTCAGAAAGGACATAGGGCTATAAAAATGTAAAAATAGCTTATTTAGGGACAAAAAATATTCTCTAACAAGATTTTGAATTTTTCGGATATCGGACTTAAAAGCTGTCCTCAAAGGGTTAAGCTTCGTTTCGTTATGAAAAAATTATCATAAAAAAAATTTTCGAGAAATCCTAAATGTGGTTTCAATTACGTTCCATTATGCTACGAGCGATTTGTTTACGCTTCTCATTATGCTTGTCGCTAAGTTGAGTGTGGCTGGTTTTATTTTAGAAAATCGAATGTTCCCGGAATTCTTCAAAACATGATGAATTGTAATTCAAGAAATTAGAAAAATATCTTAGTATCATATCTTAGTCTCAATTTGTCTAAAAATGTGCAAGATAATCAGACATTTATAAAATACTTTGAGCGAAATTTTAAATTGCTAAATTTTATAAACTTTCACTCCCCTAAAAATTAATATTTTCAAAAATGGTAACCCTTGGCATAAACTTACATTTTGTCAAGAAAGTGTTTTTACATAGTGAAATAATTGTAATTATTATTTTTGCTTAAAAAAAAAATATCAATTTTATAAAAATTTTAGATCACTTTTTTTAATTATGTAGAGATTACAAAGGCTTTTTTAGCGATCGGCTTTTTAAAATTAAAACAATGATTTTTGTTTTTCATTTTGGTTTCTTTATTAATTTTTAAAAAGTTTTTTATTCAAGTTTTTTAAATAAACAGTTTTTTAAATAAACAGTTTTTTAACAAATTTTTATCATAATTTTTGTTTTGATTACTTTTGTTTATTGTTTAGTATTATTTATTCAATGACAAAAATGTAGTGGTAAAAAAAGAGGAAAAAAATCAGCAGCAGCAAAGGCAACAACAAAAACTTAAATCGCTTCGAAATATTATTGTCAAGATAGTGTTTTTACATTTCGTTCTCTTTCTATATTGAAGTTGTTGAAAGGATTTACCGTTATTGGTTTTATTTTTTTCAGAGATGGACTCATGTGTTAAAGCAAATAAAGCAAACTATTATTAGTCATGCGTTATAGTGGATATTAATACAAACAAAACTAAATACAAACGGAAATAAAAATGCCTGGTAAAAGGACATCGTTTGATATAATTCAATTGATTTATTATAATTATTCCATTGGGAAAACTGTTAAAGAGGTTTTTGAATTTTTTTTTGGTACAAGACAAACAGTTTATAATATTATAAATCGTGCTGAAAATGAGAAACGACTGCATCACCATTCACCAATTGGTCGACCACTCATTCTATCGGAAAGAAGGGAACGGTTTTTGACAAGAGCAGTCAATGACAAACCTTGAATCTCGACAAGAGCTTTTGCTATTATGTCTAAAGAAGAGTTTGGTGACGTTATTTCGAATTCTTATGTGAGACAATACCCAGAAAGAAATACATATTCTTGAAGAATAGCACGTAAGGAAACGAAGCTTACTTACTTAGGTGGCCGTAACAACCCGTGTCCGGGTTTCGGCCGACATCATCAGCTCTCGCCAGGCGCCTCTGCTTTGCGCGCGCCTTCTCCAATCGGATACAGCAAGTGCGGTTAGGGCTTCCTGATCCTGGTCCATCCATCGGAGGCATGGTCTCCTTCGTCGTCGTTGATCAGCGACCCTCGCCTCGAGCACCTTTTTCGCTGGAGCTTCGTCGTCCATACGATGAACATAACCCAGCTAGCGTAGTCGCTGCACAGTTATACGCCGAACTACGTCAATGTCTTCGTAGAGCTCATACAGCTCGTGGTTCATTCGGATGCGATAGTCATCGCCGACTCGAACAGGACCGAAGATTTTGCGAAGAACTTTTCTCTCTAACACCCCCAGAGCGCCTGCGTCAGTTTGCGAAACTACCCATGCCTCAGCGCCATAAAGCAGCACAGGTAGAACGACCGTCTTGTAGAGTGTTAGTTTTGTCGATCGAGAGAGGGCTCTGGAACTTAGTTGCTTACTGAGCCCGTAGTAGCACCTATTAGCAATTGTTGTTCTTCGCTTTATCTCCAGGCAGATTTCGTTGTTGGTAGTAATGGCGGTGCCAAGGTATACAAACTCCTTGACTACTTCAAAGTTATAGCTGCCGGATGAAACGTGGGAGTCTAAACGCCGCTCTCCCTTGTTTGTAGACAGCATATACTTTGTTTTACCCTCATTTATCGTCAAACCCACTTTGGCTAACGAAGCTTACGACACAGCATTTTATCGTTCGCGATGAGGAACATTGATATGCCAGAATCCTATTGGAAAAATTTTATATTCTGTGACTGGTCAAAAATGTTATTTTATAATAACAGCCCCAGTAAAGTATGGCATCAGTCCTTAAAAAAAGCATTGGTAAAACGATATAATATTCCTACAGTGTAATTCAGCCAACTATTTGTTAGGGTATGGGGATATATATCAAGCAGAGGGCTTAGCGGTATTGGGTTCATTGAAGGCACAATGACAGTGTTTAACTAACAGTGCTCAGGGGGCGAACCTTCACATGGCAACGTGTCTGACCGCCTCAACCTGGCGAGGCCAGCATTATCCATGTCGAAATCGTCTCAAGTCGACTCAAACCTCCACGTGGTGTTCCCTGGGCAACGGCAAACTGGCATCCGTCAGTTTGACGGCTAATTTGAGCGGCGGGTCGCTCCATAGACCTTAAACATGGATTGTGCGCAAGGTTTGGGTCCCGCCACATTACTAATGCCCAATGAAAACTAAACCAGCCTCGGATAAGAACCCCAATTACGTTGACGACCGCCGCAAACGAAAAACGGACAATGATTTACGGATATGCACCTGGAATGTCCGTACCCTTTATAGGGAAGGTGCCATTATCCAATTGGCGGAAGCCCTCAAAACAATAAAATCTGACATCACCGCCATCCAGGAAATGCGATGGAAAGGGCAAGGCTGCTCTAATCAAGCACACTGTGCTTGTGATATCTACTACAACTGCCATGCGGAGAGGCGCGAATTTGGATGTGGATTCGTTGTAAGCCGGAAACTACGCCACCTTGTTTCCCGGTTCACACCTGTGAACGAAAGATTGGCCACGATCCGCATCATGGCAAAATTTTTCTCCATCAGCCTTATTTGCGCGCACGCCCCGACGGAGGAAAAGGACGAAGCCGTCAAAGACGCTTTCTACGCTAGTCTTGAGGACGTATACGGCCACCTTCCGGTCCATGACGTGAAAATAGTCCTCGGCGATTTTAATGCGAAAGTCGGAAGGGAAGGTATCTTTGGCCCCACTGTCGGTCAGTTCAGTCTTCACGAGACCTCCACGAACAACGGTCTAAGACTGATCGACTTCGCCGCGGCACATGGTAGTTAGTAGCACCAGATTTAAACACCTCGACATCCACAAGGCCACCTGGCTGTCCCCGGATCAAAAAACGCGAAACCAAATTGATCATGTTGTAATCGACGGAAGGCATGCCTCTAGTGTTCTAGATGTGCGTACATTTCGGGGGGTCAACATTGACTCCGACCATTTTCTTGTTTCAGCCAAGATCCGCATGTGATTATGCAATGTGAAGAACATACGCACAGGAATGCAACGAAAGCTAGATGTCGCTAAGCTGCAATTACAACGGACTGCCGAAGCCTACTCCGCTCAACTCTCGGTTAAGCTCAACCAACCAACCTCTGAACCCGACGACGCCGGCGAACTTTGGGCGCATATATCCCACTCCATGCGCGCTGCCGCTGAAGAAGTCATTGGTTTCCGGCGCCCGCAACATCGGAACCAATGGTATGATCAGGAGTGGCGCATCGCGACTGCAGTAAAAAACGCCGCATATAGAAAAACGCTGCAGTCAGCTGCAACGCGAGATGTGCGAGAAATCTACCCCGAAAAGAGGAAGGAAGAGAGGCGCCTTTTCAGACGCAAGAAAAGAGAGCAGGAAAAGCGTGAGCGTGAGGAACTAGAGGTATACCAGGGCAAGAAGGATGCACGAAAATTCTATCAACAGGTTAAGCGTCTAACCCAAGATTTCAAGCCCGGAGCATCCACTTGTAGACACGAAAATGGAGATCTGAATACGGATACGCAGTGTGTGCTGAGATTGTGGAGACGGCACTTCTCCAATATACTTACTGGCGACGATTCCACCAATGCCGCCCATGGAGAGCGCAGTTTAGAGCCACCAATCAACGATGACGGAGTGGAAATACCACCACCTAGCCATGAAGAGGTTCGAGTTGCTATCCAACGACTCAAAAACAATAAAGCAGCGGGTGCTGACGGCCTGTCAGCTGAATTGTTTAAAACCGGCGACGATGAATTGATAAGGCGCATGCATCAACTCATCAGCAAAATATGGCTAGAAGAAGCATGCCCGACGATTGGAACCTCAGCGTACTGTGCCCTATACTTAAGAAAGGAGACCCAACAACCTGCACAAGTTATAGAGGTATCAGTCTTATTTCCATCGCATATAAGGTTCTCTCAAGCGTTCTGTGTGAAAGAATAAAGCCGATTACAAAAACACGGATTGGACCTTATCAGTGTGGCTTTCGACCTAGTAAGTCCACCATAGACCAGATTTTCACGCTACGACAAATTCTGGAGAAAACCCACGAAAATCAAATTGACACACACCATCTCTTTGTCGATTTTAAAGCTGCGTTCGATAGCCCGAGAAGAGACTGCCTATACGCAACAATGTCTGAGTTCGGTATACCTGCAAAGTTGATTAGACTGCAGAATGACGTTGAGCAACACACGCAGCTCCGTCAAGGTAGGAAATGACCTCTCCAAAATCTTCAATACCGAAAGAGGTTTCAGGCAAGGCGATCCACTGTCTTGCGATCTCTTCAGCATCATCATGGAGGGGATCGTACGAAAGGCCGGTGTGCATCGTAATGGCACCATTTTCTACAAAGGCGTCCAGCTCCTTGCGTACGCTGATGATATTGATATTGTTGGCAGAACCTAGAGAGATATCGCTGCTTTCGCCGCTATCGAAAAGGAATCAGCCAAAGTGGGTTTGACGATAAATGAGGGTAAAACAAAGTATATGCTGTCTACAAACAAGGGAGCGCGGCGTTTAGACTCCCACATTTCATCCGGCAGCTATAACTTTGAAGTAGTCAAGGAGTTCGTTTACCTTGGCACCGCCATTAATACCAAAAACGAAATCAGCCTGGAGATAAAGCGAAGAACAATAATTGCTAATAGGTGCTACTACGGGCTCAGTAAGCAACTAAGTTCCAGAGCCCTCTCTCGATCGACAAAACTAACACTCTACAAGACGGTCGTTCTACCTGTGCTGCTTTATGGCGCTGAGGCATGGGTAGTTTCGCAAACTGACGCAGCCGCTCTGGGGGTGTTCGAGAGAAAAGTTCTTCGCAAAATGTTCGGTCCTGTTCGAGTCGGCGATGACTATCGCATCCGAATGAACCACGAGCTGTATGAGCTCTACGATGACATTGACGTAGTTCGGCGTATAACTGTGCAGCGACTACGCTGGCTGGGTCATGTCGTATGGGGTCATGTCGCATATCGTATGAACGACGAAGCTCCAGCGAAAAAGGTGCTCGAGGCGAGGGTCGCTGGTCAACGACGACGAGGGAGACCATGCCTCCGATGGATGGACCAAGCTGAGGAAGCCCTAACCGCACTTGGAGTATCCGATTGGAGAAGGCGCGCGCAAAGCAGAGGCGCCTGTCGAGAGCTGATTAGGTCGGTTAAAACCCGGACACGGGTTGTTACGACCAACTAAGTAAGTAAGTAAGTAATCTATTTTCCGTTAGCTTGAAGTGTTAAAAATTAGATTTGCAAAAAAAACTGGACGTCGATAGTGGGAAAAAAGCCAGGCCCCATGGGCTTTTAGGCCAAAAAACGGTTCAAAAATGGTACAAAGCTTAATTACTCTATAACTCTATAAAGAACAGTTTTACGCTATTATATTGCATTAACATTTTTATGCATAAGAAAAAGACTAATATTTTTCCATAAACAATTTTGACCTTGGAATGACCCTTCATAGTGTTTTAAGAGGTCATAGTCAGACTTCAAAGGTAACTTTTTTTTAACGACGCACGTTAAGTTTTGGAGTTAGATATTTCTATAGAATTAAGATCACGTCATGGAGTAAGCGGAAACGGAAAATAGATAGCAGCGAATAAAATCAGAAAAAGGCACATTCCATACATCTCGTGGGTGCTCCAATGTACACAAATGATCAAAAACTGTACCTTCATGCTGACTCAGAACGGGTCATGTTCTCAAGTGTTCATGTTTTTAATTGAAAAAACTTACTGTATCAGAAAGAACCCTTTTAATTAATTTATTTAAATTTCCAAATTCTTGCTTTATCACAACCGTATTTTAGAAGCGAAGAATTGTTCTGTAAAGGTTTTAAAATTAGTCAACCAATTGTTGAGATCTGATCCCAATAAAATTCCACAAGTTAGTTGTACCATCGCTCCCTCGCTCCAATAAATTTAACTTTTCATATAAATATAGTCTCCTTGGAACGCACATTATATTTTTATATTGTAACGAACGCCTGGGTCGTTACAACCTTTTCAGCTGAGGTATCCCTTTTGGGGCTCTTCACGAAAGGTCGCTTTGTGTATTTGCCTTCACAGATTGGCTGGTGGAGGGGACCTCTGCGTTGCTGCAGGTGCGCTGGGTGATCACTGCTGGTGCTTCTGACGTAACTGTACCTTGCTAAGCGGTACTCTCCGTTATTCTTTACTTGCTCTATATCGGTTGGTGGCGTGATGCGTAATTTGTTGCCGTACCTCTTCTTTAGTTGTCGTGTGTGTGTTTATTTCACTATCGTGTTGACCTTGAATCTCTAGTAGTGCTCCGCTGGTTTTGTTTCGTTCGGAAGTGAGTTTTACTCGTGGAGAGCGGAGGTGAGCGATTCAACTCAAGGTAGGGGAAATACTCTGAAGATGAGTATCTCGTTGAGAACGATGGTGAGAAAGACAACTGAAAAAAAGGGGAAGATAATGATACTTGCTGAGAGCAGTGGTGAATGTGTCAGCTGAGCGTGACCGATTGGCCTCATGCCTCAGTGACACAGTTCAGTGGAAGGGAAATACTCCGAGGTGAGTATTCTCGTTGAGAGTGTTGGTGAGAGTGGCAACTAAGCGTGACCGATTGGCCTCATGGCTCAGTGACACAACTCAAAGGAGGGGAAGTTTTCCGAGGTGAGTGTTCTCGTATAGAGTGGTGGTGAGGGTGGCAACTAAGCGTGACCGATTGGCCTCATGCCTTAGTGACACAACTCAAGGAAGGTAGATACGCTGAAGGCGAGTAACTCGTTGAGAGCAGTGGGGAGAGTGGCAACTGAGCGTGACCGATTGGCCTCATGCCTCAGTGACACGACTCGAGGGAAGAGAGGATAGGAACGGGAGCAAGGCACGTCCAAACAGTCTGCGAGATACAGCCAGACAAAACTCCCAGTGAAATTAACTGCTCTGCTACTATGCTTGGAAGTGAAAGACGTCCGTTCAGTTCTGAAGCTCGAATACAACTCATCTTTATTTAATTCTTCAAACTATAACTAAGTGCTGGCTGCTGCCAGTGGTGCATATAAAATACATTTTTTAATTGCTTAAGTACTATAGTATGGTAATATGTAGTAAGTAGTGGGTACTAATAGTAACAATTGTTTTAACGTAATGTATTGTATGCTTAAACTAGATAATAAGAATATTCTGTACACAAATATAAAATATAATATATTTAATTCATTATCTTATTAATAGCTGTAGTAATTCATATGTTGCTTACTTATATTAGGTGATATCTTCTGATGATGATATGCTGCATAGCTCGTGGTGTATGTCACGTGTGCTGTCGGTATGCTAGGCTGAGGCGTGTATGACACGGGTGGGCTTCCTAATGTGTGTACCTATTTGCCGGGGAAATAGGTTCGTCACAATATTTACCAGAAGCCCACAAGATTAAAATGTACTCTAAGTTAAATCTTTATCTTTTTTTTTAATTTTATGCCTTCCCTTTGCCAAACCTACGCCACTAAATAATACTGGTTTTAAGTCGGTAATAATTTAATAAGTCTTTAATAATCTCTAATAATTCCTATAAAAACACTTATTTTTTCTATAAAAAAAAATCGATATTTAAATCAGAATATAAAAACTGTGCAAAATATTACTTCATAAGAAAATATTGTATCGTTTCAGGTGAAAACTGATTCCACTTTTGATGAGGGTAACCACGCATTTCTACATGGAAAACTTAAACATTCTTTGGACGAAGTTTCGTTTAAAATTCAAAAGGATCTTAACTCCACACATTAAAATTTTAATCTCATTTTTACAAAAATCTCAACCAAATTTTAGAAAATAATTACCTTTAAGTAGAATATTAATTAATTTACTAAATCCCGTAATTTTTGGATGTGGCCCGACTTTAACAAAATAAATATTGACATTATCGGTGGCTGAAAAGCGTTTATATTAAATTATTTTATGCAGTGTTTACTAGGCTGTGGGGGGAGAGTCGAATATGCACTGTTTACCAAATAGCAGACCTTTTATCGCCACTCTTTTCACCACTATTTCTACAAAGCAATAAAAATTATCTATTTCAGACGGTGTTGGTCTAATTAGACTTATATTGGTAAATTAGATCGTATAGTTACTTCAGGAATTTTTAAAATTGACTACTGGGCCGATGCAGTAGTCAGTTTTTGAGCACGGTTACTTTCAGCCCCGAAGTTTCCTGTGAGAATTTTTTTATGTTTGTTGTCTTATGCTAAATGTTCTGATGCATGTTGAACTAAAACATGTTTAGAAACCAACAGAGACATGTTTTCAGAATGTAAATCAAAACAAAAAACAAAAAATTTACCGTAATTCTGAAAGCTGTGCTTGGCTATGTGCAATAACATTTTTGCAAAGTAACGTCGTTTTAATTTGACGTTTCGGGAAAAATCGAATATGTGCTAGTAAAAGTGAATTGAAATTTATAAAAAAAGTTTAAATATTATCTACAAACCACCAGAAATATTTTTTGAAAAGTAAGTTTACGCTTCATGGATTTTTAACGGAGTAACAAAACTTATGGTAATAAAAAATATTTTTTAGTTATGCCGAAATACAAGAAGTGTGTTGAGTTTAACGTCTCTATGTCTCCGGAGTGATAATTTTGTAAACATGCAAGTTACTTATGAGCAACTTTCGGCAATTATGGAAAAAAAAATATTTTTTAGCTATAACGTCTCTATGTCTCCGTGCTTTCGCGAGGAGAAGAGAAACTAAGAGGCAGGTAGCCGAGTAAAACGCGATATTTTTGTATTTATCACGAGCATTTATTTTAGTAAGATGTTTCCTTTCACCTTCGATGTTCAAACTTGATTTTTAATTTATAACTTTTGATTTTGTTAAATTTCAACTTGAAACTTATAACTTTACTTCACTTTTTAAATCTATCTTCAAAGATTTTTACTTGAATTCTCTGATTTCACTTTTTGAACTCTCACGCTTTCTACGCCGGTCAGTGGTATTTAAAGGAAAAATCTTCGTTTCACGGGGGCGTTTCTTTCTTTTACAAAATCCAATAATTTTCATGAACGCCTGCAATTCGAGTCACCGTACTTGAATTAGGCTGCAGTCGTTCATGGAAGCAATTATTACATTTTGTAAACAAAACATTTCTTATTTTGTTTTATGTCGGTAGAATGCCGTTGCATGACTTTTAATTTATTGGCTTGTTTCTTATGAATCATTGTTTGTGGTCTGGGTTGTACAAAGTATACAGAGAAATGTTGTGCGGTCATAATATCCCTGCCTCCTTACTTCCTTACTTAGGTGGCTATAACAACCCGTGTTCGGGTTTCGGCCGAATCCATTTTCTCTCGCCAGGTGCTTTTCCTTTGGCGCGCCTTCTCCAATCAGATAGACCAAGTGCGGTTAAGGCTTTTTCGGCCTGGTCCATCCATGGGAGCCACGGTCTCCTTATCGCCCCCTTACAAAAATAAAACTTTTCTCCTTAAATAGGTTGAAAAATTTTGTGCCGCGATACCACCGATCAGTGAGCAGATACGAGCATAGCTTTACATTTTGTAAGTGACTTTTGCAGTTAAAAAAAATTTTTGTTTTTCAAGTAGCAATGTATTTAATTTCAAAAAAAGTTAAGCTAAGTTAACTCGGATAAGCCCAACGTTCCTCAAGAAGGTTTTCAAACATTGGCGCGATATTTTAGTTATTGAAAACGATCCAATAAGAACACAATAGCCGAACTATAATTTTTAAGTGCCGTTGGGAATGAATTTTTTTTTTGCGGTACTAGGTTTTTTTGCTTATACTCGATTAGTTTTATTTTGGACAGTGAAAAATAAACAGGTGAGTTTTATTTATTAAAAAAAAACCGATAAAACAAACTCAACTATGAGAATCCTTTAAAAAAAATGTTTGTTAAATTTTGAAAATGAGTGGGCGTGGCATTTCAAAAAATGTGTTTGTGGGTTACTTATAATAAATAAAACACATTTTGCGCAAAATTATCGACAAATTAAAAAAAAACTCGTGCTTATCCGAGGTAAGTTGAACTTTGAATATGTAGTTTATCCAGGGTCTAAAAATGCGCGAAAATTTTCATAGACGCTCGCTGGCACTTTCTTGCAGCAACTGGCTGTTGCTGTTTACAGTAGCTGCTGCGGCAGAGAGATAGCGAACTTTGCAGTCTTTCTTTGTACGATGTTCTTTATATTTGAGTTATTTTGAAATCTTGTTTCTTGTTTAGTTTTTTGTTTAGTTTTAAATAAAATGTGAGCAGTGCAGGTTACATAAGTTTTGAAGCTTCTTTCATTATAATTCATATTAAATATGTCATTTAACGTGTTGTTATATCGGGAAAAAACAAGACATTTGGAATCAACATATGGAATATAGAAAACCTTCCAAACATCAACTTTTTGACATTTTTCTGCTACTGTGGCCAATTTATATTAAATATTTCAAACATAAAAAACAGCGCATAAAACCAGTAAAATGCGATCACTCTGCTGCTTCAGTTTTTTAAAAATGTAAAAAAACAATTGAAACAGTGACTGCAAACAGCAACAGCCAGTTGCTGCAAATAACACAGCAGCTCCGCAAGCAAAAATCAATAGCTTGTGCTGCTACTTCTACTTGAAATATGTAATAAATATGTAGGTCGAATATGTAGATCGCTACCAGTTGTCAAAGCTTGGCCCCCTCACAAGAAAACGTCCTTTGGCGTCATTCTCCGATTTGAATGAGCTTAGGATATGTGATGGGACAAAAATCTGGGGTAAATGTATTTTTTATAGGTGCGGAAACCCAGGGTTTAAGGTTCAAAATGGCGTCAGGAAAATTCTCATAAGTGCTCTTTTTTGCATGTCCGCCATATTGGAGCCACCATTTGGAATTTTAATATAATTTAAAATTAAAAAAAAAATATTTAAAAATTAAAAATATAAACAATTTACTAGTTTCTTATGGTATATATTCAAATGATGTGTTGCTTCGAGAAATTAAAGGATTTAGGTTGTAAGATTTGTGTTGCCCCGTGAATTAAAATTTTCTTAGGAATAATGACCACCCTTAATATACATACATTTTCTTTTACATATGCCATATCGTATATATTTATTTTATAGGCGGCCATGGCGTAGTGGGTAGAGTGTGTGTCCCATACGCCAGAGAACCCTGGTTCAATTCCCACCTGACAGAAAGTTTTTCCAATTGAATTAATTTTTCTGTTCGGCCGTCACATCCCCGCAGACAATGGCAAACCTCAGATAGTAGGAAAACTGCCATGAAAAGCTTTTTGAGAATATAGTCCGTTCGGAGTCTGCATAAAACTTGTAGGTCGAGTACTCAGTCATTTGTGTTAAAACATTTCACAACACGTACAACACAATTGATCATAAGAAGCTCGGTCATAGTTCTTTCAAGTGCTGAAATGGCCATTTCGTTTTTTTATGCCATCTATATACAGTCTGCTTCATATTTCATCGTACGATACCATAATAATACTTAGTTGGATACTTACCTATTTTTATTCATATCTTTCATCGATATAATAATAAAAACAAAAAAATAAGTGTTAACTATTTAAGTTTTGTTTATTGCAAATTAACGCTGTAAAACAAAAAATATTACAAAATTAACAAAATGAATGCTTCAGTCAATTCATCGCACGTTTATAATAAAATTGGATTAAAGCTATATTTAATATTTTGTTGGGCCAACACTTAATAAAATTGTCAGGTGCAATCTATTTGGAATTGAAGAAATCAGTTTGTTGGTGAATTCTGCAGGTATTTGATCCCCTTGTGGGATCAAATTTAATGGTTCTTAAGCCGCTTTTCCAAAAAATCCCATGCATGTTCAATGGAATTTACATCTGGACTCTGTGAAGGAGCATGGTGTTGTTTTTTTGTGTTGTACAGAAGCCATTCCCCGGACAACACGCGCGGTATATTTGGGGTCGTTGTCTTGTTGAAAAATATAGTCTGCAGGTAGCCCTAATTTTCCAACAGATTGCGGCAAATCCATCTTTAAAATATCTAAATATTTCCATTTGTCCATTTTACCGCTGATGAAAACTAGTTTTCCCACTTCAGAAGCTGCCATGCACCCCCCTACCATCACGCTTCCTCCTCCATGTTATACAGTGCAGCGCAGATTCTTTGATTGGAGAGCTGTATCCGGTTTTCTCCAAACTTTTGATGATCCATCGTGACCGAAAATATTAAATGTACTTTCGTCGGTGAAAAGTACGTTCCGCCAAAAATCGACATTCTTTTCCAAGTGAAGATTTGCAAAAGCTATTTATTTTCCTTTATTAGTAGCACTTATAAGAGGCTTCTTACGTGCTGTTCGTGAAAAATATCCATTGCGCTGAAGAGTTCTTTGTATTGTTGGCTTGCTTACCATCTTATGCGAAGCCTCTACTATATCGGTACGTATTTTAGAACTGCTTGCACAAGGATCTTTTCGCACTATATCCACAACCGTGCGTTCATCTCTACTGTTTAATAGGGGACGACCCGTTCTCTTTTTATACTCCACAATTGTTTACAAGTTGTTGAATTAAAGTCTTCGATTTTGCAAGTAATTTTGCAAGTTCGCCCAAGGACTTGCCTTCCTTGTGGAATTTTATAACAATATTTCGAAAATCTGAGGAAGTTTCCTTTTTTGAGCTCATTGTCGCGTAAAATAAAACAAACTATTTGCAAAACTATAAAAAATTGCTTGCTACAGCGTTAATAAAAATCTGAATTGAATTTCCTGGAATAGTTGATCATGCAACCTAAAACTACCGTGAAAATAAATCGTACAATGAGTTCTGAATCAATCACTTTGAAAATTTTCTGATGTTTTTTTAATTTACAGAGTTATCTTGCAACAAATAAAGGTAATATAATTAGTTAATACTTAAATTTTTAGTTTTCATTAATATATCGAAGAAATATATTCATTAAAAAAGCAAATACCAAATAATTGGTATAAAAATAGTTTAAAATAAATCGTACGATAAAATATGAAGCATACTGTATATAAAAATAAGTTGCTTATATATGAAATTTATGTTCTCTGTAATGCGTGAACCGATTTTGTTTCTCATGAAAGGTGACGTCAATAAGAATGTTTTTTGTATAAACGGTCTTTGTATGTGTATTGGTTCTTGAGTTATATGACATGTATTTGTGCGTATTTGGAGAAATATTTGCAAATCCCTATATCTCTGTAAATATGGGTACTACGGTATTGGAATTTGGTACAGACGTGGGTAGAATCATTTTCAAATGCAGTAGAAAAAGTTAGCGAAACAAGTCAAAGGGGCATGGCACTATAAATAAATACCTATATCTCTGTAAACATGGGTACTAGGGTATTGGAATAAAATAGCAAGAAATACTCAAGAGATTTGAATGCAAAAACAGCAATCGATGTTATTTTATTTAAAAAAAAAAGGTTTCAAATCCACGCTTTGGGAAAACAAAGCCGATTTGAACGAAAAAGATATATTTTATTTGTATTAGATTTAGATGAGAAAAACAAAATTGTCCATGCCTACCTACTAAGCCTACTGACATTGAAAAACAAAATTAGAAGTGAACGACTGAATCGATTTCAATAAAATATGAATCAAACAATTCTGATTGCGTTTAGACACTTTTTAAAAACGCTCACAATATTGAAAAATATAACAAGAAGAGAACGGCTTCATCGATTTGCAGTTTACCAAGTCTGCCCCGCTCACCGTATTTCACAAAAACATAACAAGACTTGAACAGCTGCGCCGATTTCAGCAAAAATTAAATCAATTAAGTCTGTGAGTCATTGCGATCAACATCCCAGCAAAAAAAAAGCATCCAAAAGAAATTATAGTGGAAGGGAAAATATTCAATTCCATCCCTTCACTTTTATACCCAAAAGGCATTTTTTCAACATATGCATGTAATTGAGTCATTCTACAGAAGTGCTTCCAGAATGTTTTCAAAAGAAGACTTCTTTGAGGCATTCTATGAAAAGAGTGATCGTTGCTATCAATCGACCGATGACTTTTGTTGTGTATAATTTATGTATATACACGGTTGCCCATATTCGAAGCCATATTCCATTTTATTTTTAAATAAATCAAAGAAACCACAATTTTTTTGTCTGTTCGTCATGAATATCATTTAATTGGGTTCAAGTAGATTTGCTTACATCATTTCTTGAATATGATATCTCGTAAATGGTCGCCATTGGCCTCTACGACATATTGGGCCCGTTTTGCAGCATTTTCCATGGTTTTCTTCAACATTTCGATGGGAATGGCGGTTATTTCTTGACGGATGTTGGTTTTCAGCTCTTCTGGGGTCTTTGGCTTGTTGACGTAAACCTTTGATTTCAAATAACCCCACAAAAAGAAGTCCGGAGGCGTTAAAT
Organism: Coremacera marginata; assembly: GCA_914767935.1. Taxonomy (NCBI): domain Eukaryota; kingdom Metazoa; phylum Arthropoda; class Insecta; order Diptera; family Sciomyzidae; genus Coremacera; species Coremacera marginata. The sequence goes on along the minus strand of OU612044.1, from coordinate 87,256,854 downwards.
CTGGTGATCTTGGCGGCCAATCGAAATCACCATTTTTTGACATCAAACGGCCAGGGAACAATTGCTTCAAAAAATCGATTGTAGTGTGGCTTGTGTGTGGTGGCGCGCCGTCTTGTTGAAACCAGTAGTGCCTGATACGCTTTCGACGAACGATTGGCATGAAAAAATTGTTTATCATATCGCGATAACGCTCCTGATTGACAGTAACTCTGTGGCCATTATCATCTTCGAAAAAGAACGGCCCAATGAGCATTTTAGCACAAACGCCGCACCAAACAGTGACTTTTGCATCGTGAAGAGGTACCTCTTGAATCTCTTGTGGATTTTCAGTGGCATAAATACGGCAATTTTGTTTGTTTACCGTTCCGTTCAACTGAAAATGAGCTTCATCGCTCATGATAATTTTATGCCAAAATTGCTCGTCTTCTTCAGCCATTTCGATGACTCTTTGGGCCCATTCCAATCGACGTGGCTTATCGGTAGGCAACAATTTGTTTACCAATTGAATTTTGTACGGAAACAAATTCAAATCAACACTTAAAATGCGTTGTAAAGTGGAAACTTGAGTCGATTTGGCATCACTGCGGAAAGTTACAGTGTTGCCAGATGGGCGCTTCGAATAAGGGCTACCCTGTACATAAAAATGAATGTGTTTATGTATGTGGGCGTGTGTGTGGCGTGTGGGCGACTCTGAAACCGCTAAACCACTTTTTATGAAATTTTCAGGGAAACTATCACAGTCTCGAGAGTGTCTTGATTTTGGTGCGATCGATCCAATGGGCAGGCATTAGACAAGAGCATGCCTCCTTCCTTTGGAGTTATAGGTCGCACAACCTCGGAATTCGGTAGCTGAATAAGGGAAAATCTGCCTTTATTAATAAATTAAATAGAATTAAAATGCAAATTTAAATTTTGGCCTTTTTGCAATATACGCGGTAATGCAAGTGGCTGATACGCGGTATTACACGCCCAACGACTATATTGTTCTTTCCTTGCCTATCATTTCATTATTATCTTAAGTTGATACCTTCTACTTTTAAGAAAACAAAAACATTTACGATTCTATTTATTTTTTTGGGCTGTTTCGGTCAATTTTTGGTTAACATTAATTAAAATTCAAAAAGCGTTTCTTAGGTCTCTTTCCTACATCATCAGGGGATATCTTTATTGAAAACTAGAAAAACAAACAAATGAAACACAATTTTAAATAATTACAATTTCTTACATTTAATTACGTAACGTTATGAAAAAAACAATTTTTTTGATAAATTAAATATGCAAGCACTGACAACAAGAAATATTTAGATTAAGCATCAGTTTACAATAGACTTCAAACAAACTAAGGCAAACGAACTTAAAACGAACATTAAACATTTACAAAAAATACATTTGTTAAACAGTACGGGTAATTTGATCCTCATGGAAAATGAATTGATGTATAAATTGCTTAAATAAATAAAATTGAAATGTTTCTCCGAGATAATTTTCTAGAATCGTAAGCTTAAAATAACGTTTCATTTTTCACCTGTGGTTCCGTTTTCTGGATTTGCCAATATGTAAGCCTGTTAAAAAACTGCCTGGTGAAGCGGGCGGGGGTTCAGTTAGTATCATATATATATTTATTAAATTTTCTCTTTTCGAAACCAGCACTTGAAAGTTTTGTTTTAAGGTTTTTGTTTTCTCTTTTGCATTCAAATTGGCACCTGAAAGGCTTTGAAGTTTTTCTTTTCTTTCCTCCCTTTCTTTTTTCATGTGAATTTGGTCGAAACGTACTTTCTTTTCTTTGTCTTTTTTCTTCGGACTTTTTTTATAAATATTTTAGAAACTTTCTTAAAAAGATTGATTGATGGAGAATGGAAATTGTTTGATGGAAAATGATTTATTAAGTGAAATGGCTCAAATAGAAGATAAAACCGATTTTTTTAAAAATCGCAGGGAGATTGTTCCACAATTTTACTGAGCGACTGAAGAACGAATTATGTCGGTAATGCAATGTTCTATTGGGCAAAGAGGCAATAGTAAAGGGATGTTCTTGGAGAGCTGCCCGAGTGGACCTAGGTAACACACGAGCTGGTGGTGTCAGGCCATGTATCTCCCTTGAACACTTCCCATGGTAGTACCTGTACAGAAGGCTTAGGCAACCAACATTGCGTCGATGCCCAAGAGAGTTGAGAGAAGATGAAATATTTTCATCACCTATGTAATATGTCGCACATCTTTGAATCCAGAAGGTCGTTGATAAAAACCAGAAACAAAGTTTGCGATAGAACTGAGCCCTGCGGTACACCTGCGGTTGATTGCGTGTTCTCTGGACGATATGCCGTCGACTACAACATGGATCGTTATATTCATAAGAAAGCACGTGATCAACCGAGTAAAGTTACCACCGACACCATATGCAGACTAGAAGCACACGCTTTAAGCACAAGTGATTGTATGCCATCCGGACCAGAGGCTTTGTTTATGTTGAGGTTTGCAAGGACTTTTTTAACTGCTCTCTTACAAAACTATATCTTCTGCACTACAGAAGACGTACTTTCAACGAAAGGCAGTGGCTGATTACTTGTGTTGTGACTCAGGCGTCACAAACCAATTAAAACTTTAATAAATTAATGCCGATAGCAAATATTGACTAACTTTGATCATGAATTGAAGCATAAACAGATAGTAAAATAAAACGCAGCACAAATTGCTTTAAGCACCGACCTTCCTCAATTCATGATACCAGGCATAATCCAATTACGACAAACAGAAGCACTTCAGAGCGCGTGCTTAAGTTATAGCAGCAATTAGTAATATCCTGACTTAACAAAATAATGCCACACAGGTGAACGATGCTATGCGCTTGATACCTGAGTCGCGATACTGTTTGATGAAATTGGGAAATGTCGTACAAGCAGTGAACTCGATATTTGATCTACTTTATTTCATGCAGCTGTTAATCGCTATTTTGTGACCAACTGAAAATGCATAACTGCCAAAGCTCAATGAACAATGTATGTATGTGTGAATGTTTGTATGTGGGTATAATTTAACTTACCTACTTAGATGGTGCCTACAACCGTAAGTCGGTTTCCGCCTGTTGTAAGAAATTGCACCAGCCATTTCTGTTTTGCGCTTGCTGGCGCCAGTTGGAAGCTCCAAGTTTCGTCAGGTTGTCCTTCACTTGATCCCTCCAACGGAGATACGGTCGTCCTCTTCTGCGTTGTCCGCCGCTGGGCACCGAATCGAATATTTTCTTCGCTGGAGCGTTGTCTTAAATCCGCTCAACATGACCTAGCCAGCGAAGCCGCTCGACTTTTATGCGCATTACTATGTCGATGTCGGCGTATAGTTCTTACAGCTCATCGTTCCATCGTATTCGGACTCGCCATTGACGCAGATTGGTCCGTAGATCTTGCGAAGGATCTTTCTATCGAACGCTCCTAAAATCTTTTCATCAGAGCTGCTCAACGTCCAAGTTTGTGCTGTATATAACAGGACGGGCATGATAAGTGACTTACAGAGCGTGACTTTTGCTCGTCAAGAGAGGGCTCTGCTTCTCAATTGCCAAAGTAACATCTGTTGACACCTTCGTTTTATCTCTCTACTGATATCGTTGGTGGAGTTAATGCTAGAACCGAGGTAGACGAAGTCCTTCACAACCTTGAAGGAGGTGTTGTCAACAGTGACGTGGGTGCCAATACGCTGGGACTGTTTGTTTGTTGACACCAGGTATTTCGTGTTATATGCGTTTACTGCAAGACCCATGCGACTCGACTCTTTTTCTAATTTGGAGAATGCTGCACTGACTTCGCGTTTGTTATGGCCTATGATATCAATATCATCGGGATACGCTAGCAGCATAACACTCTTATAGAATATTGTGCCGCTTTGTCTCAGATCAGCAGCTCGAATGATCTTCTCCATAATTAGATTAAAAAAGTCGCACGATAAAGAATCACCTTGTCTGAAACCTCGTTTGGTTTGGGGGGGAGAGGTCCTTCCCGATTTTTACTGCACTGCTGGTGTTGCTCAGTGTCATCCTGCATAGACGGATTAATTTTGCAGGTATACCAAATTCAGACATTGTGGAGTATAGGTGATTCCTTATTGGACTGTCGAAAGCGGCTTTTTTAGTCGACAAAAAGGTGGTGGGTGTCGATTTGCTTCTCTATGGTCTTTTCCAAGATTTGTCGTAGCGTGAATATCTGGTCGGTAGTTGATTTTCCAGGTCTGAAGTCACACTGATAAGGCCCAATCAGTTGGTTTACGATGGGCTTCAGTCTTTCACATAATACGCTAGACAGAACCTTATAGGCGATATTTAGGAAGCTTATCCCACGGTAGTTGGCGCAAATAGTGGGTTCGCCTTTCTTGTGGATTGGGCAGAGTACACTGAGGTTCCAATCATTTGGAATGCGTTCTTCCAACCATATTCTGCATAGAAGCTCGGTAATGCATTTAAATAGAGCTTCGCCACCGTTCTTAAACAGCTCAGCGGGTAAACCATCGGCTCCAGCGGCTTTGTTGTTCTTAAGCCGTGTTATTGCTGTCAAGACTTCGTTATAGTCGGGCAGCGGAACTTTGACGATGTCATCCATAATTGGGTTTCCGGGATATCATATCTATTGGCGGGTTTGTTGTTGTCGTCGCCATACAGAAGACTAGAGAAGTGTTCCCTCCATAACGTCAGTGTATTCTGAATATCTGTCACTAGATTCCCGTTTTCATCCTTGCAAAAAGAGCCCTTGGTTTTAGAGCCATCGGCCAGGCGTCTTATCTTTTCGAAAAATTTTCGGGCCTCGTTTCTGTCACCATGCATTTCAATCTTCTCACACTCACGCTTTTCTGCCTCTCGTTTCTTAGCAGCACGCGTTACAACCGACTGCAGGGTGGCTTTGTAGGCGACGTTTTTCTCTGCAGTGGCCTCGCGACACTCTTAGTCGTACCACTGTTTTCGGCTGGGACTGTGGTAGCCAATTACCTCTTCGGCAGCCGTACGCAGAGAGTGGGAGATGTGCCCACTGCGCCCATGTATCGTCGATCGGAGGACTGCTTTCTTGAAGCAGGAGTGAGAGTCGAGTGGCAAAGGCTTCGGCTGTCCGTTTTGACTGCAGCTTGTCGACGTCTAGCTTTCTCTGTGTAGGATTGCGCGTACTCTTTGCAGCGCACAGACGTGTACGGATCTTAGCTGCGACAAGATAATCATCCGAGTCTTTGTTAGCACTACGGATTGTGCGTACATCTAATACACTAGAAGTATGCCTTCCGTCAATCAAAACGTGAACAATTTGGTTGCGCGTTTTATGGTCAGGGGACAACCAGGTGGCCTTATGAAAATTGAGATGCTTGAATCTAGAGCTACTTATAACCATGTTTCGTGCTAGTCGGCAAGTCGTTCGTTCGCAGGAGTGAATCGCAGAACGTGATTCCGTAATCTCTTGCCAACTACAAATCCGCACCCAAACTCGTGCTTCTCCGCATGGCCGCTGTAGTAGATATCATAGGATGCTTGCCGAGAGCAACCCTGTCCCTCCATCTCATTTCTTGGATTACAGTTATATCAGCTTTGTATCATTCCAAGATATCAATCAGTTGGATAGAGGCATCTTCTCAATTAAGAGTTCGGACATTCAGGTGCATATCCGTAAACCATTACCAGTTTTTCGTTTGCGGTGGTCGTCATCAGATTTGGGGATCTTTTTTCTCATATTTCTTTTATAACTTTTCATTGAAATGGTTTTTTTACGTGGTGGGCTTCAAACCCGACTTACTTACTTATGTGGCCGTAACAACCCGTGTCCGAGTTTCGGCCCACCTCATCATCTCTCGCCAGGCGCCTCTGCTTTGCGCGCGCCTTCTTTAATCGGATACACCAAGTGCGGTTAGGGCTTCCTCAGCCTGGTCCATCCGAGGCATGGTCTCCCTCGTCGTCGTTGACCAGCGACCCTCACCTCGAGCACCTTTTTCGCTGGAGCTTTTCGTCCATACGATGGACATGACCAAGCCAGCGTAGTCGCTGCACAGTTATACGCCGAACTACGTCAATGTCTTTTTTTTTTTTTATCATGCAATAACAATAGAGTTCAGCTACTACAGCTTTATCGCACTTCCTCAGCATTAACCCATCTAAAGCCACTACCCAGTAATCATTGAAAAAAAATATCAATGTTATGGATACCCGTGACCACAAACAAGTTAATGTGGGAAAAATTTACCCACCAATAAATGGGTTGGGCTCAGGGACAACACAAGACGTAACAACTAACCATGCGTATACATAGATCTAATTACACAACTAATTTTAATCTACTTTTGAGTTGACCTTTTGACAAATTAACATCAAAAACGCTACAATTGTTAACAAAGGAAATCATGCGACTTAAAGGAGCAGTAGCCATATAATTTGTTCTACTAAATGGCAAATAAATTAAGTTGTTAGCGTTTCTACTGCTTCTACGGTTAGTGTTAAAATTTACGTGAGAAAGAAGTTCTGGAGAATCGAATACACCTGTTATGAGCTGGTGTAAATATACGATATCTGCCGATTTCCTTCGATCACCTAAAGACTGCATTTTTAATAGTTTTAAACGATCCTCATAAGGAGGAAGGTCTAATATGTCAGTTCCACTTAAGCCCCTTAGAGCAAACTGAACAAAACGTTTTTGGATTCTTTCTATTCGATCAACATGCACATTGTAACTTGGGGACCAAACTTGACTTGCATACTCTAAGTGAGGACGCACGATTGCATAATACAACGTTGTAGTTGTAATCATGCTATTAAATTCTTTGGCCCAGCGTTTTACAAAACCAAGCATTTAAGATGCTTTTTTACAAATATTATCAATATGAATGTTAAACGACAGCTTAGAATCCATGCATATACCTAGGTCTTTGACGGTGTCTACACGGCTCAAGGCAATATCTTTAATCTTATAATCAAATATAAAATTATTCCTTTTTCGCGAAAAGGTCATCGTTTGGCATTTATCTGAATTTAAAAACATATTATTTTTAGAACACCACACTTCAAAGGATTTTAGATCAGACTGGAGTAGATCTGAATTATCTCTAGAATTAATCGTTCTGTATATTTTCATATCATCGGCATAAATAAGCAGATGAGAGTGTTCAATGACATGAGTTACATCATTGATAGCTAAAATAAACAGAAGAGGACCAAGGTGACTACCCTGAGGAACACCTGATCCAGCAATAAATTCAGAAGACAATGCGCCTCGGAAACGTATTTGATAAGATCGCTCTACCAAATACGATTTAATCCAGTTCACAAAATATTGTGGAAATCCCATTAACTTACTTACTTACTTACTTAGGTGGCCGTGACAACCCGTGTCCGGATTTCGACCGACCTCATCAGCTCTCGCCAGGCGCCTCTGCTTTGCGCGCCTTCTCCAATCGGATACACCAAGTGCGGTTAGGGCTTCCTCAGCCTGGTCCATCCATCGGAGGCATGGTCTCCCTCGTCGTCGTTGACCAGCGACCCTTGCTTCGAGCACCTTTTTCGCTGGAGCTTCGTCGTCCATACGATGGACATGACCCAGCCAGCGTAGTCGCTGCACAGTTATACGCCGAACTACGTCAATGTCTCCGTAGAGCTCATACAGCTCGTGGTTCATTCGGATGCGATAGTCATCGCCGACTCGAACAGGACCGAAGATTTTGCGAAGAACTTTTCTCTCGAACACCCCCAGAGCGGCTGCGTCAGTTTGCGAAACTACCCATGCCTCAGCGCCATAAAGCAGCACAGGTAGAACGAGCGTCTTGTAGAGTGTAAGTTTTGTCGATCGAGAGAGGGCTCTGGAACTTAGTTGCTTACTGAGCCCGTAGTAGCACCTATTAGCAATTATTGTTCTTCGCTTTATCTCCAGGCTGATTTCGTTGTTAGTATTAATGGCGGTGCCAAGGTATACAAACTCCTTGACTACTTCAAAGTTATAGCTGCCGGATGAAACGTGGGAGTCTAAACGCCGAGCTCCCTTGTTTGTAGACAGCATATACTTTGTTTTACCCTCATTTATCGTCAAACCCACTTTGGCTGATTCCTTTTCGATAGCGGCGAAAGCAGCGGTAACATCTCTCTTGATTCTGCCAACAATATCAATATCATCAGCGTAAGCAAGGAGCTGGACACCTTTATAGAAAATGGTGCCATTACGATTTCGTACGATCCCCTCCATGATGATGTTGAAGAGATCGCAAGTCAGTGGATCGCCTTGCCTGAAACCTCTTTCGGTATTGAAGGTTTCGGAGAGGTCATTTCCTACCTTGACGGAGCTGCGTGTGTTGCTCAACGTCATTCTGCAAAGTCTAATCAACTTTGCAGGTATACCGAACTCAGACATTGTTGCGTATAGGCAATCCCTTCTCGGGCTATCGAACGCAGCTTTAAAGTCGACAAAGAGATGGTGTGTGTCAATTTGATTTTCGTGGGTTTTCTCCAGGATTTGTCGTAGCGTGAAAATCTGGTCTATGGTGGACTTACCAGGTCGAAAGCCACACTGATAAGGTCCAATCAGTGTTTTTGTAATTGGCTTTAATCTTTCACACAGTACGCTTGAGAGAACCTTATATGCGATGGAAATAAGACTGATACCTCTATAACTTGTGCAGATTGTAGGGTCTCCTTTCTTAAGTATAGGGCACAGTACACTGAGGTTCCAATCGTCGGGCATGCTTTCTGCTAGCCATATTTTGCTGATGAGCTGATGCATGCGCCTTATCAATTCATCGCCGCCGGTTTTAAACAATTCAGCTGACAGGCCGTCAGCACCCGCTGCTTTATTGTTTTGAGTCGTTGGATAGCAACTCGAACCTCTTCATGGCTAGGTGGTGATACTTCCACTCCGTCATCGTCGATTGGTGGCACTGCACTGTGCTCTCGATGGGCGGCATTGGTGGAATCGTCGCCATTAAGTAAATTGGAGAAGTGCTGTCTCCACAATCTAAGCACACACTGTGTATCCGTATTCAGATCTCCATTTTCGTCTCTACAAGTGGATGCTCCGGGCTTGAAACCTTGGGTTAGACGCTTAACCTGTTGATAGAATTTTCGTGCATCCTTCTTGCCCTGGTATACCTCTAGTTCCTCACGCTCACGCTTTTCCTGCTCTCTTTTCTTGCGTCTGAAAAGGCGCCTCTCTTCCTTCCTCTTTTCGCGGTAGTTTTCTCGCACGGCTCGCGTTGCAGCTGACTGCAGCGTTTTTCTATAAGCGGCGTTTTTTACTGCAGTCGCAATGCGACACTCCTGATCATACCATTGGTTCCGAGGTTGCGGGCGCCGGAAACCAATGACTTCTTCAGCGGCAGCGCGCATGGAGTGGGATATATGCGCCCAAAGTACGCCGGCGTCGTCGAGTCCAGAGGTTGGTTGGTTGAGCTTAACCGAGAGTTGAGCGGAGTAGGCTTCGGCAGTCCGTTGTAATTGCAGCTTAGCGACATCTAGCTTTCGTTGCATTCCTGTGCGTATGTTCTTGGCATTGCATAATCGCATGCGGATCTTGGCTGCAACAAGATAATGGTCGGAGTCAATGTTAACCCTCCGAAATGTACGCACATCTAGAACACTAGAGGCATGCCTTCCGTCGATTACAACATGATCAATTTGGTTTCGCGTTTTTTGATCCGGGGACAGCCAGGTGGCCTTGTGGATGTCGAGGTGCTTAAATCTGGTGCTACTAACTACCATGTTTCGTGCCGCGGCGAAGTCGATCAGTCTTAGACCGTTGTTTGTGGAGGTCTCGTGAAGACTGAACTGACCGACAGTGGGGCCAAAGATGCCTTCCCTTCCGACTTTCGCATTAAAATCGCCGAGGACTATTTTCACGTCATGGACCGGAAGGTGGTCATATACGTCCTCAAGACTAGCGTAGAAAGCGTCCTTGACGGCTTCGTCCTTTTCCTCCGTCGGGGCGTGCGCGCAAATAAGGCTTATGTAGAAAAATTTTGCCTTGATGCGGATCGTGGCCAATCTTTCGTTCACAGGTGTGAACCGGGAAACAAGGTGGCGTAGTTTCCGGCTAACGACGAATCCACATCCGAATTCGCGCCTCTCCGCATGGCAGCTGTAGTAGATATCGCAGTGTGCTTGTTTAGAGCAGCCTTGCCCTTTCCATCGCATTTCCTGGATGACGGTGATGTCAGATTGTATTGTTTTGAGGGCTTCCGCCAGTTGGATAATGGCACCTTCCCTATAAAGGGTCCGGATATTCCAGGTGCATATCCGTAAATCATTGTCCGTTTTTCGTTTGCGGTGGTCGTCAACGTAATTGGGGTTCTTATCCGAGGCTGGTTTAGTTTTCATTGGGCAGTAGTAATGTGGCGGGACCCAAACCCTGCGCACATTCCATGTTTAATGTCTATGGATCGACCCGCCGCTCAAATTAGCCGTCAAACTGACGGATGCCAGTTTGCCGTTGCCCAGGGAACACCACTTGGAGGTTTGAGTCGACTTGAGACGATTTCGACATGGATAATGCTGGCCTCGCCAGGTTGAGGCGGTCAGACACGTTGCCATGTGAAGGTTCGCCCCCTGTTCCCCAAAAATCCCATTAACTCAAGTTTAAATAAGATTAGATTGTGTGGTAGCTTATCAAATGCCTTACTAAAGTCAGTGTAAACACAATCGACCTGGTTACCAGAATCAATAGAATTTAAGCAGAATGTTGTAAAATCGAGAAGATTAGACACAGTGGATCTGCCATTCACAAAACCATGCTGGCGAGTTGTTATGACTTCCCCACAGTGAATTTTCACCCGATCATACACCATCCGCTCAAAAAGTTTTTTAATCGATGAGAGCTTAGCGATAGGCCTATAGTTACTAACATCGTTCCTGCAACCCTTTTTAAAAATAGGACTTATAAATGATTTTTTTCCAAAAAAGTGGAAAATAACTTTCGTTAATAGATTTATTGAATAATAAAGAAAGTGGTTGACTCAAAACGGAACCGCATTGTGTTAACACTGCGGCAGGAACACCGTCAGGTCCAGCACCAAACTCGTCATCGATCGATCTAATATACATTAAAATATCCTCTGGAGTGAAGGATATATGTTCCAAAGATACTCTGGGTTCGGAATTCATATATTCAAAGTACTCTTCATCAGGAGTAAAAGAATCTGAACAGAATGATTCTTTAAAAAGATTGGCGAATAGGCCACAAATTTTGACGGGATTGTCAGTAAATCCCTCAGGAGTTCTAAATGAAGAAGGAAATCCATCAGATTTCTTCTTTGTGTTTTCGAATCCCCAAAATTTCTTTGGATCTGTCAATATTCTCAGCTTAACATTATCTAAATATTCGTGATATAATGTAGCTGAGCGATTTTCAAATTCCAGAAACAAACGTTTGTAAGTTTCTAGGTCGTTTGAGCCTAAGCTACAGACGTATTTCTTCCATGCCCTATTCCTGTTGTTGCGAAGAGTCTTTAAATACTTTGTGTACCACGGGTACGCAGAATTCCTCGCAAATTTGAGACTATAAGGTACGGATTGAGAAAACACAGCAAAGAGTTCCATATAAAAAAAATGTATGGAGTCATCAAGGATATTTCCATTTATATATTCTAAAATTGCATTAAGTTTACCATGAAGCAACTGATTCAACTTCAAAAAGTCAGCTTTTTTAAAATTGAATTCATAAAGCTTATCTGCTGAATTAGAATTTACTATATTTGGTCTGTCGGATTCGTACCAAATACTCAATGGTGGATGATATTCATCAACAGTAGTTAGAGCATGAAAGGCCCTCTTAACAACAACATTGTTACTGTCTGTAGTTAAGACCAGGTCAAGAAGTCTTTCAAGACTATTATAAATACAACTCACTTGTTGTAAGTCTGAACATATATTATCAACAAATATATGTTCTTGGCGGGTCTTCGAATTAGATGCACAATAGTACGTATCATCGTCAGAGAATGCCATTTTAAATCAGGTAGATTAAAATCGCCCAATAATAAAATGTCGTCATTAACGTCAAGTAAATCAATTATGTAATCTATGCACTCCGCAAGGCTTGCATAGACCTCTACACTACTCTTAGGAGGAACATACGCATTAATAACATATACATTAGAGTTACAATGTATAACTTTAACGCAAATTAGTTCAATATTAGAAGAGCAGGGAATGTCAACAATAAAACTGACAAAGCAGTTCCTTACAGCCAAAAGGACACCACCACCGACAGAAGAAATATTTTCAGTGTATCTGTCTTTTCTAAAAACTTGAAAACTATTGTCAAACAATTCCAAATCGGTAATGCTTCCGTTCAGCCACGTTTCTGTTAACGCGATAATATCCTCAGAGCAATTTTGAGTTGATAGAAATAAGCTCTGCGTTTTAGAACGTAGTCCCCCTTACATTTTGGTAGTAAAGGGACAGCCTATTTAGTTTTTTTGAGTCTGGCGGGCGGCTTAAGTCACCCTTTTAAACTTATTTTTTGGCTTGAACTCAGTAACAAGAATATTATCGGCCCACAATTTAGATTTAAGAACAGTTGTAAAATCTTCGGCTGCAACTGTTAGAATAAAAGAAGCATGGGAAGGCTTATTACCAATTTTTTTGCATGAACAGAATGCATTTGAGTTCACTAACTTGGATTGCCTGACAAACGTCAATATATTTTCTATTGGTGTGTCGGGCTGAAGACGTGAAATGAAAACATTTCTGGTCCTCGAAACTGCTCTTAAAGTCAAATGACTGTTAGGCGTAGTTGAAATCGTATTTGGACTACTAGTCAATGGAGGAATAGAAGATGGTGTATAAGAAATCACCGTATTATTATTTTCTGATGGCATTACTGAGGGCTGCTCTGCCTTGGATGGTCTGGAGGACGCCTTCCGACGCTTATTTTTGTTTTTCCTCTGTCTTTTTGAGCTTTTAAGGTCTTTTTCTGATGAAACTGACAAAATTCCGGAAGAAGCAGTCATGGACGAAGGAACCGAAAAGTTATCCTGAACAGTATTTTCATCAGAAACGCTGGTAACGGGTGCGGCACTAACTTCGCTGAAAAATGAAACAATTTCTCTGAAGTTATTATTTAATAAGTTAAGGCTTTCCCCAAAAAGCTTTATTTTAGAATAGAGTTCATCCGGGGAAAGGGCCCTGCACGAAGCACAATACCAGCGAAGACCAGATCGGACTGACATTAAATCGCCAAGGCACGATTTATAAATACCAGCACAAGAAGCATGGAACATTCGCTCACATGGACCAGAACAACTGAACATAGGGTACAGAACATTCTGGCTTTTGCATTGCTCGTTAAGAATGTTCCCTCCGTCTTCTAGGTTAATTGATATCTATTTTCAGGGTAGAACAGCTCACAGTGCGTCGCACACAGGGGGCGCTTGTTTGGGAGGCTAACCAAAATTGATTTTTTTGAAAAAGGATTTTTAAAAAAAAAAATTTTGATGCAGTTGTAATAAGGAGAATATTTCTATGACAGTTTAGAAATTTTTTGATTTTCTAATTTTTTAACAGGCTTACATTTATAAAGCTATGTATGTTTAGTTGAAAGTGTCTGTGAAGTTTCTGTATTCAGAGAAGCTGGTTTGAGCCTCTCTATTTGAACTGTAGCGGTAGTGCTTTTTGTAAAAATTGTAAAGAATTTTGGTGTCTTGCTTTTCACCTGCTAATTCGTAAAAATAAAAACAAAATATTGGCAACTCAATAATAAAAAAAAATTACAGTCTCAAAATTCTGACAACTGATGCGGTTTCAGTTACCCATTTTTACCTAGTGTTCGCTTACCGAATTCGTAAAAACAAAAAAATGTAGGGGGCAATCCTAATTTTTTTTATAGTCGTCGCATCATAATTATCTACATTTAAAAAAAAAGCAACTAAATTGGTTGAAAATTACGGGCAGCAGGGGGAAACAGACGCTTTTTCAACTTTGTTTTATATATATATAGATAAGAACAATTGAATGTATTACCAATTTTCGGCTTGTTACTGTTGGAACAAATGAACCAGTTTTCTTAGATTTCGTAAGGAATAATAAACTTTGCTAACTGTTGGGATCCTACCAATGAGGATACCCCTAGGTTATTTTACTAAATATGTTGTGTGTGTCTGTCAGTGTGCCTGTCCTATACTTACTTATAGTTGGGTTCGTCCTTTCTGGTATCCTTCGCTGTCGTCACTTAGTCGGGTTGTGAAGGGGTGGGGGGGTGGGTACCTCGACTGTGCTCAAAAGGTTAACTTTCAAGAAATAAGAACACTGGCGAATTTATTTGGCTTGTTTATTCAGAACTACTGATAACTAATCAACTCTTTATTTAGCCTAGACCCGATATTTATAACGTATCCGGGCCTGCTTCTTCTCCCTAATTTTATTACGTACTTAAGTCTAGCTTTACATATTTACAAAGATTTCACAATACCGGAATGCTAATTATACATTTCCTTATTCTCTGGCCAAGGAAATGTAAAATGTAGTGTAAAATTACCCGGAAAACATTCTTATGTTTAACCATTCATTTTGAAAATATCACAAGGTTATTTAGGTGTAAATATTAAACATTCTTTAAATAACTATATTAGTGGTGCTGTTGCTGATTATGATTCTGTTGTGCTAATGATGTTGTAAAAAATGCTCCTCTAGTTGATGTAGGTGGTGAAATTTCTGAAGAGCAAGTGATAAATCAATCGTTGAATACTGTCTTCCTCTTTGACTCGAATTGGACTGCAGTTGAGCATAAGATGAAGAAGAGAATTAAGAATAAAACAAAGAAGAATGCAATTTTAAATGCTGTTCAAAATTCAAAGTTGTGCTGTTGCTGATTATGATTCTGTTGTTGCTAATGATGTTGTAAAAAATGTTCCTCTAGTTGATGTAGGTGGTGAAATTTCTGAAGAGCAAGTGATAAATCAAACGTTGAATACTGTCTTCCTCTTTGACTCGAATTGGACTGCAGTTGAGCATAAGAAGAAGAAGAGAATTTAGAATAAAACAAAGAAGAATGCAATTTTAAATGCTGTTCAAGATTCAAATGCAAATGTTATTGTTGGTGACTGCATGAGCGCCGATCTCGATGTTGCTGAAGATTTGAAATTTGTTCATGAGTCTTCCTTTAAATCGGCTGTATCTGCTGCTGACATTATTGACTATGTTGTTAGGCATGGGAATATTCCAAAACACTGTTTGTCTTGCTCTGTTTTGGTTAAAAGAGGAATTGATGTTGAAAATTTGAGAATATTTCGTTCAAACTTGGTGTCTGCATCGTTATATGAGCAACTGCTTAAGCCCTCTCTTTGGCAAACCAACATAAAGGTTCGCCCTTTCGTGTTTTTTCAAAAACCAGGAGAAACATCAACCCGAACTAAATACTGTCTCAAGCAAATTCAATTCTCACTGCTAGCAAAACGGGTGCATCTTTAAAAATCTATTTTCAAAACATGTCTGCAATGAGATCTAAAGCTAATCAGATTTGGGCGGAAACATCGCAATTGCAATATGACGTCATCGTTCTTGTTGAAACATAGCTAAATAGTGATTTCACAGATGCTGAGTTTTTTGATCCACAACTATACACTGTTTATCGCAAGGATAGGGATGTTGTTATGACTGGCCGCACCCGTGGTCGTGGAGTCTTAATCGCAGTAAAGTGTGATTTTCGATCATCATTTTTTCCATTGCTTAATATGAATTCACTATTGGATCAGTTATGCGTAAAGATCTCTGGACTTTCAGGCGTACTTTTTAAATGTGTCGTACATTCCTCCGAATAATGATGATGAGTTGTATCATGCACCTGTGGAAAATGTTGTTCATCTTTTATCATCATGTACTGTTGAAAATCAATTTTGTATATTAGGCGATTTCAATCTCAGTAAAATGGCTTGGTCATTTCTTGGGAATGAAAAAATCCTTTATCCAATAAATGTGAATCATTCGAGTGATATTTATTTGATTGGTAATTTTTTTAATTTAAATCTAAACCAAATAAATACATTTGCCAATAAGCTCGATAGATTTTTGGATCTTGTCTTCGTAAGTTCTGAAATAAAATTCGATATTGAGGAATGCATGTTTCCATTGTCGTCAACTGACATGCATCATGTGCCTTTGATATTAAAAGTTGAATTTTTTAACTATTTAAAACTTCCCAATGACAGGGCTGTTTTAAATATGAATTATAGTTTATGTGATTTTGATTGTCCTAATGCTCACATAGGCAGCATTGACCGGCAGTGTCATTTAAACTGCAATAATGTTGCTGATTCTTTTACAGTTTTTACCAAGGATTTCACAAATATTTTAAACGGTCATATTCCGAGATTCCGTAAAAAGGACTTCAAGAGACCGTGGTATACTAAAGGCCTAATGAAATTGAGAAACTTACGCAATAAATTTTTTAAAAAATTGAAGACGACGAAGAATTACATTTTTGAGGCTTAATATAAACACTAAATGAGAGAATTTGATTTTCTACATAAGTTCTTGTATAAATAATTTGTGATTGGTTTCGAAAGTAATATTAAGTCACACCCAAAAGCTTTTTGGAGTTTTATTGAGTCGAAAAGAGCATGTTCCTCTATTCCATCTTCAATGATCTTCAAAGGTTGGTCATCTAATGCCCTATCAGATATTGTTAACTTATTTGCAGATTTCTTTAGTTCGGTGTATGAAACGCCTAAAAGTTTATCGGAAACCGAAATTTTAAATAATATTTTACCATTTACTAATTTTGGTACTCTTGCTATTACGCCACTTGATGTTTTTAATGGGATTATGTCCTTAAAAAATTCATCTAAACCTGATATAGATGGCTTCTCACCATTTCGGTTTAAAAAATGTGTGTTGTCTTTGATGAAGCCGCTATCAATTATTTACAATTAATCTCTAAGTGCTGGTATCTTCATTGATGAATGGAAATTTGCTCATGTTACTCCTATTTTTAAATCAGGTTCAAAAAATAATGTCGAAAATTATAGAGCAATTTCTAAGCTTTCAACATTTTCCAAACTTTTGGAATCAATTGTATAAAATAAACTTCATTTTGTAGTGAAGGACGCAATTAGCCCATTTCAACACGGTTTTGTTGCTGGCCGTTCCACCGTCACAAATTTAGCTGTCTTTTCTGAATATTGCATCTCCTCTTTTGAAATTGTCTGCCAAGTTGATGTAATTTGCACTGACTTCACCAAAGCTTTCGACAAGGTGTGCCACAATGCCCTAATTGCTTAATTAAATAAGATGGGTTTTCACTCAACCTTCCTGAGATGGATAAATTCATATCTTTCAAACCGTCGTTGTGTGGTTTCTATTGGAAATATCGATATGTTTTTCTTGCTACCTCAGGAGTACCTCAAGTTGCTTTAATTATTGCAACTACCTGTTTTTTGCTGACGATTTCAAAATATTTAGGTCAATACGTTCTATTATGGATATTAACAGTCTTCAGGCTGATCTATCAAATCTTGTTTTTTGGTGTGAAAAGAACCTATTTGCACTAAATTTTAAAAAATGTTCACATGTAACTTTTTCCAAACGATTCAATAACATTGCTTCTACCTATGCTATTCATACTAACTCCTTAAAGTTTAATGATCAAATCTGTGATTTAGGCGTCTTATTTGATTTTAAATTCCTTTTTACAAAGCATTTGGATTATATTATTCCTAAAGCTTTTTCGATGTTAGCTTTTATAAAACGTAATCAGGCATGTCGTGGAATCCGATTGCTCTCGAAATCGAAATTAAAACCGACTGAAATTTCACTTTGGTGTCGTGGAATGCGATCTTATCGGTTTTATGTTCGAATCGGATTTGTAGTCGATTTTAGCTGTCGCAGAAACCGATTTATCGACTTTTTTATCGTTAACAAACCGGCCAGCTGATTGCTAACCCTTTTGTTTTATTTGTGATTGTGAAAAATGTAAGTACAAAATTTTTGGAAGAAAATTTGAATTTTATTAAAATTGCAACATTTATTTTTAGGGGAAAACATAAAAATAAGGCACAAATTGATATTTTTGTCCAATTTATGGAAAACAACCCGGGCATTGCGAAGGGGTTTACCAAAAAAGACAAGCCGCTGGTGGAGTCCCTTTGGCAGAAGCTTGCCGAATCGCTTAATAGTGTGGGTTCGCCAAATAAGAACACAAATGGCTGGAAAAAGGTATGAAAGTAAACTTAACATGCATTTTGATTCCAAACTCATGGTTGTTCTTGGACTTTAGGTATGGACCGATTGGAAGAGCGAGGTAAAAAAGAAACTGGCGCACAATAAAATTGAAGAACGTGCTACAGGAGGGGGTCCCTTTTCCAAGCACGTTTTAAGTTCAACGGAGGAGGCAATTGTGCGGATATGCAGTATGGCACAGTCGGTAGAAGGCGTACCAGGCATTGCACCTGGCGTTAATGATAGCGCTTTTGAGATTGACGATGGAATACCGTCAACTTCATCGAAGCGACCACGCAATATTTATCCTGCGGATGCCAGCACGCTAAAAAAGCCAAGGGCAGAAAGTGCAAATGATCGCTTAAATCGATTTCTATGCGAAAACAACGAAATGACAAAAGACGTTCACAAAACTCTCGCTGAAATCGCAAAAACACAAAAAGAAAATGCCAGCAGCTTGCGACGAGCGTACGACGCCATTGAAAAGGGCAATAAAGCGATTGCGCAAGCGGTTTCGGAACTTAAAGAAGAAGTTTCCAGTATTTCTTCGCGTATTCTCCAAGCCATGCAAGAACGCAATGAAATCAAGCGCAAGGAAGTAGATCTTCAGCTCTTAAAGTTTGAGTATGAAAAGGATATTACATTTCAAAAGTACCTAATATTTTTTTATAGTTTTTTTTTATTTTACTCTTAAGTTGTTTTTAATTTCACGTACCTGTGTTGCAACGAAAGACTCACAAGCTAGTCAGTACTAGAAAAAAAAAACTGATTTTTTAATGTTTTTGTTTTATTACTAAGTAAAAAATGAATTTTTAATGTTTTTGTTTTTATTAAAAATTAAATATATGTATCTAAACTGTTATATTTATATATTTTTTTTTTTTAATTTGGGACATATCATCTTATTGCAATAAGCCTTTGAAGTGATAGAATGAACTAAAGTGCGTTAGCTATTTCGTCTCGAATTCTTTGACCTGCATTTTGAAGAGTTGCACTCGGAGGCAAAGTAAACATGTCCTCTGGCACTTCATCTGATGAGAGAAAGTTATCAGTGTCGCTGTATTCAATGTTCCAGCGCCGGCAGATGTTGTGCAGGGCGCAACAGACGTTTACAATTTTTACAACCTTTTCAGGCTGATAATGCAAAGTGGCCTGTAAGCAACGGAATCGGCTTTTCAAAACTCCAATCGTGCGTTCTACTATGTTGTGAGCTGAACAATGCGCCATATTGAATTTGTATTGTTGGGATCCATACTGGGGGTCTCTATACGGCGTTATCAAAAATGGTTCAATACCATATCCGCCGTCACCTAGCAATCTAGATATTCCGTCGCCGTTTTCGTATTGTCGAAGAAGATGCTGTCTGGCGCTACTTAAATTCAAAACAAAAGCATCATGACTGGAGCCTGGATAACGGGAATCTACCGCGCGAATCACCATATTACTGTCGCAAATCTGAAAATGAAAATTAATTGCTTTAGGATAATTAACTGCTTATTACAAACTTACGATCATTGCATTCATGCTAAAATAGCCTTTTCTGTTATAATGCAAGTGCTCATCAATATGAGGTTTAGTTATTTTAACATGAGTGCCGTCGATGCAGCTAGTGATGCCCGGAATTTTGTGTTTATTATAAAAATATCTCCTCGATTCTTGCTTTTCATTCACGTCCATTTCCAGGTTTATCCACTGGCGGCAAATAAACCTTTCCAAAACTGATGTCATTTGTGTTAGCATCTCTGATACTGTGCTTCTTCCCATGCTAATGTTTGCATCGTTGCCAACTGAGCGCTGATACGAACCTTCTGCTAAAAAGCGAAGCGTTCCAGCTAGTTGCAGCACTGGGGGAATCGATGACGGACGCAAGTGTGTTTTTATTGTGTCCAACACCATAACAAATGATTCTTTGTTTAAGCGGTAGTGGCCCACAAATCTGCAAAAGGACAATAGAGTTATACAAATGTTCATTCTTGTATCTGCCAAGTAGTTTGTCCTTACGACGCATCCGGTAGATCCAAGGGATTGCTGTGATTTCTTAGAATTCGGCGTTTTATTCTCTCAAGGAGTTCTTCTTGCAGCAACAAAAAAGCCAAAATGCCAGAGCTCATTTTTTTGCAACTTTTGAGCACTTTTATTAAAATTTTTTAAAATTTGACGCAAAATTTGCTTTCAGAACTTTTGTTTACTTTTGCAACAGCTAATTCGACAATCGGTTTTGTTTATGTTCGAAAGACGCGTAAATTGGTCGGAATGTACGACACCATTTAAGATCGGAATCGGTTTTGCAATTCCGATTCAAGCAAAAACGAGTCGGATTCTACGACATGCCTGAATAGTTCTGATTTTAATGATCCGTATACGCGTTTATATTTGTTCTCCGCCTTTGTAAGGTCTAGGCTTGAATATTGCTCATTCATTTGGAGTCCTTTCTATGATGTTCACATTAATAGACTTGAGTCTATTCAGAAAAGATTTTTCAAATTTGCACTTTAAATTTTACTGAGCCTCTATCGTATAGTATACGCTGTAAATTACTTCATTTAAACTCCATGAAAGATAGAAGAACCATTCAGGCCCTAGAGTTTATTCGTGGCTTAAGAAGTGGTAATATTGATTGCACATCGCTTCTCGAACGTATAAATTTTAATATTCCTTCAAGAACCTTGCGTTGTTATGTACCATTTTATCTCAGAGCTTACAAGTCAAACTTTGCTGGATGCGAACCCATTACTAGAGCACTTAAAACGTACAATAACTTGTTTTCAATGACTTGGATTTCTCCATGCCCAGGGATTTATTTAAGCAATCATTGCAAGATTTTTTTGTTAACTTAAGTTAAGACTTAGCTTTGTAATATTATTACCTTGTGTCTATACTAAATTCTGACTAACATGAATCTCTATCATCTGTCAGTTAATTAAATAAAATAAATAAAAATAAAATACTCGTGCTACATTTTTGTT
Source organism: Coremacera marginata (assembly GCA_914767935.1). NCBI lineage: Eukaryota > Metazoa > Arthropoda > Insecta > Diptera > Sciomyzidae > Coremacera > Coremacera marginata. Next base: position 87,235,746 of record OU612044.1, on the reverse strand, counting down.
TACATCGAAGAGCGGAATTCCCTCGCACCAAATATTGTCCAATTTTGAATTGGAGTGTTTAACAAAAAAACTATAAACGTAACAGTCAAATATTTATTTATTTATTTAATTAACGTCTCTGGATAATTATCCTTACAGACTACAATAACAATTAATTATAAAATATTACAATTTTTAAGTATAACAAATTAGTTTCTATTTAATAGTAGAGTAATAGTTGTTTTAAAAGTATTTTCCGGCATAGAGAAATCAAGTAAGTTGTTATTATAGATACTCTATTTATTGGCTCATTAGTGGCATAATTAGTTCTATGGCAGCTGATTTAGAAATAATTTGAATTTCTAAGTGACTTTTGTGGAATAATAAACGATATCAACTCAAGTAGTTTTTCACAAATAATGTTACCATTAATCAAATAATAAATGATCATAATACCATGCAATAATCTTCTATCCTCAAGGGAGGATTAACCGATAAGTAAACGACGCGTCCTATATGAGGGAAAAGGTTCAGTTCAATTTAAAGAGCGCAAAGCAAACTTCAAGAATCTTTTTTGTACTTTTTCCAATCTAACAACATGAACTGAATAAAACGGGCTCCAGATAAATGATGTATATTCAAGGCTAGATCTAACAAAAGAGACATACAATGTTTTTAGTGTATAGGGGTCAGAAAACGCAAGACTATTCCTCTTAAGCAATGCTAAAAGAGAATATGCTTTGGGAATTATACGATTTAAATGAGAGCTATAATTTAGACCAGAGTCAAAATTTACACCTAAGTCACGGATTTCTGTTAATCTACCTAAGGTTGTGTTATGAAATGCATAATCAAATAAAATTGGAGAAACTATTTTATGATAAGAACAAGATAGCATTTACCAAGATTGAGTGATAATTTGTTTAGTTTGAACCAAGAGTAGACGTTATCTAGATCAGACTGAAAAAGAGTAGCATCCCCATGATTTTTAACTTTAAGGTAAACATTAAGATCATCTGCGTACAGTAAAAATTGTGCAGTATGGAAGCATTTAGAGATGTCATTTATAAAAATAACAAACAGTAGTGGAAGCAGACACTGCTAAGAATGACGAAGATTTTTCATTGTCAATGGCAACGTATGAAACTCTATTATGGAGGTATGAGCTCAACCAAGGGAGAAACAGGGAATGAAAACCAATCTTGGCAAGCTTGAGCATTAGAATTTCATGTGACAACCTATCAAAAGCTTTTGAGATGTCAGAATAAATTACATCCAATTGGTGCCGATTTTCAAAAGAAGAAATACAATAATTTGTAAACAAACTAAGGTTAGTTGTAGTTGACCTACCGGAGACAAATCCATGCTGATTTGGACAAATTAAATTCTTTATGGCAAAGTACATTTTATCTTTAATGATTTTTTCAAAGAGCTTTGAAACATTAGTCAGCTTAGAGATGGGTCTATAGTTTAGAACATCATGCTTGTTGCCAGCTTTGAAAACGGGTGTTATAATCGAAATTTTCCATTTACAATGAAATTATCAGAACTGAGTGATTTGTTGAAAATTATGAAAATTGGTAAGGATAAAGACTGAACAAGTTGTTTCAGTAAATAAGCACTGAGACCATCAAGGTCACACTTTACTGAGTTATTCAGCGATGCAATAGTTGTTTGAACATCAGACAGGGAGACTGATAAATAACCAAAATTTAGACACGAGTCAACATTATCCAAAACAAGAGAGTTTACTGGAGCCTGATTATTGTCAAAATTTGACTTAAAATAGTGAGCAAACATTTGAACCGTATCAGAAACGCTATAAGATATTTTATCGTTGTAAAACATAGAAGTAGGAATACTTGAAGTACTTGTTTTAGATTGAATAAAGCTCCAGAAAGACCTGGCATCGGGTTGAATGCGATTTTCAATGCTTAAAACATATTGTTTATAAAGAAATTTATTTAAGAAGTTAAATTCACGCGCATAGTGTATATATTTAGCATTGCAATCGAGATTTTCAGAGCGTCTGAAATCATTAAAAAATTTATTGCGTAGGTTTTTCAGTTTTTTGAAGCCCTTAGTATATCAAGGAAGCTTGTGTATTTTTTTCTTTAATGGAATATTATTTGCAAATATATAATGAATCTTGCTAACAAAGATGTCATAGCAGCTCGAAACATCCAAGTTAACAAAAAGCTTAACCCAGTCTATGTCACTAATGAGCCGATTAATAGTCACACTGTTGAAATTTTTATAGTCATAATAATGTATTTCAGAAGTGCTTATACTACAAAATTCGTAAAGTTCAATATTAAAAGTAAGAGCTGAATGATGAATACTATGTTCAGAAATAGGAAATGGACATTCATATAATTGAAAGCAAAGTGACTTGCTTATAAAGATCAAATCTAGCAGCTTAGATAATTTATTAAAAATACCATTAATTTGTATGAGATCAATACTAAAAAAACTATCAATGATATTAATTTCATAGGCTTGGTTTACATTTGTTGGTATGTATATATTGTCCTCAGACGAAAAGGCCCAATTTAATTTGCTGAGATTAAAGTCACCAGCAACGCAAAAAAATTTTTCACAACCATCATTGGTTGATAATGATAATACATTATTTACATGAGCACTATAAATTTCACAAGTGCTGATTGGCGGAATGTATGAAGCGCAGACGAAAAGTGCCCCTTTAGGAAGATGGATTGAAATGCATACCTGGTCAATTAATCCATTCAGAGTATCAATATAACATGGCGTGGAACATAGATTTTTCCGGACTATTATTGCTACTCCGCCACCTCTAGAGCATCCAGTTTGAGCAGCACAACGATCCTTGTGGTATACTTGGAAGATAGATGGATCAGCAATTTCCTCATCAAAAAAGTCATTTGTGAGCCAAGTTTCAACTAGTATAAATACATCAAAATCACTTTCAGAACAGAAAGAATGCGTAGAAATGAGTTTAGAACGCATACCAGATAAGTTTTGATAATAAAATTTAATGGTATTTATACTGCCGATATTAGCTGATATTGGTATTTGAGACGCTGTTGGCAACAATGGCGATAGTGGCGCTGATGATAACGATTGTGATGGCAATGAAGGAGTTGATGATGATATTGAAGAAGATGGTAATGTTGTTGCATTGGTAGACAAAGTAAGATATTAATTAAAAATGCTGTGAATACATTTTGTTTAAGACGGCATAAGCCACAACGATGTCAGTTTATTTCCCACGAAAATAGCAACACCAAGGTACTAACGGAATTGTTTGTTATTTACTCTGCTCGCTTGTTAGTTGGACACCGTTTAAATTATGGCACGCGTCATAACTTAAACGGTTTTGTTTATTAATACTGACACTGCTTTTATATGCATTTGGACTTGACATTGAACTTGAATTCAGAAATTCAAGGCCATTGTATGGCACAAAAGGTAGTGCCTACAAGTATGCATTGGTTTATTTCAGGCTGTGATTGATTCACAACACAATAACAGTGTTGATATGGTCTTCACACAAAAAAGAGGAGTTCATAACAAATCCTTGTTATAAATTGAATTCAAATTATGTGGCAACACAACATATAACTTCTCATCCTTTTGCTTTTGTAACTTTGTCGTTTATAATAATTTTTCTTTAATCTTACTTCTAAAATATACGTTAAACTAATCAGTCGACTTCGAATACTTTTCTTTTTAGATTTTGTTTATTGTATTGCAGCGGTTATGGGCCCAGTCCACAAACCATAAACAGTTTTATTTTGCTAATTGTAAAATTAGTTTATTTTTTCGTTCGTTCGAAATGAGCTCTGGTTTATATGCTATCGAAAAGCTGGATGATGCAAATTATGCATCATGGTCATGCAAATGAGGAGAGTCCTTGTACATTCGGAATTGTGGGCTGTTGTTAGCGGAAAGCTGAAAAAAGAAGATAATTCATCGTTGGAAGAGGCAGCGGTTTTTGATTTGAATGATGAGAATGCTCGCTTCTATTATTTTATCGATTAAGACATCCCAAATCAGTCACATAAAGCACAGCATCAGTTCAGCAGAGGTGTGGACAAGGTTACGTGAAATCTACCAGCCAGCGGGTCCTGTAAGAAAAATTACATTTTTCAAGAAGCTATTGTATCTTCGTTTGTCTGTAGATGGGAATATGTTAGATCATATAAATGCATTTTATGATGCAATCGAAAAATTAGCAGAAACTGGAATAGGCCTTCCAGACGAAATGCTAGTTATAATTTTTCTATCAGCCTGGCAAAGTCTTACGAAAACTTTGTAGTTACCATCGAAACACGTGATGAATTGCCAAAATTAGGTTCGCTCAAGGTTAAATTATTAGAAGAGTGCGAACGTCGAAAGGAAAGATCCGAAGACACGGAGAGCTGCAGCGGACAACAAGCATTCATGGTAAGAACTCAAACAAGGAGAGCAGTAAATTCGAACAGTTACAACAACAACAATAATAACAACTACGAAAGCAAAAACAAAAGTTTCAACGGAAAGTGCTTTAATTGCGGTCGTCGAGGTAAATTGAAGTCAAAGTGTCGAGAGCTAAAGAAAAATCAACAAAAGGAACAAAGAATCGAGCAATAATTTTTTATGCTGGCTGCTGCTTCGACGCTTGATATAGTTCGTGACGCCTGGTGCATAGAAAGCGGAGGAACTGCACATCTTTGTTGTAATCGTTTACTGTTTTCTTCATTTAAAGAAGGAAAAGTCATGCTGGCTGGAGACAACTTCGTCTTAGCAACAAAAGGTGGGCTTTCAGTTATTTTTAACAAAAATGAGGCAAATATAAGAAATAATTCTGGCATTGTAATTAGAGCTGCAGAAAAAAATGGTCTTTTCATGTTCGAGAATAAAATAATTAAATGCTTTCATGCAAGTGTTTGTGACAATGCAATTAAGTGGCATCACCGGTATGGACACTTGAATTTTGCGAATTTGAAGGATATGTCAAAAAAGAAGTTAGTGCATGGACTGCATGTAAAACAAATTCCAACCAATGATGAATGTATTACTTGCGCAAAAAGCGAAATATAAGTTAAAAAGATTCCAAAGGTGTCTGAGAACCGAGCGCATGAGTTGCTAGAAATTGTCCATACTGATCTATGTGGTCCAATCAACACGAAGTCTATTGGTGTAGCACGGTATTTCGCCACGTTTATTGACGACATGTCTAGGCAAGTCTTTGTGTATTTATTTAAAAGCAAAAAACGAGGTGTTCCATGTATTTAAATCTTTTAAAGCGATGGCTGAAAATCAGACAAACAAGAACATCAAAATTTTGCGCAGCGATAATTTAGGCGAATACATTGGTGGAGAATTTAAGACCTTTCTTGATGGAAATGGAATTGTGCACCAACTTACGGTACCAAACTTACCACAGCAAAATGGGATCGCCGAACGTGCTAACCGTACCTTGGTTGAGACGACCAAAAGCATGCTGGTACATTCAGGATTAGGCAGAAGCTGTTGGGACTTCTGTATATATTCGTAACAGATCGATGACAAATACTCTGGTCAGTAAAACTCCATACGAGGCATGGGCAGGGCCAAACGTGTCACTCCTTAAGATTTTCGGCTCACTGGCAATTGCGCTTGATAAGCACCAAAAGCGAAAATTTCGGCCTAAAGGCAAGGAGCTTATAATGGTCGAGTATTCAGAAACTACGAAAGCTTATTGTTTATATAACCCAGAAAATCAAAAGGTTGCTTGCAGTCGTGATGTTATTTTTGTTGAAAATGCTCATGTTAGCTCGGAGCGTGATAAACCTGCCATAGTCATTATGGACACCACAAAAAAATACTCCACTGAAAATAAAATTGAAGAGGTTGGTACTGAAGGATTCTCCGCTAGTGAATTTGCTCTCCATCCATGCTACCAAAGTGAATTTGATAAAGAACCCGATGCTAATGACAACAACCCCAAAGCGAACGCAAATATTGGTCCTGGCAGACCCAAAATTGTTCGAACCGGGAAACCAGTACGTCCTCGCAAAGAATACAATGTTTTGAATATGATGGAAAAATGTGACATTAAAATACCAAAAGATGTGAAAGAAGCTATGAGTAGTTCACACGTAACTGAATGGTTGTCTTCGATGCAAAAGGAGTACAATGCATTGGTCAATAATCAAACGTGGTCGTTAGTTAACTTGCCGCCCGGGCAGAAGGCCATAGAGTGCAAGTGGGGGTTTAATATAAAACAGAATAAAGAAGGAGAAGTTGAGCGCTTCAAAGCTCGTCTTGTGGCTAAAGGATTCAGCGTCAATTACTTTGAAACATTCTCCCCAGTAGTGAGATATTCAACAATTCGAATAGTTATTGCGCTGGCTTGTGAGCATGAATTGTACATGCACCAAATGGATGTTTCAACAGATTACCTCAATAGTGAACTACACGGCATTGTTTATATGAAGCAGCCGAACATTTTGTTGATAAACAGTTTCCAAATCGTATTCTATAACTGCAAAATCTTTATATAGATTCAAACAAAGCGGACGGGAATGGAATTTCAAACTTGATGCTGTGATGGTAAATATTGAATCTAATATTGCGTTAGCGTGCCATGCGTTTAAACCAGAAATGCGAAAGGTATATTTAATATATTAGCTGTTTATGTTGACGACTTAATTTTAGCCTGTTCGGACAAAAATGAATTGATGGAAATTAAATCACAAATTGCTGACAAATTTGAAGTCGTTCGAATGGACTTTTTAGGAATGGAGATTGGGCGCAATGATAAAACTGGAGCTGTAAGTGTTTGCCAAGAGGAATACATCCAGAACCTACTTAAACAAAATTCCATGGAAAGTTGTAGGATTGTAGCTACTCCATTGGAGTCATCATTCCAGATAAATTATTCTAATATCTTGTGTAAAAAAGCAAATCAGGCCAGATATCAATTTCTAATCGGTGCCCTCATGTATCTGGCAATTACAACACGGCCAGATATTTTGCACTGGGTCTGCAAACTCTCACAGCGTAACACAGATTCACATACCGAGCACAAAGCTGTGGCCAAGTATATTTTACGGTACCTCAAAGACACGTCTGGCTTAAAGCTTCATTACTTCAAGACCGGAAAACCAATCGAGTGCTTCACCGACGCAGATTGGGGAGGAGACGCATCAAATAGAAAATCGTATACGGGCTATGCGCTTACAGCAGCGGGAAGTGTAATTTCTTGGGAGTCCCGAAATAGCAAATGGTGGCACTAAGCAGCATGGAAGCCGAATACGTCGCACTTCGGCAGCAGCAAAGGAGGCAGCATACATCAAGAAATTATTAAACGAAATGGAATTTTGCAGCTCTAAGTCAATGATTTTAAATAGCGATAACCAGAGTTACGCAATACCTAGTTCAAAATCGAAGATTTCACGCACGCTACAAGCATATTGATATCAAGTATCATCACATCCGTGACATGTATAAAAACAAAGAAGTCGATCTAAATTAGATCTGTACTGGTGATACGTTAGCGGATATCTTGACTATTTGCAAAGAATTGAACATCAGAAATATACTATTGAAATGGGCCTATATTGGTTTACGTTTTTTTATATATTATATATATTGTGCTGAAAAGGAGTGTTATAAATTGAGTTCAAATTATGTGGCAACACAATTACTTCTCATGCTTTTGCTTTTGAACGTTGAACTAATCAGTCGACTTCGAGTACTTGTCTTTTTAGATTTTGTTTATTGTGTTGCAACAATCCTAAATTAACTACTTTGTTAACAATCCACTTAGGAAGATTAGAGGCAGATCACAAAAGGGGTATCTGGATTTTACTACAGGTAAAACAAATGATTTTTGAGGATTAAACCTCAGTTTATTTTCTCCAGCCCATTTGCTGATTTCAGTCAAGTCTTCATTAACCGTGGCACATAAATCCTCAATGATTTTCCCGACATGTGGGTCGGGATGGATAGAGTTGCAGATCAGCTGCATATGCATGCATTTTAACATTATTACATATAGAAACAAAGTCGTTGAAAAACATTGTGAACAGAAGTGGCCCAAGCACCGAGTCTTGGGGTACGCCACTACCATTAGATCTGAAACCCGAGTATCTATTCGTTACCTTAACCATTTGTGTCCTTCCGTCTAGATAGCTTTTCAGAAATAGAACAGCAGTATCTGAGAACTGAAGCAAGTTTGTAACTTTTTATAGAGCAAAGGTTGTTTTACACTGTCGAAAGCTTCCGAAAAATCTAAGAGGCAGACTAAATTGATGTAACCCTTATCAAACAATGTTCTGATGTCGTCAAAAATTTTTACAGCAGCAGTGGTGCAGATATGCCTTGGGCGAAAGACCGACTGGAGGAGTGACAGAAGATTGTTTGCACTGGGACGGCTAGAAAACTGCTCAGCCAAAAGGAAATCAAGCACTCTTGACAGTGACGAAAGAAAACTGATTGGACTAAAATCGCTAGGTACAGCGGCCGCTGTCTTTTTTGCGATAGGTATTATCGTAGCAATTTTCCAGATCGTGGGAAATATATATGTGCACAAGGGGGCTAATTATGTAAGGCAGAGTAAGCTTGACAAACCTAATATCGATCCCATCATCGCCAATAGCATTTGATTTAACATTTAGAATACATCTTACAACATCTGGCTCATTCACTGCAGTAAACTGAAATATCTTAGGAAGAGTGGGGGATATATTAATGAGCGAGTTAGAGTTGGAAGTGATGGTCAAGGGACTAGATACACAAAAGTATTAAGAAAATCTGTATTTAAAGAACAACCTCCATCTCTAATGTTGCTTATACCAATTTCCTTTAAGTTATTCCAGTTTCTTTGACGGCAGTGATGTTCTTAGTTTCGAAAAGAAGAACCTTTTTTTTTGAGAGTTCGACAGCCGATTTAGCTACGTTTCTAGCCCTCTTATATTCTTCCCAGTTAAGCGCGGTAGGATTTCGTTTCCATCTAGTGTAAGACTTTTGTCGTTTTTTCAGTGCCTGCTTAATGGAATTCGTGAACCATAGGCAGTCACTGTTTGCAATTCGGGAAGAGCGAAGAGGCACGTGAATATCGAATAAATGACATATTTTGCTCAAAAAAAAGTTTTATTTATCATCAACTGTACTTAGAAACCAGTATTCCATCCAGTTGATATATATTCTAACAGTATCAGCAAAGAGAGCGTTAAGATTAACTGATTAATAATAGCGATAAATAAATGTTCTACTTGCATCAACAGGCATGAGGTGAATATCGAGTGTGCAAAAAATAAGGTTATGACGGGAAAGAAACGATATCTGATCAAATAATAAAACCGTCGAGATATCAGAATCTGCAAAAAAGTCGAGCAGACTAGGTATTATTTCCGAAGCGAGTGGGCTCCACAGAGTTGACAGTAGAAAGGCCGACTTCAGACAAATCGTCAAGAAGTTTCTTGGTTATGCTATCCGAGCAGAGCAGATTAATATTGAAGTCACCACATATTATCAGATGGTAATAGCCAATTAAACAACTGGAAGAAAATAATGATTCCAGACTAGAATTGCGATTAGGATTATAAACACAACTGAGAAAAATTTTAATTCTACAATCACAAATTTAAGTATACAGGAACTCAACCTCAGTTTCGATAAGTTTATTAAAAAATTTAAATTTGTTTTACAATATATTGCAATGTCTCCTCCCCTCCTATTTTGTACATGTCGGTAAAGGTTATATAGTTTTTTATATTTAGCAGCGAGTCCTTAATACATATTATTGTCAAACTAAGTTTCCGTGACACAAAGAATGTCAACAGAGGATTCAGCAAAGATATAATTTGCACAGTTTTATTGGAAGTCATTGAGACTTTCCAATATTATTTACTATTACCGGAGTTCTCAGACGCATTGTGCACTGTTTTGTGCAGTTCATCTATGCTGCAGTCTAATATGAAATGTATTTCAACACAGTCTTTACTACAGTACCATCTGGTGTTAGAGATATAGCAGAATATATAACTCCTAAACATTTACCGTATCACTATAAGATATCACGTTCGAGGTGTTTGGTTTGTATAGGAGATGCCACGTCCCATTATCTTATACTACATTCCATTATTTTTAAACCATCTCGTACACAAAACATATTTTCGAGTTCTAGCAAAACAAGCGCACAATTTTCATATTGTATATATAGATTACAGAATGTTTCACTAAAATTCCTATAACTGATGAACCAATACACATACAAAGTCCGTGTATATATAAAAATGACGCCACTTTTCATGACTGCTTCGTTTCAAGCATTACAGAGAACATCAATTACTAGCACAATTGCAACTTATTTTTATATGGTATATATGTGGTGCGTGCCAAGCAAATATATTTTATAATTTTTTACTCCAGGAAATATTTTTTTTTTTATGTATTTTATTTTACAAATTTATTTTCGAACAGTTTTATTTTATATGATTCTATATTTTAATTTTCGAACTTATTTGTTTAAAGAATTTCCGCGAACAAAAATTTTCTAATGAACATTTTGATAACGAAAAATATGAAAAAATTTAAATATGATTTGAAAATATTTTTATACAAGTGTTTTCTTAACTAAGAGTAAATTTCACATAAAGTAACAAGGTAACAGATAATAACACATAAAACTCATAAAGTAGTTAATAGGTAAAAACATAAAGTCATTAAAATTAGAATACAAGACAACAGTAAATGATATTGATGTTAAATCAAATTAAAAAAAGGTATGTAAGTTTGATGTTAAGATAAAGTGTAAGAACTAACGGATGTGGTGATAATACAAGCTACCACATATATATATTAGACCTTCCAAAAAACAAAACAAAATTTTTTTTCTTTTTGTGAGCACAGGGATAAAAATGTTCGTGTATGTTATGTATCGGAAACAAGCCCTTAAAATTTGGTACGAAAATATTGATGCTTAGTACTCGACCATAGACGTTATGTGGCGCTGCGCCTGTTATTAAAAATATGTGAACTATAAGCCCGATAAGCGTACATGAAATGAATAATAATAAACTTATTTAAAGTTAATGAGAGAAGAGGAAGTAAAAAAAGAGTCCATTGTAAAACATGGAAGAAAGAGATTTTAAGAATAGTTGTTTGTATGGAGAACTTGTTGGTTTTGTCTGTAGGAATAGCCGATTATTTTGTACCTGGAATGTTAGAAGGGAATCTTTCACTCAGTGAGTTTCAGATTTATCAGAGAAGAATAATAGAAAGAATCTCCAAATTAAAAACTAAATAATTATGGAAAGTTCAAATATTCATTTTTCTTTATTGGAAAATGTAAGAAAAGTTATATTTGGTTGAGAATAGGTCTTACCCGTTTTAGGCGGTAAAATATAGTGGAAGAAAATAGTTTTTATTTTAAGCAAGGAAGCTTAAATTAGTTATGGCGGAGTTATAGCAGATAAAGATAAAGATAAAGATAAAGATAAAGATAAAGGTAAAGATAAAGATAAAGATAAAGATAAAGATAAAGATAAAGATAAAGATAAAGATAAAGATAAAGATAAAGATAAAGATAAAGATAAAGATAAAGATAAAGATAAAGATAAAGATAAAGATAAAGATAAAGATAAAGATAAAGATAAAGATAAAGATAAAGATAAAGATAAAGATAAAGATAAAGATAAAGATAAAGATAAAGATAAAGATAAAGATAAAGATAAAGATAAAGATAAAGATAAAGATAAAGATAAAGATAAAGATAAAGATAAAGATAAAGATAAAGATAAAGATAAAGATAAAGATAAAGATAAAGATAAAGATAAAGATAAAGATAAAGATAAAGATAAAGATAAAGATAAAGATAAAGATAAAGATAAAGATAAAGATAAAGATAAAGATAAAGATAAAGATAAAGATAAAGATAAAGATAAAGATAAAGATAAAGATAAAGATAAAGATAAAGATAAAGATAAAGATAAAGATAAAGATAAAGAAAAAGATAAAGATAAAGATAAAGATAAAGATAAAGATAAAGATAAAGATAAAGATAAAGATAAAGATAAAGATAAAGATAAAGATAAAGATAAAGATAAAGATAAAGATAAAGATAAAGATAAAGATAAAGATAAAGATAAAGATAAAGATAAAGATAAAGATAAAGATAAAGATAAAGATAAAGATAAAGATAAAGATAAAGATAAAGATAAAGATAAAGATAAAGATAAAGATAAAGATAAAGATAAAGATAAAGATAAAGATAAAGATAAAGATAAAGATAAAGATAAAGATAAAGATAAAGATAAAGATAAAGATAAAGATAAAGATAAAGATAAAGATAAAGATAAAGATAAAGATAAAGATAAAGATAAAGATAAAGATAAAGATAAAGATAAAGATAAAGATAAAGATAAAGATAAAGATAAAGATAAAGATAAAGATAAAGATAAAGATAAAGATAAAGATAAAGATAAAGATAAAGATAAAGATAAAGATAAAGATAAAGATAAAGATAAAGATAAAGATAAAGATAAAGATAAAGATAAAGATAAAGATAAAGATAAAGATAAAGATAAAGATAAAGATAAAGATAAAGATAAAGATAAAGATAAAGATAAAGATAAAGATAAAGATAAAGATAAAGATAAAGATAAAGATAAAGATAAAGATAAAGATAAAGATAAAGATAAAGATAAAGATAAAGATAAAGATAAAGATAAAGATAAAGATAAAGATAAAGATAAAGATAAAGATAAAGATAAAGATAAAGATAAAGATAAAGATAAAGATAAAGATAAAGATAAAGATAAAGATAAAGATAAAGATAAAGATAAAGATAAAGATAAAGATAAAGATAAAGATAAAGATAAAGATAAAGATAAAGATAAAGATAAAGATAAAGATAAAGATAAAGATAAAGATAAAGATAAAGATAAAGATAAAGATAAAGATAAAGATAAAGATAAAGATAAAGATAAAGATAAAGATAAAGATAAAGATAAAGATAAAGATAAAGATAAAGATAAAGATAAAGATAAAGATAAAGATAAAGATAAAGATAAAGATAAAGATAAAGATAAAGATAAAGATAAAGATAAAGATAAAGATAAAGATAAAGATAAAGATAAAGATAAAGATAAAGATAAAGATAAAGATAAAGATAAAGATAAAGATAAAGATAAAGATAAAGATAAAGATAAAGATAAGATAAAGATAAAGATAAAGATAAAGATAAAGATAAAGATAAAGATAAAGATAAAGATAAAGATAAAGATAAAGATAAAGATAAAGATAAAGATAAAGATAAAGATAAAGATAAAGATAAAGATAAAGATAAAGATAAAGATAAAGATAAAGATAAAGATAAAGATAAAGATAAAGATAAAGATAAAGATAAAGATAAAGATAAAGATAAAGATAAAGATAAAGATAAAGATAAAGATAAAGATAAAGATAAAGATAAAGATAAAGATAAAGATAAAGATAAAGATAAAGATAAAGATAAAGATAAAGATAAAGATAAAGATAAAGATAAAGATAAAGATAAAGATAAAGATAAAGATAAAGATAAAGATAAAGATAAAGATAAAGATAAAGATAAAGATAAAGATAAAGATAAAGATAAAGATAAAGATAAAGATAAAGATAAAGATAAAGATAAAGATAAAGATAAAGATAAAGATAAAGATAAAGATAAAGATAAAGATAAAGATAAAGATAAAGATAAAGATAAAGATAAAGATAAAGATAAAGATAAAGATAAAGATAAAGATAAAGATAAAGATAAAGATAAAGATAAAGATAAAGATAAAGATAAAGATAAAGATAAAGATAAAGATAAAGATAAAGATAAAGATAAAGATAAAGATAAAGATAAAGATAAAGATAAAGATAAAGATAAAGATAAAGATAAAGATAAAGATAAAGATAAAGATAAAGATAAAGATAAAGATAAAGATAAAGATAAAGATAAAGATAAAGATAAAGATAAAGATAAAGATAAAGATAAAGATAAAGATAAAGATAAAGATAAAGATAAAGATAAAGATAAAGATAAAGATAAAGATAAAGATAAAGATAAAGATAAAGATAAAGATAAAGATAAAGATAAAGATAAAGATAAAGATAAAGATAAAGATAAAGATAAAGATAAAGATAAAGATAAAGATAAAGATAAAGATAAAGATAAAGATAAAGATAAAGATAAAGATAAAGATAAAGATAAAGATAAAGATAAAGATAAAGATAAAGATAAAGATAAAGATAAGATAAAGATAAAGATAAAGATAAAGATAAAGATAAAGATAAAGATAAAGATAAAGATAAAGATAAAGATAAAGATAAAGATAAAGATAAAGATAAAGATAAAGATAAAGATAAAGATAAAGATAAAGATAAAGATAAAGATAAAGATAAAGATAAAGATAAAGATAAAGATAAAGATAAAGATAAAGATAAAGATAAAGATAAAGATAAAGATAAAGATAAAGATAAAGATAAAGATAAAGATAAAGATAAAGATAAAGATAAAGATAAAGATAAAGATAAAGATAAAGATAAAGATAAAGATAAAGATAAAGATAAAGATAAAGATAAAGATAAAGATAAAGATAAAGATAAAGATAAAGATAAAGATAAAGATAAAGATAAAGATAAAGATAAAGATAAAGATAAAGATAAAGATAAAGATAAAGATAAAGATAAAGATAAAGATAAAGATAAAGATAAAGATAAAGATAAAGATAAAGATAAAGATAAAGATAAAGATAAAGATAAAGATAAAGATAAAGATAAAGATAAAGATAAAGATAAAGATAAAGATAAAGATAAAGATAAAGATAAAGATAAAGATAAAGATAAAGATAAAGATAAAGATAAAGATAAAGATAAAGATAAAGATAAAGATAAAGATAAAGATAAAGATAAAGATAAAGATAAAGATAAAGATAAAGATAAAGATAAAGATAAAGATAAAGATAAAGATAAAGATAAAGATAAAGATAAAGATAAAGATAAAGATAAAGATAAAGATAAAGATAAAGATAAAGATAAAGATAAAGATAAAGATAAAGATAAAGATAAAGATAAAGATAAAGATAAAGATAAAGATAAAGATAAAGATAAAGATAAAGATAAAGATAAAGATAAAGATAAAGATAAAGATAAAGATAAAGATAAAGATAAAGATAAAGATAAAGATAAAGATAAAGATAAAGATAAAGATAAAGATAAAGATAAAGATAAAGATAAAGATAAAGATAAAGATAAAGATAAAGATAAAGATAAAGATAAAGATAAAGATAAAGATAAAGATAAAGATAAAGATAAAGATAAAGATAAAGATAAAGATAAAGATAAAGATAAAGATAAAGATAAAGATAAAGATAAAGATAAAGATAAAGATAAAGATAAAGATAAAGATAAAGATAAAGATAAAGATAAAGATAAAGATAAAGATAAAGATAAAGATAAAGATAAAGATAAAGATAAAGATAAAGATAAAGATAAAGATAAAGATAAAGATAAAGATAAAGATAAAGATAAAGATAAAGATAAAGATAAAGATAAAGATAAAGATAAAGATAAAGATAAAGATAAAGATAAAGATAAAGATAAAGATAAAGATAAAGATAAAGATAAAGATAAAGATAAAGATAAAGATAAAGATAAAGATAAAGATAAAGATAAAGATAAAGATAAAGATAAAGATAAAGATAAAGATAAAGATAAAGATAAAGATAAAGATAAAGATAAAGATAAAGATAAAGATAAAGATAAAGATAAAGATAAAGATAAAGATAAAGATAAAGATAAAGATAAAGATAAAGATAAAGATAAAGATAAAGATAAAGATAAAGATAAAGATAAAGATAAAGATAAAGATAAAGATAAAGATAAAGATAAAGATAAAGATAAAGATAAAGATAAAGATAAAGATAAAGATAAAGATAAAGATAAAGATAAAGATAAAGATAAAGATAAAGATAAAGATAAAGATAAAGATAAAGATAAAGATAAAGATAAAGATAAAGATAAAGATAAAGATAAAGATAAAGATAAAGATAAAGATAAAGATAAAGATAAAGATAAAGATAAAGATAAAGATAAAGATAAAGATAAAGATAAAGATAAAGATAAAGATAAAGATAAAGATAAAGATAAAGATAAAGATAAAGATAAAGATAAAGATAAAGATAAAGATAAAGATAAAGATAAAGATAAAGATAAAGATAAAGATAAAGATAAAGATAAAGATAAAGATAAAGATAAAGATAAAGATAAAGATAAAGATAAAGATAAAGATAAAGATAAAGATAAAGATAAAGATAAAGATAAAGATAAAGATAAAGATAAAGATAAAGATAAAGATAAAGATAAAGATAAAGATAAAGATAAAGATAAAGATAAAGATAAAGATAAAGATAAAGATAAAGATAAAGATAAAGATAAAGATAAAGATAAAGATAAGATAAAGATAAAGATAAAGATAAAGATAAAGATAAAGATAAAGATAAAGATAAAGATAAAGATAAAGATAAAGATAAAGATAAAGATAAAGATAAAGATAAAGATAAAGATAAAGATAAAGATAAAGATAAAGATAAAGATAAAGATAAAGATAAAGATAAAGATAAAGATAAAGATAAAGATAAAGATAAAGATAAAGATAAAGATAAAGATAAAGATAAAGATAAAGATAAAGATAAAGATAAAGATAAAGATAAAGATAAAGATAAAGATAAAGATAAAGATAAAGATAAAGATAAAGATAAAGATAAAGATAAAGATAAAGATAAAGATAAA
Organism: Coremacera marginata; assembly: GCA_914767935.1. Taxonomy (NCBI): domain Eukaryota; kingdom Metazoa; phylum Arthropoda; class Insecta; order Diptera; family Sciomyzidae; genus Coremacera; species Coremacera marginata. Next base: position 87,219,000 of record OU612044.1, on the reverse strand, counting down.
GATAAAGATAAAGATAAAGATAAAGATAAAGATAAAGATAAAGATAAAGATAAAGATAAAGATAAAGATAAAGATAAAGATAAAGATAAAGATAAAGATAAAGATAAAGATAAAGATAAAGATAAAGATAAAGATAAAGATAAAGATAAAGATAAAGATAAAGATAAAGATAAAGATAAAGATAAAGATAAAGATAAAGATAAAGATAAAGATAAAGATAAAGATAAAGATAAAGATAAAGATAAAGATAAAGATAAAGATAAAGATAAAGATAAAGATAAAGATAAAGATAAAGATAAAGATAAAGATAAAGATAAAGATAAAGATAAAGATAAAGATAAAGATAAAGATAAAGATAAAGATAAAGATAAAGATAAAGATAAAGATAAAGATAAAGATAAAGATAAAGATAAAGATAAAGATAAAGATAAAGATAAAGATAAAGATAAAGATAAAGATAAAGATAAAGATAAAGATAAAGATAAAGATAAAGATAAAGATAAAGATAAAGATAAAGATAAAGATAAAGATAAAGATAAAGATAAAGATAAAGATAAAGATAAAGATAAAGATAAAGATAAAGATAAAGATAAAGATAAAGATAAAGATAAAGATAAAGATAAAGATAAAGATAAAGATAAAGATAAAGATAAAGATAAAGATAAAGATAAAGATAAAGATAAAGATAAAGATAAAGATAAAGATAAAGATAAAGATAAAGATAAAGATAAAGATAAAGATAAAGATAAAGATAAAGATAAAGATAAAGATAAAGATAAAGATAAAGATAAAGATAAAGATAAAGATAAAGATAAAGATAAAGATAAAGATAAAGATAAAGATAAAGATAAAGATAAAGATAAAGATAAAGATAAAGATAAAGATAAAGATAAAGATAAAGATAAAGATAAAGATAAAGATAAAGATAAAGATAAAGATAAAGATAAAGATAAAGATAAAGATAAAGATAAAGATAAAGATAAAGATAAAGATAAAGATAAAGATAAAGATAAAGATAAAGATAAAGATAAAGATAAAGATAAAGATAAAGATAAAGATAAAGATAAAGATAAAGATAAAGATAAAGATAAAGATAAAGATAAAGATAAAGATAAAGATAAAGATAAAGATAAAGATAAAGATAAAGATAAAGATAAAGATAAAGATAAAGATAAAGATAAAGATAAAGATAAGGATAAAGATAAAGATAACGATAACGATAACGATAACGATAACGATAACGATAACGATAACGATAACGATAACGATAACGATAACGATAACGATAACGATAACGATAAAGATAAAGATAGAGATAGAGATAGAGATAGAGATAGAGATAGAGATAGAGATAGAGATAGAGATAGAGATAGAGATAGAGATAGAGATAGAGATAGAGATAGAGATAGAGATAGAGATAGAGATAGAGATAGAGATAAAGATAAAGATAAAGATAAAGATAAAGATAAAGATAAAGATAAAGATAAAGATAAAGATAAAGATAAAGAAAAGGAAAAAGATAAAGATAAAGATAAAGATAAAGATAAAGATAAAGATAAAGATAAAGATAAAGATAAAGATAAAGATAAAGATAAAGATAAAGATAAAGATAAAGATAAAGATAAAGATAAAGATAAAGATAAAGATAACGATAACGATAACGATAACGATAACGATAACGATAACGATAGAGATAGAGATAGAGATAGAGATAGAGATAGAGATAGAGATAAAGATAAAGATAGAGATAGAGATAGAGATAGAGATAGAGATAGAGATAGAGATAGAGGTAAAGGTAATGGTTTATATTTGTAGAAACAACCGGATTTTGTTTTTATTATTAAGAAGATGGAAGGACAACACGTTTAACAATTGGATGTGTTATAAGTCCTCGCTCAGCTTGAATGTCGGCTACTCTAACCCGATTATTGTTTCCTAAATAAACCTTCTTTATTCTACCTAGACGACATTCATTGGGAAGTAAATTTTCTTCGCGAATAACAACCATGCAATTTTCTTCAAGATTTTCTTGAGGCTTTTTCCATTTGTAGATCTTTTAGATATTCGTTTTTCCATCTTGAACAAAAATGTTGTTGTAGAGCTTTGAGCCTCTGCCAATGATTTATAATCGATTTTGCTTCTTCATTAATTTGTGGTTCTAATGGAGCTAAAAGCGGACCACCCATAAGAAAATGCCCTGGAGTAAGTGCAGATGTATCTGCAGGATCTTCTGACAAAGGAGAGATTCCGGCGATTTTTCGAAAATGAGTTTTAAAACTTTTGATGTCGGCCTCCCATATGTGGAGCGCCAGGTGAAATAAAGTGCCAAGATATATTTTGATGACTGAAATAAGAGCATAATGTTCTATGCAAAGATCGAAAAAAATCACGTGTCCATTATCAGAGTACAAATGTAAAGGATAACCACTCCTTGAAATAAAGCGATTGAAAGCTGCTAGGAATACCGGCGTGGTTAGTGTACTTGTAGGTTCTAGGTGAATTGCCCTTGTGGCAAAGCAAGCAAATACGCAAACGTAGCCCTTTGTTATCAGACAGGCTCGGCCTGTATAGTTCTTTATATCAAAAAGACCTGCAAAATTGAGGCCAGTGTATGCAAAAGGTCTCGTGAAAGTCGTGCGGTCAGGAGGTAATGCTCTCATGCGTGCGCATATATCGTTTGAAAATACACAAGTTTTGCAGTTGAAAATTGTTGTCTTGATTAGATTTTTAACTTTTGGAATCCAAAATTGTAAGCGAATCGAACGCAAGACAGTTGATTGCCTCCGTGCAGTGAAATTTCATGAGAAAACCGGACTAGAAGACGTGAAAATTGGCAATTGTAGGGAAGTACTATAGGATGTCGCTAATCGTACGACAAGGCAGGTGAAGCTACAAGTCTGCCACATACTCTTAAAATACCTGAGTCGTCTAGGAATGGATTAAGATTTAGCAGTGTACTAGATGAAAGAATCTCTTTTTTTTGAGATAGTGCACAATATTCGTTTGAATATCCCACCTTTTGACAAAGAGTTGTCAAACGATTTTTAACATTACGTACTTCTGAACTTGAAATAGTAATCGATGTTTCTGCGTTTTTAGTACGATAAATTGGATGTGTGCGATGTAAAAATCTAAACCTGTATGCGATTACTCTAACTGCCTTTGAAAAGGATGAGAAACGGTCGAGAATATCCTCGAAATTTTGGAAAAATGTAAAATTTGATTTAATTGGTTTAATTTCAAGCTGCGTTTCATGAGTCTCGTCTTGAACTAGTTTTGGCCAATGTTCAGGGGAACCTCTTAGCCAATGAGGCCCATGCCACCATAGGTCATTACCAAGAAGTCCTTGTGGTAAAAGTCCACGGCTTGCTAAGTCTGCTGGATTGGAATGAGTGTCTACATGAAACCAGTTGTCACAACTAACACTTTCAATGATCTTAGAAAGTCGGTTAGCCACAAACGTTTTCCATGGACATGATGGTTTCTTAGCCATGCGAGCACGATAGTTGAATCTGTCCAGAAGAATAGTTTGTACTTATCGATATTTATTTGTGGAATCAGAGAGTCAACCATGTCTGCCAAGAGTAATGCTCCACATAACTCAATTTTTGGTATAGAAATAGTTTTTATAGGAGCAACCTTTGTCTTGGATGTTAACAAATGGGTTTCAACTGGACTTGACTAAGAATCAATTCGAACATAGATTGTTGTAGCGTATCCTTTTTCTGACGCATCACAAAATGCGTTAGAGGTCCACTTACGAAGTGAGAACCCTGCTGGATCAAGAGCCATAATGAGTGCATCTTTAGCCTTAATTGCCGAGGGAATATCATGGCTACCGGCGAGAACATCATCGACATACTGGAGATACATGAAATATTACTAGCCAGTGGATATGATGTCCAAACATCATCAGCTAACTGAAAAAGGGTTCGGATAGCTAGGTATGGAGCACAACTGACCCCAAAGGTAACTGTGGTTAGCTCGAAATCGTGAATTTCATCTGTGAAAGATGCTCGAAAGAGTATTCTTTGATTAGGAGTGTGGTTGGTGTCAACGAGAATTTGACGGTACATCTTTTGAATGTCACTGTTTAAAACATACTAATAAAAGCGCCATTTTCATATTAATAGTGTCAAATCAGATTGCAGTACCGGACCAGTATACAAAATATCTTTTCTGTTTTGTGAACTTTGAAGTGAGAACTTTTTAAATATGACCCTGGTGAAAATATTCTTTTATAACCTCGTCATATTCATTCTTAAGCTCTGGATTTTTGTTAAGTTGTAACTCATTTCTCTGAATTTGGGCACAAGCTATAGCACGTGATTTAGTGAGCTGAATATTTTCCGAAAAGTCTTCTTTAAACGGAAGAGAAACGATAATCGCCCATTCTCGCCTCGTCTCGTATGTAATATCGGAATGTAATATTCTTCACAAGCACGATCGGAATGTGTTAACAGAGGTTTTCTGGGAACGTCTTCCACCTCCCAAAAACGAAAAATCTATTGGTCAATAGATACTTCATTGAAATAAGAAACCAAAGTTTTTCAATTAAATTCTGCGCTACTCTTTAGGGGGCAGTTAGTATCCATCCGAAGATAGTTTCTTGAGCCAGCAATGAACCACAAATATTAAGAGATCAACTTGAGAACTCTTGAAGAACTCAGCGTCTTCAAGTTTGATATTTGGAAGATTAGAAAATAACGCTGGGTCAACGGAACTTGTTGGCAGATTTTCCGTAAGATGAGGCAGGACAAGTGCTCAAGCTTCGATACGTATGTTGGGATCTAGAGGTGAGCTTAGCATGAACGAACAAATCATTTGTGCCTTTGCAGACATTGCATTATTCAAACCTGATATTTTAGCTGGAACTGCGCTACAAGGAAGTTTTAACAATATTGAAAGTTTTTCAGAAATGAAAGTACTTTCGGATCCAGAATTAATAAGTGCACGTGCAGAATAAATTATACCGAAGTGGCATATTCGAACCACTGCGGTACCCAAGAGAATACTTTTTGACCTAGAAGCGAAGCAATTTTGAATTATATTAAATGATGTGGAATCTTCAGTGGACTGTATTTCGAAGGGCTCCATCCTAGGTCTACATATGTTAGACGTAGAAGCAACTGGAGTTACAGATGTGAAATTAGAGTTAGAATTAAATTTGGAATTACCACTGGAACTGGTATTGCCATTGGCATTGAAATTGGAATAAGCATTGGAATTTGAATAACCATTGTAATTGGGATTAACATTCAAACTAGTATTAGTGTTGGAGTTCGAATCGGACATATCTCTATGCAAAAGAGTATTATTATATACTTACCTTCAAGTGCAAATATGAGGAGTATCTGAAATTAAATTTTTGGTGTAACAAACTTTGACTTCGTAGAAGATTTAATATCGGAGACGATCTCAAGTGTTTGAAACCGACTTGTTAAAAAAGAATCTTGTTCTTCCCATTTAGGAATCTCAGTTTTGCTCTTGAGTGATTGTTCCCAAAGAGCAAGTGTTGCATCGGGCAAACGAGTCGAACAAAGAAATATGAAAATTGAATCCCAGTTATCAATTTTTATATCATATTTCTTGAGAGCAGAAATGAAACCATAAATGTCACGTTGAAGTTTTTTAATTAAACTTCCGGATTCAGTGGCAACAATGTCAAGGTTAAAAAGAGTTCGAAGTTGACGAGAACTCGTTTGTTTTCGAAACGATCTTTAAGATTTTGCCAAGCTGTGGAAAAACCTTCATTAGTAAGTGGAGATTTTTTTACAACGTAACGAGCCTCGTCTCGTGTTTTTTGGTTTAAATGGAATAATTTTTCAACTGAACTCAATCTTGAATTATTGATGTATATGGCTGTGAACATGTCACGAAACGGTGGCCAGGATAGATAGTCTCCATTGAAAATTTATGTATCACATGGTGGTAAGTGGATAGAATGACTGGAACAATCACGCTTTCTTGGATGCGTCGTTGTTGAAATAGCTGCCGTCGATAGTTCCTGGATATACTCGCCAATTTTAGCTATGCAGCGAACATAGTTGGAATATGACGTCTGATAGCGATTCTTCAGCACTTCTATCTCCTCGTCGGGTTCAACGTCCTTTGCATTTGAAAGTTCATCCTTGTATGCAGCTTTAACGGATTGCCAAATTGACTTAATTTCCGATGAACATCTAGCGAATGCATTGAATACTTGGTTAATGTAGCATCGCCAAAATCAGCTTCAAAGTCCCTCAGATTATTAGTCAGACGGATAAATTTTTCAAGAGAAGCCATTTTTTTTTTTGTTAAGTTAACCAATCTAAAGAACCAAAACCGCTGTAAGTAACGAATAACAACGAAGATGGAAGAAATTCCAACAAACGAATGTAATACGAAGACGGCAGTCAAAGAAAGTACTTCTGATTGAACCTTAATCGGTTATAAATATAAAAGCATAAAATTCTAAAAAGTTAAAAGGATTACGAATAAACCCTGTTTTTAGACCATGTGGAAAACAGAAATACTTGTGTTTTGCGAAAGCGGAATAAAAAGAATAGTTTTGCTTTAATTCAATCGAGAAAAAAAAAATTAAGCAATTAAAAAAAAAATATGAAATGTTCAGAGTCAACGCAACGTGAGCAAGACACACTGTGTTCTACTAACACAGCAACGAAATCAACGAAATGGGAAATAAACACGCGAATAAATCGACAGCTTAAATTTAAGTTATCAAAAAAAAAAATTTGTTTCACAACAGCAACGAAAGCGGATATGTGCTCGAAAGATAATGGACAGCATACAATTTTTTGTAGAGAAAGATTGGTTGTAATAAAAATTTCCTTTGCTAATGAAACACAATAAATTTGTTTTTTATTTGTATTTTGAAATATACATATGAGGATTGTTGGGGACAAGGTTGCTATCTACCCTTTTCTTCACTATTATATTACAACAGAACAATTTTTGGTTGTTTGCAATTTAAATTGCAATTATCAAAAACAAACTAGAGAAAAAAAATTATTTGTTGAACTCAATTTGAAATTTTCAAAATAAAATTCGAAAAAGTTGCCCGTTAAATTAATTGATTTTTATGAAAAAATATTAGAAAAATATTGTTGAAGAAACACAGGTAAAAATTAAAAAATATCAAACCGTCACTGCAATTGCTTGGACCTGGAATGTGCATGTAGTCATATATAACATTAGTTAAATCAGTAAAAGAAAAAAAATTCTCTTTTGTTCGTTACTTTATGATTTTTTTATTTAAGAATGGATTTCTTTGAACTATTAAAAAAAAATATGAACTGCAAAATAAATTTGAAATCAAAAACACAAGATGAAAACTTTATGAAAACCGTCACTGGAAAAAACACTTGCACTTGCTTGCGTTATGTTGTTGAGAGTAACAAATCAACAAGTTGAGCGCTTGTTGCTTGAGCGCAACCTTATGAATGTTTGTATGTTTATTGGTAGTATAAGATTTCATTATTTATTGCATATTAAATAAGAATTTATTAATTTTAATATTGTTTTAAAAGATTTGATTTTTTATATGTTTTTTTCTATTTGTTTTTTTTTTTTATTAAAAAACAATATTAAAAAAAGCAATCAATAAAAATCAGAGATTATATTTTTTCAAAAATATAAGTAATTCTAACACCGTCACTGGATAAGAGCTTTCTTATTGCAAATAATTTAACATGTACACAATTTTGCAGATCGTTGGAGAGAACGAATTTATGCAAACTGTTACACATGTGAGAAAATATGAGCACTGTGACTATGTAATGAGAGCAAGAACAATGTTTGAACGTGAAAAAAAGGGCGGAAACACTAACACAATGATAAATGTAATATTACAATTGAGTTAAAATTTAAAGAGATTTAGTTATGTTAATTTATGTATTAAAAATTATACATGGGACTGACTTTTGTGTAACCCCTGTTACCTTAATGTCACCTTTTGAATATGTTTTGGTATATTATGCCGAATATAATGTTTTATGAAATATTCTCTCATCTTTATTAATAATTTTAATGTTTGTGACTTTTGTATCCTGTTTATTTGTATATAACTTTAAATTTATTTATTTGTAAGTAACTATTTTAAGCCTTTTTCATAGACTTTCTTTGGGTAACTTTCAAAAATGCTTTTTATATTTTTGTTTTTTCTCTAACTTTTCACGACTTTTCAATATTTTAACTTTTCTTTAAACCTTTAATTTCTTGAACTTTTCGCAACTTTTAATTTTTTTTCAATATACTATATATTTCTTACACTTTTCGCAGCTTTTTTTTTATATTTTTTAAAACGCACTATTTTAAAATATTGAATGACTAAGTTGTTAAATGTTTCTAAGAAATGTTATTTCAAACTTTATATGTTTTCACAATTTTGTTTCCGTTTTTTAAGTTTTATTTTGAAGAACTCTTTTATATTAATTTAACCTGCACGTACGCTTGCACTTAAAACCAAGATCTAATTATACTAAGAGAAAACAATGCAAACGTACCTGACTTAATGTGGCAAGTTGGATGATGTTTTTAATTTGGACCTCTGGAGTTCTCTTTTAGAGTTGCAGTAAAATTGGAGTAGGATTTACTAGATGAAATCTCTTCTTTTGGACAGATCCGGTTCGTGAAGACTAACGTTTGAATGGAGAACTTGTTGGTTTTGTCTGTAAGAAGAGCTGATTATTTTGTATCTGGAACACTAGAAGGGAATCTTTCACTCAGTGAGTTTCAGATTTATCAGAGAAGAATAATAGAAAGAATCTCCAAATTAAAAACTATAAATAATTATGGAAAGTTCAAATATTCATTTTTCTTTATTGGAAAATGTAAGAAAAGTTATATTTGGTTGAGAATAGGTCTTACCCGTTTTAGGCTGTAAAATATAGTGGAAGAAAATAGTTTTTATTTTAAGCAAGGAAGCTTAAATTAGTTATGGCTTATATTAGTTTGGAATTAGTACCTCTTCACGTCAACAATAGTTAACATTAGATTTCATAATTTTATTGGAATGTACAGTTCATGTTAAAATTTTGATATATAAAATTAAGGACTTATAAGATTCAATACTAATAAAAAAGTTCAAAATATTTGGAAGCGTACACCGGCGTTGACAAATATTTTCGTACCAAATTTTAAGGGCTTGTTTTCAATGCATAATCGAACATTTTTATCCTTGTGCTCACAAAAAAAGACACTTCGATTTTTTTTGAGCCGGTCTAATATATATAGATCTTACTCAAATGTCTATCACTCATGAACCAATACACATACAAGGATCGTTTATACATAAAAACATTTGTATTGACGTTATCTTTCATTTCACTAAACTTTTGACATGTGTGGTGATTTTATCGTGGTTAGTGAAATGTCATGCGCGCTATAGCTTAAATAAAATCAAATGCTTTCGGTGAAGATGAAACCTCAATTAAGGGAGTATTTCTAGTTGGAAGGTTGTTTTTAAACCCTTTTTGAAAAACATCTCATTTGAAAACGCAAAGAGTTATTTAAATTCTATTTTATTTGTTGTATTAAGAATATATTAAATTAAATAAAAATTTATTTTTTCCTTTGTACGAGGGCTGTTCAAAAAATTGTCAGTCTTCAAAGTTGGGCGTCGAAAAAACTCGACTTCGAATCATCTGAAATGGAAAAAGTAAACGGCGTTAGATTCAGTACAGATGTAATTCTGGTCTCTACCTCAATCATAATTTTGCGATTATTTTTTACAAAATGGTGGTCATTGAAAAATGAAAAATCGATTTTGGGTCTTTTTATTGTAGTTTAGTATAAAAAAAATAGTAAAAAATTGTTTAAAATTGTGATTGAGGTAGGAATCAGAATGGTGACAATTTTGCATTGATTGCACTTAGTTTCACAAAAATCGGTTCAGAACTACGGGCGCAATCTTGGCCGCAAGCTCGAAAAACGTGGTTTCGAGATAAAAGCGTTTAAGTTTGAAGTTATTTTTTTCATCAAAAAAAAAAAAAAAAATGGAAAATTTGAACATGCAGTTTTTGAAATTTGACAATTTTGCGTAGATTCTACTTGGTTTCATCAAAATCGGTTTAGTAGAACGGGAGAAGAGTGACTTCGAAGTTCAAACACGTGATTTTGAAAAAACTCAAAGAATATTTTAGGCAATAAAACATTTTTTTTTTGTGAAATACTTACATATATATATCGGCTATGCCAGCCCCATAAAGAACTCCTTCCTCTTCTTCAAAAAATGAGGACTCAGCGGCTCCTTGTGCTCTTCGAGCAGTTCTACCTCCTTTTGATGCGGCTAGAGCTCTGGCTTCGGACCATTTCAAACGTTCTTCGTTCCGAGACATGGCGAAATCATATGTGACGTTGCCAATCGGAAACGTTGAAAAAAAAACTCACGTTTCGCAGTTGTTTTTAGGTTAAAACTGTTACAGGTTTTTTTTTGCAATATTAAGACTTCTTTCACATTTTACAGTTTTTATTACACTATTTTTATAATATTTTCACTCAAATTAGCACAAATTTAACACCCGCGACCGCACTGCTTGCAACTTGGAAACATAAAATATTTTCTTCATTTGCAATTTCTACGAAATTCGTCGTTTTGACATATATCTTCCTTCTCATTATCCACTCTTAGTTGACGCGTAAGAGCACTCAGCGAAGCGGCCCTACCTTAACATTGTATCATGGTGGTGCGTACGTATGCTTGAAGTTGTCGATTGTAGCTTCTGCTACCGGTTTTTGCTAGGCGCACCAGCTCGGCGCACTGGTCAGACAGTTTTGGTGCTGAACAGCTTCATCAGTCGAGATTTTGTGCAAAAACGGCCTTCTTTATGTCAGGAACCGACTCTGGATGACGACGAATAGCGATGTTGTTAGTTCAGAGATGACTTTATCTGTGAGTTTGCCTGCACCCTTGCCGCCAATGCCTCTGTTCTCTTTTTTGGCATTGCGGAGTCTGGAGCCCATTCTTTTTTGAAAGTGCGATATAGATTCTTTTTTTTCGACGATTGGGTCGCCATTGTACGGATCTTTGAATGTTTTTGATGTCGCCGATATACTTGCAGTATTTTACGCCATGCTTTTCGACTGATATGGCGAACATTTTCTTTATCGCATCCACCTCCATCTTCCCAGAGTTTCCTTGATGGTTCACACGACATTCCTATTCGTGGTCTTCAATCCATATTTCATATGCCAGTGGGTCTTCTTCTTTCTTAGATTCCCAATACTTGCAACTGTTGCATACGCTGGACTTTACAACAGAGTCGACTATTTTTTTACTGTATTTGCCGATCAACGTTGTAGCGCCGTAAGGTGAAGAAAAGCCACGTTTTTTCCAAGTGCCATCACCTGATACGGTAAACATTGTTGGCTCGCACTGTGGATCGTCTGTGTTCATGGCATCTTCCTCTTCTTTCGCGGCTTTTGAAATGAAAGTTCTCCAGGGCAGTGTAGTATAACGAGTTACCCACACCTGTGCCGATATCCATGAGGCCACAAAACGTGTAAATGCCTTTTGGCCCAATGCCTAAAAGCATCATGGCAAAAATCAAGCGCCTGTTCATCAAATATGATTTGCCAACCAAAGACGACGAAAAAATGTATGTAGTGGTCGGGCAAGTGCAGTGAACACAAATTTTGAAGCCAATTCCATACGGCGATGCTTTTTTAAACTCGATTTTCCCTTCACATTTCGCACATATCACCAGATTAGCAATCGCCGAGAAAACTGTATAAAACTCCAAAATGCAATTCTCCGTTTTGTTGCCAATGCTTATGTCTTCGTTTTGATTTTTTTTTAACTTTTTTTTTGCCGGTGTACTTGTGAATTCGGTGTCCTCATCTCTTTTGTATTGGTTACCACGAAACTGGCGTTTCAAGGGACGAGTTTTTTGATTGCTGCCAGTGTTTCTTTTATTTTTATTTCTATTACTTTTTCTACCCATTGTCTTTAGCACAAACAAAAATTTTTATCAAAACTGTACTTTTCAAAACTGTATGCGCGCGCGAGTTATAAAGTCCTTTTTAATAAAAGACACTTTATGTTTTTAAAACACAACTTCTTTTATTCAGATCAAAACTAAAACTAAACTTTCTTACAACTAACAGAATAAATGTTACTTAAAATATACCAATAGTTTATCAATACACACATATCAATGTATGAGAATTTCTTCTTTTCTTCTTTCTTCTTTCTTCGTTGCAGTACAACGAAGATTACAAAATGTTTATGAAGTTACAAAACACTTAAGTGGGTCTCTGGGCTTGTTGGTGCAGTTAAAAAAAAGAGTAACATGATATTTGGAGTTGCTTAGCTGCATATTTTGAATTGACAAATATGTTTGGCAATTAATGAATTTGAATTTAAGTGTTAAATGATTTGGGTTGTTGCAATGAGGCAATAAATATTTAGTTTTTATTGTTTCTATATTTTGAAACAATTTCTTGTAATTTAATATTAATTGCCTCGTTTGTAACTCCTCCCCCATTTGATCTGAGATTCTCCTGGATCTCATTAGTTATAAATTTTTGTTTGTTTACAAATTTAACTTTATTTTTCTTAAACATTATTAACATAAATATTGCAGCAAGTATAATTAAAACTAATGTTGCATTTATTCCATAAGAGATGTTCTTATGATAATTTAGTTCTTCAATTTTTCTTATATTATTATAATGTTCTGTAATGATATTGTTAAAGTGAATGGGTGCTATTTCTGTCTTATTAATTGTATTTTCGTTCGAGTAAAAGTATCTGTCTTGGATTATTTCTATGTGGTTCTCGTAGTTTTCCTCCCCCATTTGTATTTTACAGTTACTAAATGTTACTAAATTATTTTTTGTAAGAGTAATGTTTCTATTATCGCAATTTTGTATTATTTCGAGGTTGTATGCATTCGTTACTAGTATTGTTTGTTCGTCCCATAGTTGTGTGTCTGTTTTGTTATTAAATTTATATTCGCAATTATTTGTTAAAATACAATTTTTACTTTTCTTTAAATGTTTTAGCGTTACATTTTCTTCGAAAGTAAATGTTTGATTATTGTAATTTATAACGAATTCTTGGTTTTGAATTATTTGCATGAACTTCGAATTCGGAATTGGTGTTATTATGTTAAGGTCTGTCCTTATAAATGATTGTGGTATCTGTATAGCAATAATAATACTATTGTCTTTATAGTCCATTATTCCTACCTTGAGAAGTTTCAGTTTATAAAAATCTATATTAAATGTTTCTATTTCTGACGAAGTCAATATACTTGGGTTTACTATGTTATTTTTTGCTGCTACTATATTATCTTGAATTTGGTCTATTTTTCTTTCTAGGTATTTAAGTTTCAACAGCTGGTCGGTGTAAAGCAATTTTCTTAAAATTTCGTTATTTTGCGATTTTATATTTAGAACAGTTGATTTCATTTTTATTCTGTCCTCTTCTATAGCTGTTTGTAAAATATTGAACGTATCATTAAAATGTGAGTTTAATTGTATTTGTTCGTTAATTGTTTCTATTGCGTTGTGCGAGTTTTTATTTGATATTTCTAAGCGTTCCAGAATTTCCTCCCTATCGTCATTGTCCATAGTGCCAAAAAGCCATTTGTGAGCTGAACCCACGAAATTAAGTAATCCTCTCTTTGTTCTGGTTTTGTTTGGAATAATTGTACGAATTTTTGATTTTATTAAATCTATTTCATTTTGCAAAAGTTGTTTACTATTTTCATTAAAATGGTCAATGTTAAGTTGTATTTTATTTAAAATATCAATAATTGTGTTTGTGTTTATAATGTGTATTACAGTGGTTGTTTGGTTTACTATTTCTACCTGGTTTAGTTTAATTTTAACGTATCCAGATGTTTCATAAATCGGGCTGATTTGCATTCCCATTACTGTTGTTGTCGTTGTTAGCAATATTATTATTGTTGCGAACCCCAAGGTTTGTATCTGCAAATTTAAACGGTCGTTTAATATTACTTTCATGAACATTTCGTAGTAAATAATTTCTGTATTTTGGTTGTTCTTTATGTCTCAGATTTGTGTAGTTTTTTATGAACCCTCGCTCTCTATTTTCTGTGTAGTCTTCTCTTTTTTCGTTACGTTTTGTTATGGCTTTAGTCTTTTGTTTTGTAGTATTTGTTTTTATTGTCTGCTTACTAACTTTTCATTTTCCACGTCAAACGGTGTACATTTTATAGTTGAATGGTACGAAGCATTATAGTATTCGATTGCTTTTGCAATTTGTTCTTTAATTGGTAGCTTGTTTTCAAGGTTAAGTGCCCTAAGTCTTTCTGTAAGTGTGTTATTTAAGCGTTCAACGTCTGAGTTTCCTGTATGACTGTTTGGTTTTGCGAAATGTATTTCTATTTCTTCTTCTCTACAAAAGTTTTTTACATTTATGCTGTTAAATTCGTTGTCACTTATGATTTTATTCATTTTTCCTTTAATTGAGATGTAGAGTCTTATTTTTTCGATCAAGGTTTGACTATACCTATCTTCTAAATAGAGACTAACAGCGTGTTTTGAAAATTTATCAATAAAGTTGATAAATGAATGTTTGCTGTTGACATATGTATCTATGTGAATTATTTGGTTAACATCAGTTGGTGTTTCTGTCCTTGCAAATTTCTTTTTTATTGGGTTTCTGTCATATTTTGCTCCAGTACAAATATTGCAGTTATTAATTACTTTTGTTATGAAGATCTTTAAGTTTGGGAAAAATATTTTTCTTTCTATTCCTTCATAAGTTGCTTCTATGCCTGAATTACCAGATTCTTTTGTATGATATAAAGAAATTTGTTTTAGTGTTTCGTGTTCGTCCCTCATATCTTTAGCAAGGTGACTACATTTAACAAATTTTATTCTATGGTATTGAGAATACATTTCAATTATTTTTAATTGTATCTGATGGTAAAATCTATCATTTAAATATGAGTAGATTCCCGTTTTTCCATCTTTAATATGTCTTCTTAGTATGTCGGAAATATCGTGTGGTATTTCTTCCTGTTGAATATATATGCGTTTCTTGGCATCTATAATTTCAAATTCTTGAGTTTTATGTTCTACGAGAATTATTTGTGTCTTAAATCTGTTCACAACGGTATCTAAAATGGGTATATGATTTAATGCTTCTTCCTCTTGAGAGTGAACTGTTTGAACTTCCAAAGAATCATAATCATCATTATCTAGGTAATTTATCTCATGGCTTCCTGTATCAATTCTACTAAGAAAATCTGCTATTTTATTATCTTTTCCTTTAATATAATCGATTTTAGCATCATATTCTCCAAGTTGTATTAGCCAACGTTGGAGTCTTGGATTTATATCCTTTCCTGAGTGTTTGGCTTGTAACCACTTCAGTGGTTGGTGATCAGTATGAAGAATAAACTCTTTACCAAACAAATACGGCCTAAAGTACTGCACTCCCCAAACTACAGCAAGAAGTTCTTTTTCTACCGTTGCATAATTCTTTTCGTGGTCATTAAGTGTTCTAGACGCATAGGAGATAGGGTGACCGTCCTGCATCAAAACAGCGCCTAAAGCAAAATTACTTGCATCGGTGACGAGTTTAAACTGTTTATTGAAATTTGGGTATCTTAGGATGGGGTAATCAGTAATGATTGTTTTTAATTTTTCAAATGCTGAAATATAGTTTGGATCATTTTTATTTACTTTTAAATTCTTTTTAAGATATTTTATTATTGGGTATGCTACTTTAGCATAATCTTTGATGAATTTCCTGTAGTAGCCTGTAATTCCTAAAAACGATTTTATTTGTTTTTGGGTTTGTGGTAATTTCAGGTCTTTTATTGCGCTTATTTTATCCGGATTTGGTTTTATACCTTCCGATGTTAAAATGTGTCCTAAATATTGTGTTTCTTTACACATAAAATTACATTTGTCTATTTGGATTTTTAAACCGGCCTTACGTAGTGTGCTAAATACTTGTCTGATATTCTCTAAGTGTTCTTCTAAGCTTGTGCTGAAGATGAGGATATCGTCTAAATATAATACGCAGATTTTGTTAATGTGCTTTCTCAGGACTGAATTCATCAATCTTTGAAATGTTGCAGGTGCATTTTTTAATCCAAAAGGCATCCTGGTAAATTCAAAGTGTCCGAAAGGAGTAGAGAAAGCTGTTTTTTTTCTATCTTCGGGTTTCACTAAAATTTGGTGAAACCCTTTGGCCAAGTCTAATGTAGTAAAATACTGTGCTCTGCCCAATTTATCTAAAATTGATTCGATATTTGGAATTGGAAATTTATCACAAAATGTGATTTCATTTAATTTCCTGTAATCGATTACGATTCTCCACTTTTTTGTACCCGAATTGTCCAATTTTTTGGGGACAATCCAAAGAGGGCTATTGAAAGGTGAGTTGCTTTCAACTATTATGCCTTGTTTTAGCATTTCCGAGATTTGTTTTTCAATTTCGACTTCGTGAACTCGTGGATATCTATATATTTTTGAGTAAATAGGCTGACAGTTTTTAGTTATTATTTCATGTTGGATTTCATGGGTAAAAGACAAATTATCGTTTTCAAAGTAAAATAAATCTTCAAATTGTTGTAAAAGATTCTGTAACTTTAATCTTTCTTCTGAATTAATATGATCAAAATTTATATTTTCCATTAAGCGGTTACTAATGGGTTCTAACGTTTGTATACTTTGGATATCGAATGGGTACGGACTATCTAAAAAAAATATTTTATTCCCTTTTATCTCTAGAAACCTGTTTTCCAGATCAATTCTTGCTTGTAAAGTTGTTAATACATTTTGCCCTATAATAGCATCATAATTTCGATTATGAAGATTAACCACTTTCCAAGATATGGTTCCTGCTTTTTGAAATTCTCTTGGTATTGGAGTAATTTTTTCGTTGGTTATTTTGTTTAAACCATTAATTGTCGAAAATATTTTTGGTTCTTTTAGTTTTTGTAGTGGAAAATTAATTAATACGTTAGGTTGTATAATGCTTGTAGTTGAGCCTGTATCAACTAAGCATTTTATATTCTCGTTACCAATGTGAATTTTTATTATTGGCAGTTTACATTCCGAGGCTCGTTTTGAAAATTTATGTCGTCCTCCTGAATGTTTTCAATTTCAATTCCTTGGTTCTGTAGATTTTGTCTGGGTTGTTGAGAATTATAGTTTTGTCTGTAATGTCCTGAATTGTTATTTTGAATATATCGACCAGAATTATTATTTTGTGGATATCGTCCAGAATTATTATTTTGTGGATATCGTCCAGAATTATTATTTTGTAGATATCGTCCAGAACTATCATTTTGAATATAGCGTCCAGAACTATTTCTATTTTGATTTTGTTTTTTGTGCCTATAGTCTATTGTCCTTGGGTCATCCAGTATTCTTAGTAAAGTGAATTTATTTATTATATCGTTAAGTGAATTGCAATTGTCGATGTTTGCCCTAAATTGTCCGTCAATTTTGTTTAACAAAATATCCGCTAAGTCTCTGTCAACGTGATTTGCACTATAAATATTTGGTTTCACAAAGTTGTTTACTATTTTCATTAAAATGGTCAATGTTAAGTTGTATTTTATTTAAAATATCAATAATTGTGTTTGTGTTTATAATGTGTATTACAGTGGTTGTTTGGTTTACTATTTCTACCTGGTTTAGTTTAATTTTAACGTATCCAGATGTTTCATAAATCGGGCTGATTTGCATTCCCATTACTGTTGTTGTCGTTGTTAGCAATATTATTATTGTTGCGAACCCCAAGGTTTGTATCTGCAAATTTAAACGGTCGTTTAATATTACTTTCATGAACATTTCGTAGTAAATAATTTCTGTATTTTGGTTGTTCTTTATGTCTCAGATTTGTGTAGTTTTTTATGAACCCTCGCTCTCTATTTTCTGTGTAGTCTTCTCTTTTTTCGTTACGTTTTGTTATGGCTTTAGTCTTTTGTTTTGTAGTATTTGTTTTTATTGTCTGCTTACTAACTTTTTCATTTTCCACGTCAAACGGTGTACATTTTATAGTTGAATGGTACGAAGCATTATAGTATTCGATTGCTTTTGCAATTTGTTCTTTAATTGGTAGCTTGTTTTCAAGGTTAAGTGCCCTAAGTCTTTCTGTAAGTGTGTTATTTAAGCGTTCAACGTCTGAGTTTCCTGTATGACTGTTTGGTTTTGCGAAATGTATTTCTATTTCTTCTTCTCTACAAAAGTTTTTTACATTTATGCTGTTAAATTCGTTGTCACTTATGATTTTATTCATTTTTCCTTTAATTGAGATGTAGAGTCTTATTTTTTCGATCAAGGTTTGACTATACCTATCTTCTAAATAGAGACTAACAGCGTGTTTTGAAAATTTATCAATAAAGTTGATAAATGAATGTTTGCTGTTGACATATGTATCTATGTGAATTATTTGGTTAACATCAGTTGGTGTTTCTGTCCTTGCAAATTTCTTTTTTATTGGGTTTCTGTCATATTTTGCTCCAGTACAAATATTGCAGTTATTAATTACTTTTGTTATGAAGATCTTTAAGTTTGGGAAAAATATTTTTCTTTCTATTCCTTCATAAGTTGCTTCTATGCCTGAATTACCAGATTCTTTTGTATGATATAAAGAAATTTGTTTTAGTGTTTCGTGTTCGTCCCTCATATCTTTAGCAAGGTGACTACATTTAACAAATTTTATTCTATGGTTTTGAGAATACATTTCAATTATTTTTAATTGTATCTGATGGTAAAATCTATCATTTAAATATGAGTAGATTCCCGTTTTTCCATCTTTAATATGTCTTCTTAGTATGTCGGAAATATCGTGTGGTATTTCTTCCTGTTGAATATATATGCGTTTCTTGGCATCTATAATTTCAAATTCTTGAGTTTTATGTTCTACGAGAATTATTTGTGTCTTAAATCTGTTCACAACGGTATCTAAAATGGGTATATGATTTAATGCTTCTTCGTCTTGAGAGTGAACTGTTTGAACTTCCAAAGAATCATAATCATCATTATCTAGGTAATTTATCTCATGGCTTCCTGTATCAATTCTACTAAGAAAATCTGCTATTTTATTATCTTTTCCTTTAATATAATCGATTTTAGCATCATATTCTCCAAGTTGTATTAGCCAACGTTGGAGTCTTGGATTTATATCCTTTCCTGAGTGTTTGGCTTGTAACCACTTCAGTGGTTGGTGATCAGTATGAAGAATAAACTCTTTACCAAACAAATACGGCCTAAAGTACTGCACTCCCCAAACTACAGCAAGAAGTTCTTTTTCTACCGTTGCATAATTCTTTTCGTGGTCATTAAGTGTTCTAGACGCATAGGAGATAGGGTGACCGTCCTGCATCAAAACAGCGCCTAAAGCAAAATTACTTGCATCGGTGACGAGTTTAAACTGTTTATTGAAATTTGGGTATCTTAGGATGGGGTAATCAGTAATGATTGTTTTTAATTTTTCAAATGCTGAAATATAGTTTGGATCATTTTTATTTACTTTTAAATTCTTTTTAAGATATTTTATTATTGGGTATGCTACTTTAGCATAATCTTTGATGAATTTCCTGTAGTAGCCTGTAATTCCTAAAAACGATTTTATTTGTTTTTGGGTTTGTGGTAATTTCAGGTCTTTTATTGCGCTTATTTTATCCGGATTTGGTTTTATACCTTCCGATGTTAAAATGTGTCCTAAATATTGTGTTTCTTTACACATAAAATTACATTTGTCTATTTGGATTTTTAAACCGGCCTTACGTAGTGTGCTAAATACTTGTCTGATATTCTCTAAGTGTTCTTCTAAGCTTGTGCTGAAGATGAGGATATCGTCTAAATATAATACGCAGATTTTGTTAATGTGCTTTCTCAGGACTGAATTCATCAATCTTTGAAATGTTGCAGGTGCATTTTTTAATCCAAAAGGCATCCTGGTAAATTCAAAGTGTCCGAAAGGAGTAGAGAAAGCTGTTTTTTTTCTATCTTCGGGTTTCACTAAAATTTGGTGAAACCCTTTGGCCAAGTCTAATGTAGTAAAATACTGTGCTCTGCCCAATTTATCTAAAATTGATTCGATATTTGGAATTGGAAATTTATCACAAAATGTGATTTCATTTAATTTCCTGTAATCGATTACGATTCTCCACTTTTTTGTACCCGAATTGTCCAATTTTTTGGGGACAATCCAAAGAGGGCTATTGAAAGGTGAGTTGCTTTCAACTATTATGCCTTGTTTTAGCATTTCCGAGATTTGTTTTTCAATTTCGACTTCGTGAACTCGTGGATATCTATATATTTTTGAGTAAATAGGCTGACAGTTTTTAGTTATTATTTCATGTTGGATTTCATGGGTAAAAGACAAATTATCGTTTTCAAAGTAAAATAAATCTTCAAATTGTTGTAAAAGATTCTGTAACTTTAATCTTTCTTCTGAATTAATATGATCAAAATTTATATTTTCCATTAAGCGGTTACTAATGGGTTCTAACGTTTGTATACTTTGGATATCGAATGGGTACGGACTATCTAAAAAAAATATTTTATTCCCTTTTATCTCTAGAAACCTGTTTTCCAGATCAATTCTTGCTTGTAAAGTTGTTAATACATTTTGCCCTATAATAGCATCATAATTTCGATTATGAAGATTAACCACTTTCCAAGATATGGTTCCTGCTTTTTGAAATTCTCTTGGTATTGGAGTAATTTTTTCGTTGGTTATTTTGTTTAAACCATTAATTGTCGAAAATATTTTTGGTTCTTTTAGTTTTTGTAGTGGAAAATTAATTAATACGTTAGGTTGTATAATGCTTGTAGTTGAGCCTGTATCAACTAAGCATTTTATATTCTCGTTACCAATGTGAATTTTTATTATTGGCAGTTTACATTCCGAGGCTCGTTTTGAAAATTTATGTCGTCCTCCTGAATGTTTTCAATTTCAATTCCTTGGTTCTGTAGATTTTGTCTGGGTTGTTGAGAATAATAGTTTTGTCTGTAATGTCCTGAATTGTTATTTTGAATATATCGACCAGAATTATTATTTTGTGGATATCGTCCAGAATTATTATTTTGTGGATATCGTCCAGAATTATTATTTTGTAGATATCGTCCAGAACTATCATTTTGAATATAGCGTCCAGAACTATTTCTATTTTGATTTTGTTTTTTGTGCCTATAGTCTATTGTCCTTGGGTCATCCAGTATTCTTAGTAAAGTGAATTTATTTATTATATCGTTAAGTGAATTGCAATTGTCGATGTTTGCCCTAAATTGTCCGTCAATTTTGTTTAACAAAATATCCGCTAAGTCTCTGTCAACGTGATTTGCACTATAAATATTTGGTTTCACAAAGTCGTATTCGAATATTTCGTTTATTTCGTATTTTGCACTGCTAAATATTTCAAATAATTCTCTTAAATTTGATACCTTAATATTCCTACAATAATTGAATACCTCTGAATAAGTTTTTCTTTGTTGAAATTGTTGTCTCAGCTTTTCCTTGACTTCATCCCATGTTGCGTTGTCTCCTAGTGTCCTGATGCAATTCCCAGCTTCTCCTAAAAGTTTTTCGTTGATGATGATCTACAATCCAAAATTGTACAAATCCTGGTTTTGACCACATAGTTGCATCACTTTTTCCACTGATTTGATGAAAGAAGTAAGAACATGTCCTTTTCCAAATGGTGTGACTGCTCTGAATTGATCGAGAATTGTTGCTGGAGTTAGTTGTAGCATTGACAATGTCGATTGTTGATGTGTTTGTAGGTGTTGTGCAAATTGTTGCTCTTGTTGCTGCTGCTGTTGTATAATATTTTGTTGTTGGAGAATCTGCTCCTGTTGTTTTTTTATGACCTCTTCAAGGTTGTTCATAGTGGTAAGAAGTTGTTCCGAATTCATTTTGGACACTTTTTAATTTCTTCGTTTTAGTTAAAATAAATTATTAAAATTATATAACTTGAGTTATATTTAATTGCGTACAGTCAAAAAGTGAATTTTAATTTATTAGATTTATTTATCTTGTTTCACTTAACTTCCGTTTAATAACGTTATAAAGTTCTTTAAAAAAAATATCTTTAGATAATTTTTCTTTAATAAAGTTCTTAATAATTCTTCGGAATTATTTGTAGCCAGTTCTAAAGATCTTTTTAATAATTCTTCGGAATTATATCCTACCGACTGCGCCAGTTATAAAGTCCTTTTTAATAAAAGACACTTTATGTTTTTAAAACACAACTTCTTTTATTCAGATCAAAACTAAAACTAAACTTTCTTACAACTAACAGAATAAATGTTACTTAAAATATACCAATAGTTTATCAATACAAACATATCAATGTATGAGAATTTCTTCTTTTCTTCTTTCTTCTTTCTTCGTTGCAGTACAACGAAGATTACAAAATGTTTATGAAGTTACAAAACACTTAAGTGGGTCTCTGGGTTTGTTGGTGCAGTTAAAAAAAAGAGTAACATGATATTTGGAGTTGCTTAGCTGCATATTTTGAATTGACAAATATGTTTGGCAATTAATGAATTTGAATTTAAGTGTTAAATGATTTGGGTTGTTGCAATGAGGCAATAAATATTTAGTTTTTATTGTTTCCATATTTTGAAACAATTTCTTGTAATTTAATATTAATTGCCTCGTTTGTAACTCGCGCGTCCGGCTTATAACTCAATACAAAGTGAACTAAACGCTGCCAACATTTGAATACCTAAGCTCTAAAATGTGTATTCATTTATTTTTAAAATGCGTATACAAACAAGTTATTACCTACTGAAGAACGAGTTGACCGAAATTCGGTGGTTGCTTCAAACCGTTGCATTCAAAAAGTAGCCAAATTAAGCAAATCTCATTTTGGCGAAAATATTGGTGGACAAAAAGAGCCATATCTCCTAAAGTATTTTGAACTTCAAAAAACCCTTTTAGGACGATATTCTCAATTTTGTTTTTTTTTTGCAATTTTTTAAAAAATTCCATCACAACTTTTACATACAAAATATTATTATATTTTTTAAATTTATGGAAAATATTTTATATTTTATGGTTTTTAGTATTTTTTGTACTTTTTACGATATTTTATTATTTTTCAGCTAATATAATTTAATAATTTACATCATATAATATATTATAATTTATAATTTTTCAGTTTAGAATCAAACTACTGACACAGAATGTGTATGACTACAAGGCTCAAAAGCCAACTTGTAAGTCAATGAGTTCCAGAACCAAGCGGAACCATTAAACAAATACTGTTTTGTTCCTTTGCCTTAGAAAAGAGCGAAATTTGTATTGAAAATTGCTGCGATTTGTAATAAAATTTTTTGTTGAATTGTTGATGTTATAAAGAATGATTGCCGCAGCCAAAATTTTTTATTAAAAACCACCGCGAGTTATGAATGTGCGAATTTTGTCATAATTTAACTTTAACCCATGAGAGTTAAATCGGATCTATTTTTAACGATAATTTTGGTTTTTCCTTGTAAATTTGATCATGTCGAAATTGTTTGAAATTAGCTTTCACGTAATTATAAACTTTGCACTGAATTCTCAAATGATTTGTATTTCCTACAATAACAAAACAAAATGTTATTGCACCATTTGGTGTATAAAAACAAATAAAAGTAACTAGCCTAACCCGCATATAGAAGGCATTATGCATCAAAGCATCTGACGTTTCTATTAAACACACGTTTGATGATGAGATAACTTACACACAAAAAATTGTGAATCATGGACGCATTAGCATGATCCCATAAGCTTACGTGTGTTTAACAGAAACGTCAGATGCTTTGATGCATGCATGTTTTCTGTGTGTTATGGCCTTAAAAGGTAAAAGCTTTACGTGTTTTGCGTACTATTTAAGCTGTGACTGAAATTATTAGCTTTGTAGCCCAAGGGGGGGGGGAGGAGGCTGAAACGACTTTTAAGACTTATTTTGATTATTTTCCCAAACAACAAATTCTCCAAGGGGGACTTTTTAAGTCAACTTTCTAACATTTCTAACATTAGTTTGTTGTCATCAATACCCTATAGGAACAAACTAACTTGTTTTTAAAAACAACTAGTTTAAAATAACGTAAAAATCCGATTTTTTAGCAAGAATGCGTGCTGTTCCAAAGTGACATCCATACATTCTATGTGAATCCAGCAGCCACACACTCCACATCCAATACTATTTTGGAGCTTACCGATGTTTTTTGAGCACACACAACAGTTGAGGTACTTCGGCGGCGCCATTTCCAAGCCCAAGGTTAAGCAATGTGGACAGAATCAACAGCTAATTGCAGCAACAACAACAAGCAACACACACAAGCAAATCGTCAAGTGCAAGTCAGCAACAGTAAAACAGCATTTAAAAAAAAATGCAGCACACAGAACAAAGCGAGGCCAAAAAATCAAGTGATAATTTATAATAACTGCTTGAAAATCCAATTACGATGATTAAATCGCCGAATATAATGTTATAGAAAAAGAGATTTCACCGCAAATAATTTATATACAGTTAAGTATCACAATTGAAGATAAGTATTAATCGACCACTGAAATTAATAACTACTCGAACGCCGAACGAATAACGGCGGCAACTACTCTGATGTTGGCATGTTTTAATTGAAAATTTTTATTAGATTACAAGCTTATATATATTTAACCATGTTATTTCATAAAATATTATTAACTTTTGGCCATCAGTAATAGTTTTTAATTGGTTATTTTAAAGCAATTAAAAAAATAATTTAAATGTAACTAATTTAACAAGTAGTTGAAAATATATGCAGACGACAGTCAATTGACTTATTTAGCGGACATCACCATACAAAATAAGTTAGTTCGTTCTATGGAAATAAGTCAGAATTTCAACTAGTTGTGGTTGACAAAAAACTACTTTATCAACTACTTTTAAATTAGTTGATTTTCCTACAGGGTATCTAAGCTTTGTGAATCTATAACGGAAGATCTCTAACACATATGCATTTGGGTGTCGATGAATATATATATTTGATGCTGATATTTTATTTTCGATATTTTATTTTTTATTCAATTTCATTTTTTACACTGATTAATTCAAAAAATTTTTATAACTGAAAAATTAAATTGAAAATTTTTGACAATAATTTTTTGAACAAACAAATAATTATAATTGAATTTAAATATAAATGAACAAGTATTTTTAGATAAAGGTGTATGAGGATTTGATGTGTTGTATTTGTGTGGAGTCACCACACTATTCCCCCCTCATGAAAACAATTTGACTGTGCTATTAAGTAAATTAAAATGTACTTTTTTTGTGTTTGTTTTTGGTAAAGAAAGTGATTGTGTACTGTCTGTGTCTAATATTGCTGGTTTTACTCTGTTAATGTTTACTGTAATTACTGAATTGTGTTTACGAATTTTGAAATACTTGGGAGTCTTTTCGACTACTTCAAAAGGACCATCGTATGGTTCCTGAAGCTTTTTATGAATTGTGTCATTCCTGACGAAAACGAATTTACATGTTCTTAGTAATTTAGGTATGAAATTTTGCATTGTGATGTACTATGTTCGACTGTTTGTCAGAAATGACTTGTTTAATTTTGTTAAGTGTATCAGAAGGACTAATAGTTTGATCAACATGCGCAACTAACTGTTTCGGAAATCTGAGGGTCTGACCAAAAACCATCTCAGCTGGTGATGCGTTCATATCTTCTTTGACCGAAGATCTAAGACCCAAAAGAACTAGTGGTAACTGAGTATACCAATTGACCTGATTGTTACTAGCTATAAGAGAAGCCTTAAGCTGACGGTGAAAACGCTCTATCATTCCATTTGCTTGAGGATGATAAGCTGAAGTGGTAATATGTTGACAACCGAGAGTCTTGATAAAGTTCCTGAATGTCAATGAAGTAAATTGTGCTCCTCGATCAGAAGTGATTTTTAACGGAACTCCGAAACGTGAAATGAACTCTCTCTGAAATAAGTCAACTATTGTTTCAGTGCTCGTGTCTTTCAACGGATACACTTCAGGCCAGCGTGTGTTTTGGTCAATTGCAGTTAGTAAATATCTGTATCCATGTGATGTCGGTAGAGGTCCTACTAAGTCAATGTGAACGTGTTCAAAGCGACCATGGGGAATTTTAATTGTTTGTGGAGAGGTTTTGGTGTGTCTGTGTACTTTCGAACGTTGACATCTGATACATTCCTGTGACCATTTATTTATTTGTGTATTCATTTTTGGCCAGAAATATCTTTGTGTCAGAAGTCGTCGTGATGCGCGTGTTCCTAGATGTGAAATATTGTGTAGTTGTTCAAAAATTTGTTTGCGTAGTGTTTGTGGTATATATGGTCGTGTAACCGAATCTGTTTGTTCGCACCAAATTTTAATGTTTAGGAAAGGTATGTGAATCTGTTCTAATCTGTACATGTGTTTGTCTATGATATCCTGCAATTCTGAATCTGTGTTTTGTTCCCGATGAAGAATTTTGAAGTTCATTTCTGTAGGTGTGAATGCGTTAACTTCTGCACGTGACAGTGCGTCTGCTACAACGTTATCTGTTCCTTTAATGTATCTGATGTTATTTGTAAATTGTGAAATATATTCCAAATGTCTGGTCTGTCTTGGGCTGCGTTCAGTTTTTGAATGAAGTGCAAATGTAAGGGGCTTGTGATCAGTGTAAATTGTAAAGTGATTCCCTTCAAGGTAGTGTTTGAAATGTTTAACTGTGAGATATATAGCTAGTAATTCACGATCGAATGTGCTGTACTTGGTTTGAGCTGGCGAAAGTTTTTTTGAAAAGAATGCTAATGGTTCCAGTATATCATTATTCTGTTGTTGTAACACACCGCCAACTGCTATGTTTGATGCATCTACAGCAATCGATAGATCTGCATTACTGTTAACATGATTAAGCAGTGTTTCTTTTGCAAAACTATCTTTGATTACTGTGAAAGCGTGTAGTGTAGAATGAACTTAAACAGAGGCAGAGGATTCGTCCAATTCACAACGAACCTTATGCGATACTCTGAGTAAGTCAGCAGCGACTTCAGTCAATTCACACTGAAACCACTGCCAATCAGACACAAACTAGAAACAACCAGAGACAGAGCTTGCAGAAGCAGAGGCTTCGTTCGATTCACAACGAAACCTATGCGACGCCCATGAAAATAGCAAAGACTCCAGCCAATTCACACTGAAGGCAATGCTATGCCGCAACACGTTATGTATTAGCAGCAGCAGAGGCTTTATTCAATTCACAACAAAGCCTTTGCTGCGCCCTGAGCCAGTGAGCAGCGTCTTTGGCCAATTCACACCAAAGTCCGCGCCAACAAAATATAATTTTGCAGTAGCAGATCCATCGGTTTCGTCCAATTCACAACGAAACCCATGCAACGCATGTGGACAAGCTAGCAGCGACTTCGGTCAATTCACACCGAAGCAACCGTCAGGCTTTGTCCAGAGGCTGTACTGCAGGGAATATGCGCTGAGTGCAATGCACATATCCCTCTGTACTAATAGGGCTTACCTAAGAAGGAAAGCTGATTGAACTGGCTATGAGCAGTCTTTTACGTGGATCGGCAAAAGAACCTTTTCGGAACTATAAAAACTATAGCGAGGCGAAAGTATACTTCAACCATGCCTATACTGCTGTTGTTGCTGGTATAATCTTCAATACATGTTTGTGTGTCAGTTGGTCCATTTATTATTGTCGCCTGTTGTTGTTGTTATATTTTTCGGTACTTGTTTTAATTTGAATCTTAATACATGTTTGTGTGTCAGTTGGTCCATTTATTATTGTCGCCTGTTGTTGTTGTTATTTTTCGGTACTCGTTTTAATTTGAATTTAATACATGTTTGTGTGTCGGTTTGTTGAGTTATTATTGCTACCTGTTGTTGTTGTTAGAGTTTTCGGTACTTGGTTTGAACTTGTTTCTTATTGCTGCCTGTTGTTGTTGGTATAGTTTTCTGGGACACGTGTTCGTATGTTTTGTAGGTTTGTTGTTGGTTGGTTCTGGCTGCTAGTAATCTTATAACTAGCTTATGATATACAGTGGGGTGCAGCTAATTCATTACATTTAATCATACTAAATATTTTAATTATATATATATATTATATAAATTATATTTATATATATTATAATAACAATTCATAGATATATGTTTTGTAACGCCACGTTACAGTCCCCCCCCCACTTTAGAAGGATTACCTTTTTTTTTTTTTTTTTTTTTTTTTTTTTTTTTTTTTTTTTTTTTAAATATATATAGATATATATTTTATATAACAATAATAAACAAAATAAAAAAAAGATAAAATAAACAATTCATTAATTTCAGAAGAAAGAGGATGACCCCCCCACTTAGGAGGATGACCTGTGGCCGTTTTTTTTTTTTTTTTTTTTTTTTTTATTTTTTTAAATATATATATATATTTTATATAAAAAAATAATATACAAAATAAAATAAAGATAAAATAAACAATTCATCAATTTAAGAAGAAAGAGAAAAAAAACATTTCATTATTGAGGAGAGAAAGAGCAAGAAGGAGAAAAAAAAAATCTAATAATAAAACTAAATAACCAAATATATATAAAGAGAGAAAAGAAAAATCCAGCCTTATTTTATTTCCACTATTTTGCGATGTTTTCCGCAACGCAGTAACGCTTGGGTCGTACTGAGGATCTTGACATTTATGGTAGGGTACCCCTTTTTAAAGATTGCCCACTTTTTCCGTGTGGGGGCCCTTATGTGGATGCCTTCCTATATCTCCTCTGGGCTGTCCGCTTTTTTCTCTCTGACTTGTCTCCCGAATGAACCGCTTATGATTAGTGGGACATTTATAATGGGCCTGTTCTCTGTTGGGGCCGGTGGAGTCTCGATTGCGCAATCACCGTACTGGACCCTTTTCTTGGTGTGGCTTCTTCTTGCGGTGGAGCCGGTGGGATCGGTGCCTCCGCGATTATTGTAGCGGACCTTTTTGGGGGTGAGTCCGTAGACTTTGTGGCTGAGTGAGCAACCCGCCGCTTGGTTTGGTAGACTCGTCGCCCTTGTGACGACGTTGCGGTGTCACCGGCGCTTGTGGAGGTATATAGTAGGACCTCCCCCTGCTGGACTGCTACCAGCCGGTGTAGTGCGTTTTGAATCGCCTTTTCTTCGTCGGGATTCGGAAGTGCACGCCGTTGTCCTGGGGCTGCTGCTTGGATTACTTGCACTACCCTTGATCGTGGTAGTTGGGGTTGGGTGGTTGCCTCTGCTGGGGGTAGATATGGCAATGGTCTCTTTGGCATGCTGGTCTTTCTTAGGAATTCGGCCACTTTGCCTGGTGGAATCGGTCGTGTTGGTCGGCGTTCCATGTTTGTTCTGTCTAAGAAGGAAATGAGTTCAGGAGAGAGGAAAGAAAGAAAAGAAGAGAAAAAAAAAATTATGTTAGTGTGGCAATGGATTAATGTAATGATAAATTAAATTATACTGATAAATGAAATAGGTAAATAATACTAGTGGTGAAAATGAAGGAAAGCAACAAAACAAAAAAAAAAAAACAAAATGTAAGCGATAGAAGTGCGGTATGAGTAAAAAATATAAGTGATAGAAGTGCGGTATGAGTGGACAGACAAGCAAAAGAAAATATGAAAGTATAACTTCCCCGGTCAATTGCTGTCATTACTTGGAGTACATCTTGGTACGAACGCTCTTAAATGTTGTATATGGGCTCGTATTTTAGCCTTTCTGGCGTGGTTGGTGCTGGAGTCTTCGAGTTCAGCAATGTTTGGTGAGACCCACTTGCGGATGGTGTATGGGCCGGAATATTTCGGTGCTAATTTTTGTGCGAAGTGGTCGATTGCAGACGATAGAGGGTGGTCACGTTTTAGCACTAAGGCTCCTATGGCTGGTTTCCAGGCTCGTCGCCTCAAGTTGTAATATTTCTTTTGCTGGTTGGAGGCGAGGCTCATATTGTGTTTAACTTCCCGCCATAAAGCTTCCATATTGGGTAACTCGTTACGTCGTTCTGCTGGGACGTGCCCCTTGCTTCTTATTTGATTCGGGATGACGAGATTTCTTCCGAAGTTAATTTCGGCCGCCGTAAATTTTGTTGATTCATGGGCTGCGGTGTTGATAGCAAATGCTATTTCCGGTAGCTGGTGGTCCCAGTAGCGGTGGTCCTGTTGTGTTCTTTGTGCGATCATGGTTTTTACGACTCTATTGGTTCTTTCTGTGGGGTTCTCGTGAGCAGAATAAGGTGCAGTCAACCGGTGTTCAATGCCGAAGGTGGTGAGGAATTCCTTGGTAGCCCGGCCAGTGAATTGGGCTCCGTTATCTGACAGAAATATTCTTGGGCATCCAAAACGATAAATGATTCGTTCCTTCAACGCATAATTAACGCACTTGGCTGTAGCTTGTCGTGTCGGTACTAGCTCTACCCATTTGCTGAATTTGTCTATTAAGACTAGTAGACCGGTGTTGCCGTGGGTGGAACGCGGGAGTGGCCCTATGAAATCGGCGCAGACAAGCTCCCATGGTCGGGAGCAGGGCATGATAGTCATGTAGCCAGCTGGTTTGCATTGTTCCACTTTGTGTTTGGCACAGGTTTCGCAACTTCGAACGTATTGGGTGATATCGCGGTGCATTCCAGTCCAGTAATAATTTTCTTGTGCTCTTTTAATGGTCTTATGTACACCCAAGTGACCGGCGGTGGCATCGTCATGAATTTCACAGAAGACTTTGCTTTGTTGTGCTACAGGGACGCACAGTTTCCATTGGGGCGTTGTGGCGAGTTTGGATTTTCTAGAGATATGTCGAAACATTCGATTGTCGACAATTTTGTAGTCAGGAAATTTGTCGTTTTGTTCCTGAACCTTTTCCTTTTGTCGGCTGTACCAGTCCGGTTTTCTGGTGACCAGCGCACCGAGTGGTTCGTCTTTCGGGTGGTTAAGCGGGCTCCGTGATAAGGCGTCGGCCACGACATTTAGACTTCCCTTTCGGTATTCGATATCGAAATCATGTTGTTGGAGCTCTAGAGCCCATCTTGCTATACGGCCTGAGGGATTTTGTAATGAATGCAACCATTTAAGTGAATGATGGTCAGTGATGACCGTGAACTTATACCCCTCTAAGTATGGTCACATTTTTCTTATAGCCCATAATATCGCGAGACATTCTTGCTCGGTGGCGGAATATTTCCGCTCCAGGTCGGTAAGAGTTCGGCTTGCATATGCTATTACGCGTTCTTGGTCAGAATGCCGCTGAAACAGTACTGCTCCTAGCCCCTCGCGACTAGCATCAGTCTGTAGGATGAACGGCCGTTGAAAATCTGGACAGCACAGCACTGGGGCTTGTGTTAATTTATTCTTGATTTCTTCAAATGCTTCGGTTTGTTCCTTTTCCCATTTCCACTTAATGCCTTTTTTTAGCAAATGATTTAGGGGGGCAACTAGAGTTGAAAAATCGGGCACGAACCTCCTGTACCAGGACGCTACACCTAACACTCGTCGTAGCTCACGAATGTTAGTGGGTGCTGAAATTCCTTTCATGGCTTCAATTTTGCTGGGATCGGTGTGAATGCCTTGGGAGCTGACCACATGACCTAGATATTTCACGCTGGTCCTAACAAATTCACTTTTCTCAAAGTTTATTTGTAAGTTGGCTTGCAGTAATCGTCTAAACACGGCTGAAAGGTTTTGAAGATGTTCTTCGAATGTTTTCCCCAGGACAATGATGTCGTCTAGATATGCGAAAGCCTTTGGCTGTAGGTCTGGTCCAATGACTTGGTCCAAAATGCGTTGGAATGTGGCTGGGGCAGAATGAAGGCCGAAAGGCATCACTTTCCACTGGAAGAGGCCTCTGCCTGGGACAGTGAAAGCGGTACACGGTTTGGATTCCCTCCCCAACGGTATCTGCCAATATCCGTTTTTAAGGTCGATCGATGAGATATATTCTGCCTCCCTGAGTTGGTCCAAAATGGCATTTATCTGCGGGAGGGGGTAGGCATCGGGTTTGGTGGCTGCATTAAGCTGTCGGTAGTCAATACACATCCTCCAGGTCCCTTGTTTCTTGCGTACCAATACTATAGGTGAACTGTAGGGGCTGCACGATAGTTCAATTCGGTCGGAGGCGAGTAGCTCATCGACTTCCTGATTAATCACGGCTTGCATAGCAGGGTTACGGGGGTAGTATCTTTGTTTAATAGGATCTTTGTGGTTGAGCCGGATGTGGTGCATGCCTATGTTACAGTGGCCATGTATTTGCTTGAAAGCAGTCAGGTTTTCGTCGAGAAGTTGACTTAGCTCAGCATTTTGTTCGGGTGTTAAGAATTCTCTACTGGTCAATGCATTAAGGTGGTACAGAGTTGGTCCTGCAGTGTTTGCTGGTGTAGTCAGGCTAACCCCATCCAAAGAAATGCTGATATTCCTGTGATTCAAGAGATCCATGCCCAGTATGATCGGTTCCGCTAGGGTAGGCAGGCATGAAGCGAGTATTCGGGTTTTCTTATTATTGAATTCGATCTCGACGGGAAAAACTTCGCTACACGTGATGTTGGTTTTATCGGCCAATTGAACATTGCGTACAAGTTGACGGGGTTGTATTCCTTGTGCTATAAGGCGTTTCTGCATTTCTTGATTAATGTACGTCAGCGTTGCGCCGGTGTCGACAAGGGCTGGCGTTTTTGTACCACAGATGTCTACTTCCACATAGAACCGCTCACTGATGTTTTCGCTTGATCTCGTTGTGAGTGATGTTCTGCACTCACACGATCTGGAGAACACGTTGTCTTTCCCGCAATATGAGCAGAACAGCCTTCGTTGTCCCCTGCATTTACGGCGTTGGTGACCATACCGCTTGCATCGCCAGCAGTGAGTTCTCCTGTTGTAAGGCTTATTTTCACCTAAATAGAAATTCGATGGTTGGCGGTCAGACTTGGCTTCGTCTCTTTTCAATAACTCATACTCATCGGTCATTTCCATGAGCTCGTCTACTGAAAGAAAATCACTTCGCCTGACGTAAAGTTTATATTCGACTCGCAGTCCGTCGTATATGCGGTCAGTATGGTCCAGGAGTTTCAGTTGTGGGTGTTGGCGAATTAAAGTTTGAATTGCCAATATGTAGTCTCTCGCCTTTTCTCGCTGAAATTGTTTCCGGTGATAAATGTGCTCTTCGAGCTGCGCGAGGTACCGTTTTGGCATAAAGAACCGCTTGACCTCCATCTTGAATGTATCCCATGATGAGATGGTCTCTTTCTTCACCCTGTACCACTGTAGTGCCTTGCCACGTAAAATCGCTGGTAGTGACGGTAAAAGTGAATTTGGTGCCAAGCGATGACACTCAGCAAGCTCTTCAATACGTTCGATGAAGTCCAAAAGATTGTCCCCTCCATCGAAATGTAGCTCCCATCGCTGCACCATATTAATTACTTCCGCGTCAGCATAGCGGCTCGAGGAATGTGGCACGCGAGAAGTGCGAGGGATATCGAATGATAAGTTTTCACGCGCTGTAATAGTGACTTTCTCATCTCTAGTTATTTCTTCCTCTAAGTCTCGTAGAATATTTTCAGTGGACTTCCTGCTGCGTTTATTCCGAATGAAGTCGATTAATTGTCGGCGCAATTGTTGGACGACACAACCATCCGTTTCTAATCCGAGCTGCTGGCACTCACTTATCAGTCGGTCCTTTTTCAAGAGATATACCCACCCAATCGAATCAGTTGTTAAGTATTGAGCCTCTCTATTCTGTGGCTGGGGGGTTGATTCGACAGTTGCGTTAGACTGCTGCTGCATGTTGGTCTGCGTCGGACCTGCTCCCTCGTCGTGGGCGATTGTTGAGTTTTTTTCGCAGTCGGCGTTGGAATTAGGTCCCTGCTTGGGCGCCATTTGTGACGTGGTTTTATTCAAAGGCTGAGGTTGCTCAGCCGTCCCAGGATCAAATAAAGGATCCACTAACCTTTGATAAGTAATAAGACGCAATTGGTTTAAATTTAAAAACAATTATCTTTATTTAACAATCTTCAATGTTTCTACTTATGCAGCGCAATAGTCAGTCTTGCAACAGTGGTGAGTGGGTATGTTTAAGTGTGTCAGTGAGTGTCAGCGGTTGGCAGTCGGGTGTATAGCGGGTACTGGTGGTTGGCGACGGGTAACGCGTAAATCGGTTATTCGGTATCCGGTTTGCTGGTATAGTCGGTATCGGTGTTAGTGTCTCGCTAAGAACGCAGCTCAACCCTGAGAAAGAGAACTAAGAAGGAAAGCTCATTAATATTACTAATATTAGCTGACGGTAGCAACGACTTCATTCGATCCACAATGAAGTTGATTCGCTGCACAGGAACAAAATAGCAGAGACTTTGGTCAATTCACACCAAAGCTAGTACTAAGCGGCCGTAAAATAAAACTTAGAAGAGCAGAGGCTTCGTCCAATTCACAACGAACCTATGCGATACATCTGCAGTGACTTCAGCCAATTTACACTGACGCCATTGCCAAGCAGACACAAACTATAAACAGCTCGCAGACAGAGCTTGCAGAAGCAGAGGCTTCGTTCGATTCACAACGAAACCTGTGAGACGCCCATGAAGATAACAAAGACTTCAGCCAATTCACACTAAAGCCAATGCCAGGCAGCACGAAATAATGAACTTAAACAGAGGCAAAGGATTCGTCCAATTCACAACGGACCTTATGCGATACTCTGAGTAAGTCAGCAGCGACTTCAGTCAATTCACACTGAAGCCACTACCAATCAGACACAAACTATAAACAATCAGAGACGGAGCTTGCAGAAGCAGAGGCTTCGTTCGATTCACAACGAAACCTGTGCGACGCCCATGAAAATAGCACAGACTCCAGCCAATTCACACTGAAGCCAATGCCAGGCAGAACGAAAAAAATGAACTTAAACAGAGGCAGAGGATTCGTCCAATTCACAACGAACCTTATGCGATACTCTGAGTAAGTCAGCAGCGACTTCAGTCAATTCACACTGAAACCACTGCCAATCAGACACAAACTAGAAACAACCAGAGACAGAGCTTGCAGAAGCAGAGGCTTCGTTCGATTCACAACGAAACCTATGCGACGCCCATGAAAATAGCAAAGACTCCAGCCAATTCACACTGAAGGCAATGCTATGCCGCAACACGTTATGTATTAGCAGCATCAGAGGCTTTGTTCAATTCACAACAAAGCCTTTGCTGCGCCCTGAGCCAGTGAGCAGCGTCTTTGGCCAATTCACACCAAAGTCTTCAATACATGTATCTTCAAAATAATCTTCAATACATGTTTGTGTGTCAGTTGGTCCATTTATTATTGTCGCCTGTTGTTGTTGTTATATTTTTCGGTACTTGTTTTAATATGAATCTTAATACATGTTTGTGTGTCAGTTGGTCCATTTCTTATTGTCGCCTGTTGTTGTTATTATTTTTCGGTACTCGTTTTAATTTGAATTTAATACATGTTTGTGTGTCGGTTTGTTGAGTTATTATTGCTACCTGTTGTTGTTGTTAGAGTTTTCGGTACTTGGTTTGAACTTGTTTCTTATTGCTGCCTGTTGTTGTTGGTATAGTTTTCTGGGACACGTGTTCGTATGTTTTGTAGGTTTGTTGTTGGTTGGTTCTGGCTGCTAGTAATCTTATAACTAGCTTATGATATACAGTGGGGTGCAGCTAATTCATTATATTTAATCATACTAAATATTTTAATTATATATATATATTATATAAATTATATTTATATATATTATAATAACAATTCATAGATATATGTTTTGTAACGCCACGTTACAAAGTGTCTATCCAGTGTAACTGTTTGTGTTTAGTTTTGGATGCTACGGTGACCATGCCATAAATTGGACCTAGCATGTGTGCGAGTTTTGGAATGCATCTGTGGTAGTAATTGGTCATACCAATAAATTTTTGCATCTGTTTGACCGTAACTGGTTGGGGAAAATTTTGTATGCAGTGAATGCGTTCTTGTGTAGGTCGTATACCTTGACTGGAAATATTGTAACTTAGAAAATTTATGTCTGTCGCTCCGAAAATACATTTACTAGGTTTAACGTTTAAACCGTAATTTGAAAGTCTCTCAAAAACTTGTGTCAAATGTTCGATGTGTTGTGTTTCGGATTCACTAGCGATCAGTATGTCATCTAAGTATACAAAAAGGAAATCAAGTCCATGTAATACCTCATGAATGAATCTTTGGAATGTTTGTGCTGAGTTTTGTAAACCGAAGGGCATTCGTAGAAACTCGAACATCCCGAAAGGTGTTGTGATTGCTGTCTTGTGTATGTCACTAGGAGCCATCGGTATCTGATGGTATGCTTTTACTAGGTCAAGTTTAGAATAGATATTTGTGTTGTGTAAATTAATCAAGAAATCGTGTATGTGTGGTAACGGGTACCGGTCAGGTATCGTAACAGCATTGATTAATCTGTAATCGCCACAAGGTCTCCAATCATTTGGTTCACTTTTTGGTACAAGATGAAGTGGAGAAGAAGTATGTGAGTTAGATGGTCTACAGATTCCTGTTTTGATAAGGAAATCAAATTCTTGTTTTGCGATCTTTAATTTATGTGAGTCTAAACGTCTTGGTCTTGAAAATGGAAGTTGTCCTTCGGTGGTGATGTAATGTTCAGTTTTATGTTTGACGGGAATAGTGTAGTCTGGTTCGGTGAGAAGTGATGGAAATTGTTTTAGAAGTTGCGTGTATTTGTTGTCAAGTGAAAATAATTTGGGTAGTGGAGTTTCAGAAAATGCGGAAATAGCGTTAACAGATAATTTAGTGAGTGGATCAATTAACTTTTTGTGTTTCATGTCAATAAGTTGTCCATATTTCGTTAGGAAATCTGCTCCAATAATGGGTCTAGCTATGTCTGCTAAAATAAAAATAAAAGGGAATTCTCGTCTGAGTTTGATGTTTACGTTAAGTAATTTTTTTCCGTAGGTCGAAATTGTGCTACCATTAGCTGCCGTCAAAATTAAGTCTGAATTCTTTTTGTTATTTTTGAATTTGGAGGCAGGAAGAACTGATACTTCTGCACCACTGTCGATTAAAAAGTTTAAATGGTTGTCATTGTCGTAAATGAATAAACGGCGTGTAGATGTTCCTCCATTATTAGCCGTTGTCATGATGGAGGTTTTTAGTTTGACGAGTTCTGTGTGTTATGTGAGTCGTTGTGTTTGAATGCACATGGTTGTTCACATCGTCTTGCCGACCTACCAAATTTATAGTGATATCTACATAACCAATTGGCTGGTCTCTGACGTGACTTATTTCGAGAGGGAGACCGGTGTCTCGAAAAATCTCGGAAACTGTTGTCTCTGGAGTTTGATCGTAAAGAATTGTGACGTTCGGTTCTGAGTTCTTGAACTTCAAGTGACAGTTTATTAAAACATTCAAGAACTTTGTTAGTTGTTTCTGAGAAACTTCGTGCGATTGTCGTTAAATCATCAGCTTTCGTCATTTGGGATGAATTTTTGTTTATGGCTGAGACTTCACCATTAGCCATAACTTCCCAAATGTTATCAGCTAGTTTAAGTAAGTCATCTAGCTCTTTGTGACCTGAACCGGTCAAAGCGATATTGAGACTTTTGGGAAGTTTTCGTAACCATAATTTATAAATTAGGTCATTACTAACTGAGGAACCGGCAAGAAGAAGTAGTGCACGATAGAACTGAGATGGCTTTTGGTCACCCATCTCAGAGTCCGAAAGGATTTTGTCTAAACGCTTATTTTCACTGAGTGAAAGTCTGTCAATCAATACTTGTTTAAGTCCATTGTATAAATTTGCAGATGGAGGATGCTGAATGAAGTCTAGTACTGTTACTATGACCTCTTGTGGTAGTGCCGTAACTAAGTATTCGAACTTAGTTCTGTCAACTGATATATTTTTCGCTTGGAATTGAACTTCTGCGTGTGCGAACCACGCTTCTGGACAGTTTGTCCAAAAAGAAGGAAGTTTAATAGCTGTAGCATGAATTTCATGCGAAACATTAAATGGATTCGTAGTATCCAAGTTGGTGATGGGTTCGTTGGATTCATCTCCACCACCAGTGATAGAAATACGCGGAGGTGTACGTTGCATATTGGATAGAATAGAATTGTGTACCTAATCAACCCTAGTGTAGTGGAGTGCCTGAGCCATATAACTATAAACTTCTTACGTTTTTATCGTTCTATGAACTCTAAGAACTAAGTGTGTGCCTCGTGTTAAGCTAAGAAATAATAAAGCAACCTGTAAAAGTAATTTT
Source organism: Coremacera marginata (assembly GCA_914767935.1). Lineage (NCBI taxonomy): Eukaryota > Metazoa > Arthropoda > Insecta > Diptera > Sciomyzidae > Coremacera > Coremacera marginata. The sequence goes on along the minus strand of OU612044.1, from coordinate 87,180,834 downwards.
ATAAAAGAAAAGGAAAACTTAAATCTAACAATAAAGTTTTACAAAAATTTATCAAAATGTCAAAAAAAAATTTTTAAATTATTTGTATCTTGTTGCTCTGGTCATTGTTGATGTTGTTGTTGTAGCTGCTGCTGAAACGTTTGCTATTGTTGTCGCTTTTGAAATACTGTTGTTGTTGTTGTTAGGCAGCGACCGTGTCTACTGCTGATGTGTTGTTGTCGCTGCTGTTGTTGTCGTTGTTGTTAACGTTGTTGTTAGGCAGCGACCGTGTCTACTGCTGTTGTGTTGTTGTCGCTGATGTGCCGTTGTCGAGGCCTTTTTCCTTGCATATTATGTCATAAAGAGCGCTGATGGGACGCGATTCGCTGTGTACGCGCACAGCACGTTTACGATTGCTAAAACGCTGCGATAGGCGCCCACTGCGTGGCGAAGGTGTAGCAGCAACTACGGATTCAGCACAACCTAATTCGGCTGAGGTTTTCTGTTCTAAACTACTGGCACGCACTGACGGTTTCAAATTCATGCAACCGTAGAGCACGTTACCATCAGGATGTGTTTGTTGCTGGTCCAATTCACAAAGCTCACCTTTTGTAGGGTTCACAGATGGCGTTGATGGCCTCTTGTAGGGTTCTATATTTTTCCGTTGTTCTAGGTTTGCGACAGAGGCGCCGCGAAAAAATGCTGAACGTTGCTGTTGAAGAGTGTTTTTTGGAGAGGAACTTAAGAGGAAGGAACCGTCGCTGTTGACGCCGTTGTTGCGGCTGTTGTTGCCGATAGGCGGTGGCGCTACTGTCGCTGTTGCCGACTTGGAAAAGTAATGTTCGCCAGCTAACAGTTTCGAAGGCGTGCTATAGACGCTTCGATAGTTTTCGTTTAGCGCTGCAACATCGGCTGCGTCGGGTGTATGAATGCGTAGATGGACGTCCTTGTAGTAGGCTGGAGTGGTGTGATGACGAAAGTGTGGATGATGTCCTTGATAGCGTGTGATCGGTTTCTTGTTGTTGCTTTGGGAAGGATGCTTAGATTCTTGTTGTTCTAGGTGTTGCTTTGATGTTCCGCTGGAGTTCGCTGGTAGGATCGCCAATATTTGGTGCGAGGAATTTTTATATGTTAATGTTTTATTTTTGAATGTATTCTTATTTCATATATTTTTTAAACATTTCTATTGAACAAATTTTTATAACTGAAAAATTAAATTGAAAATTTTTGACAATAATTTTTTGAACAAACAAATAATTATAATTGAATTTAAATATAAATGAACAAGTATTTTTAGATAAAGGTGTATGAGGATTTGATGTGTTGTATTTGTGTGGAGTCACCACATGCACATTCGGTTTTATGTCAGATCATCAGTCTGGTGTTCGCCCTGACCATAGCTGTTGGTTAAAATAATGGATGATGTTAGAATACCATTCGACAAGGGACATGTGACTTTGCTCTGCCATCTTGACTTTTCCAAAGCTTACGACATCGTGAACCACAACATTCTTTGCAAGAAAATCAAGCATAACTTTGGATTTTCTGATGATTCAGTACGACTTTTTAATAGTTATTTATGCGGTAGAACACATAGAGCGAAAGTGGGCACTAGTTTTTTATCATATAGGCATACTTCTAATGGAGTTCCTCAAGGCTCGGTTCTTGGCCCACTTCTATCTATATATAATAAAACAAAGTGGAAAAAAGCGTCTGTTTTCCTCTGTTGCCCGTAATTTTCAACCAATTTATTTGATTTTATTTATAAATGTGGATAATAATGATGCGACGGTAATAGGCTATAAAAAATTTGGGTTGCCACTTAGATTATTTTGTTTTAACGAATTAGGTCGATGAACACTAAGTAAAAATGGGTCACTGAAACCGCATCCGTTGGCAGAATTTAAAAGCTCTGTAATTTTTTATCATTGAGTTGCCAACTATTTTTTTTATTTTTACGAATAAGATGGTGAAAGGCAAGACACCAAAATTCTTTACAATTTTTAAAAAAATCATATAGTTCATATAGTTCATATAGACAGACTCAAAGCAGCTTTTCTGAATACAGAAACTTCACAGACACTTTCAACAACACATACATAGCTTTATAAATGTAAGCCTGTTAAAAAATTCCTGTTCAAAAATTAGAAAAGCAAAAAATTTCTTAACTGTCATAGAAAAATTCTCCTAATTACAACTGCATCAAAATTTTTTTCAATATCCAATTATTCAAAAAAATAATTTTGGCCAGCCTACCATACAAACGGCCTCTGTGTGCGACGTTCAAAAATTAAAAAAAAAAAACGGAATCGTCAAAATCAGTTTTTACACAAAAGCGTCCTATTTGGTATGGAATCACCGATATGTGCATAATCTATATATAAAAAACAAAGTGGAAAAAAGCGCCTGTTTCTCTCTGCTACCCGTAATTTTTAACCAATTTAGTTGCTTTTTTTGTGTGTCAATACTGCGAAGGTTAAGCTAAAAAAATAGTGTTGCTACCTACATTTTTTTATTTTTACGAATTCGGTAGGCGAACACTACGTAAAAATGGGTCACTGAATACGTTGTCAGAATTTCAAATATTTTGTAATATTTTTACCATAGGATTTTTACCTTAAATTTTTATATTTTTACGAATTCGGTGCTGTGGAGAATACTAGCTAAAAATCTGAATTGGTTGTCATCATTTAAAAAATTATGCTATTTGTTTCCATAGGATACCACCTAAATTTTTAAATTTTGCGAATTCGGTGCTTGACGAACGTAAGCTAAAAATGAGTCCCTGAATCCGTAGTCAGAATTTAAATGTAACGTAATTTTTTTCCATTGAGTTGTCATTTAAAACACTACGTAAAAGTTAATCGCTGAATCCAAGCCCATTGTTTGAGCCTAAAAACGATATAATTCTCTTACCATAGGGACGCCAGCTAAATTTTTTTAATTTTATGAATTCGGTCTTGGAGCGTACACATTTAATTTTTTTATTTTTACGACTTCGCTGGTGAAAGATAAATTAGCAAAATTCTTTATAATTTTTAAAAAAAGCTCTACCGCTACAGTTCATATAGACATACCCAAACCAGCTTTTCTGAATATAGAAACTTCACAGACACTTACTTAGCTACATAAATGTAAGCCTGTTAAAAAAGAGTCTTGCGAAGCAGGCGGGGGTTCGGCTAGTTTTCTATGTTCATCAATGACAGATTCAACAAGTGCAATAACGTCACAATGCATGCATATGCTGACCACCTTCAGCTGTATTTGTCCAGAACTCTCGGGTTAATCGAACACCTTTGTGCCAGAATGAATGAAGATTTGTTTACTGCCCTATCAAATCTCGATCTTCCTCCAATCTTTCTCAGCATTGTTGTATTTTAAGATGTAAGTAAGGTTAACAATCTTGGCTTCCAAATAAATACTTCTCTGTCTTGTGTATATCACGTCAACTCTTGCGTTAGTAAGGTCTATTTTGTAGTAAGAAACCTAAAAATGACTGCAGCATTTATTCTCATCGAAACGAGACGAAAACTATTCTTGCAGCTGCTGATGCTTATAATCACTTACTCGGAAGTCGTTTATAGCAATCTTGATTCACGATCATCTAACAAGCTCAGTCATCATGAACTGAAGAAGTTTGACTATGTGTTGTTGTGAACTAATCTCAACGTCAAAGAAACGAATGCATACTTGTAGGCACTGCCTTTTGTGTCATACAACAGCCTTGAATTTCTGAATTCAAGATCAATGTCAAGTCCAAGTGCAAATGTATAACAATGCAGTATCAGCATTAATAAACAGACCCGTTTAAACTATGACGCGTGCCATAATTTAAACGGTGCCCAGCTAACAAGCATTTTCGTGAGAAACAAACTGACACCGTTGTGTCTTATGCACCGGGAACGAAATGCATTGACATCAACTTAAATTAATAATATTTTATTGTTGTAATTGCATGCAAACAAAAATACATTTATATAATTTTTTGCTGCAATTATTAATTGGACAACATTTGGGGCAAGGGAATTCCGTCTTTTGAAATAAGCAACAAAATGTATGGCAAACTAAGCCAAACTAAGGCAAACTATGCTAAGCTAAAATTAAGTATGTAATAAAATTAAGAAGAAGAAGCGAGCCCAGATATGTTATAAATATCGGGTCTCTGCTAAATAAAGAGATGAGTAGTGTTCAGTACTTGTTGAATGAAACCTAAAGAATCGAGTCCTCCGGACTAACTGGGAAGTGAAGACAGCAAAGAATACAATTGGAAAGGATACCAACAAATAGTAAGTATACACCACACTCAACCACACGGGTCCTCTTAAGCTCCCAAAAGCTCTGGTCCCCCGATTTTTGTACCAACCGGTTTTTTTAAGAGCCGGTACAACCTAATAGGTAGGCTTAGGCTACACCCAAAATATTTATAAAAAGAACCTACGGGTATCCTCAACGGGAGATCCCAACAAAATGGCGCAGTAGGTAGGAACTATGAACTATGACTAATTGTGCAATATTAATGTTTGCTTCGTGCTTTAACCACTTGGCGCATTGTTAAAGAGTCAATACATAGTCGCGAGACCATAGCTTCCAGAATCTTTGCTTAAAAAATGTGACTTGCTTCCACCGGTTTAAATATGACATTTTGGTGGTGTCAAACTTTTCATCTGGTATTGCCTTTAGTGACGATCTGATGAGTGAGTGCGCTGGTGTTAACGCTTCACCGTCATTGGGATCATCAGACATCGTGGCCTTTGATGCAAAGCATACAAAAACGGTTACATAAGTTTTATACGTCGGCTTTTCACGAATCCGGTATGATATGAAAAATTGACCGCAGAAGTCAACACCGCTTATAAGAAATAAACGATGAGATTTAAATCAGTCGGCTAGCAAGCTGCCCGTTATCTGTTCCATTAACTTCGGTTTATAATGGAAACAGTGCACGCAATTACGCAATTCGAACAAGATCCCTAGGATTCACTATCTAAATTCGCTGTCGTAAAAGACCAATAAGAACCTTTGGCCCAGCATGTAGATTGGTTCGATGTAAATATTCGATGTAGACCGATGTGAAGCAGTGCTCCTTTGATAGAAATGCCGCAAATTTGGCGTCAAAGGGTATTAGTGCGTTTGAAAGCCGCCCCTAACTCTTAAAAATTTAACCACTAGTTATCGATTTTTGTTTCATGAAGAAACGGTGTAAGAATTTGAAAAGCTGAATTTAATGGCTTGACATTTTTCAAGCATTCAATTTCATTTTTATAAGATTGTTGTTGAATCGTTGCAATTATTATCAAAAAGGTTTTATCTAACTCCTTTTTTAGTACATTGATGAAACGGGGTTTTGGTTCCGCGCTCACTGGTACTCTGTTAAAGACTCGATAAACGTACGTTTTGATACGAAGAATACGAAAATATGATGAATGCCGATCAATAATGTCAGTTATAATTGATGCACCGGTCACACTGCTGCTACATTTAAAAGTGATTGATTTTCGGAGTTCAGGAATAGGTTGACGTACGTCGGTCGAGTCATCATTCGGCGGCCATTCAACTGGCTTCCTCATTAAAAAATCAGGACCACAGAACCACGAACTATCTTCAGCAACGATGCACTACAACCTCGAGAGATGACGTCAGCAGGGTTGCAATTCGTGGGCACATGTCACCATGTGATGCTTTGACTTTTCTCTTGTTCTTCCGAGACTCGGTTAGCGTCAAAGCAATTCAAAAACGACGAATGCATTTTAAGCCACTGCAAAACTATTTTCGAGTCCATCCAAAAATAAATATTAGAGACGTATTGAGATAGTTTATTTTGAATCTTGTGCCACGTCTTGCAGTGCAACAAGGCCGCGCATAACTACAACTTAGGTACGGACTGTGCTTTTATTGGTGCCTTCTTGGACTTGGCGATGAGCAATGTTACCTTTACAAAATTTTTAATATTTGTTCGGACATATATGCAAAAGCTGTACGCACGTTGTGATGCGTCTGCAAAGCCGTGAATTTCGCTAGCACAGTCGGTTGAAGTTAAAACATTTCCTGGACTCTCTATGGTGTTAACATTTTTCAAATCATCCATCATTTCCAACCAGAAATAAAGTGAAAGAGTAGATTTCGAATCCATAACTCTTGAGTGAATATTTTACAGCAAATTATTACCGGGCTTAAATGTCCCAGAGCATCAAAAATACTTGCAACAATTGAACGCTTTGTAGCTGTCGTTGTTTTATGCAATTCATATTGGAATCAAAATAAATCTTGTTTTGGTTTCTAGGACATGCTTAAAGTTTTGGTCACATCTTCAGAGGTTTTCATTTGTATTTTTGTATCAGAACTATCGAAAATCTGCTAGTAATTCCAGTTCCACTTTGCCAGTTGTAGACCATAAGATGCCAAGATAAACATCACCTCATCTCTCTTTCTCTGGAGTTCATCAAAAGTATCGGCTCCCATCAAAATATCGTCGACGTACAGATCTTGACACAATACGTCTGCACCCACTGGATGAGTGTCCTTGAACTTATCGAAAATATAAAACAAGCTACGAATTGCAAGAAAAGGTGCAGAGAGAGGCCATATGTGACTGTATTCAATTTAAAAGACTTTAACGTGTCTCCGGGATGCTTCCGCCATAAGATGAGTTGGCATTTTCGAGCACGTTCATCTATCATGAATTGTCGATACATTTTCGAAATGTCTGCGGTCAGGGCATACCTATGAAGATTAAATGAAAGAAGCGTGGTGGCTAAATCTTGTTGAATAGTCGGTCCTACCATAAGAAGGTCATTTAATACAAGATTCGAGAAAATTTTCGCCGCTCCGTCAAACACGATGCGCAGCTTCGTTGTTGTGTTATGCGGTTTAAAAACGCAAAGGTGCGGTATGTAGTAATGCGCACTAGAGATCTGATGTTCTTCAGGAGACATATGACCTAAGCTTTCATATTCTTTCATGAAGTCAACGTACATAATTTTTACTACTTAATCGCGCTGTAGCCGGCGCACTGTGGCTCAAGAATTAAATCCATTGGCCAAAATAGCAGTTTTTTGTGGTAACCGATTTATAAAGTTTTTGCGCCATTTTGTAGTAAATATATCCAAAGTTAGGTAGCCAAAAATTTAGGTCAAAATATCTAAAATTGTGAGCGTGGCATGCGGTTTAAGAACTGTTTTTACCAATTTCAGAAAAAGGTGAGTTTTTTATTTTTTCATCGAAAATTAATGGCCATTGCTCGCAAACTATAATCAATAGAGGGTTGAATTTTTTTTGTTAAGTTAGTTGGATTATTAACGTTAAATTATTGTATGAAGTTGTAGCTGTACTATTTATATTTTTTGTGTTACGAAATGTTTGCAAAATGACTGTTTTTTGTATAAATTTTAACTTTAGTGGAATACAACTTTGGAAGGATCAAAACGGATCAAAAAAATGAAAGTAAGAAAGTGAAAAGTATGAAAGTCTTCTCTTTCACCTCATATATACTTTTATACCCCCCACGATCCCCCCGTAGAAGCTTTTTTCGTTTTACTGAAACTACTCACACCAATATTCAAATGACGCTAATTTAAACGCATCCCTAGATGTATGCAATGATGTATTCTATTTAAACTTGAACTTGATTTTATTGCATGCAATTTAAAGAATTCTTCAGTTTTATTTACTATTTTGATTCCAACTCTATAAGACAGGTGCATATACAAAATATATATACAGGTTCTGGTAATTAAAATAGTGCCTAGAGTTTTTTTTTTAACTAACCCATTTCTTTCTACCTGAATGAAACATGTGCAGTTTTGGAGTTTTGAGGCATTTAGAGTTTTTGTAACTAACCCATTTCATTCTACCTGTATCAAACATGTGGAGTTTTGTAGTTTTAAATTTTGCCTTTATAGAACTGGTGCAGGGGGAACAGGGGCGAACCTTCACATGACAACGTGACTGCCTCAACCTGGCGAGGCCAGCATTATCCATGTCGAAATCGTCCGAAGTCGACTCAAACCTCCACGTGGTGTTCCCTGGGCAACGGCAAACTGGCATCCGTCAGTTTGTCGGCTAATTTGAGCGGCGGGTCTCCTAGCCTTAAATAGGTTGTGCGTCGGGTTTGAAGCTCACCACATAAAAAAACCATTTCAATGAAAAGTTATAAAAGAAATATGAGAAAAATGATCCTCAAATCTGATGACGACCACCGCAAACGAATAACTGATAATCATTTACGGATATGCACCTGGAATGTCCGAACTCTTAATTGGGAAGGTGCCTCTATCCAACTGATTGATATCTTGGAAAGATACGAAGCTGATATAACTGCAATCCAAGAAATGCAATAGAAGGGACAGGGTTGCTCTCGGCAAGCATCCTGTGATATCTACTACAGCGGCCATGCGGAGAAGCACGAGTTTGGGTGCGGATTTGTAGTTGGCAAGAGATTACGGAATCACGTCCTGTGAACGAACGACTTACTATAATCCGCATCAAGGCTAAATTCTTTCATGTAAGCCTAATATGTGCGCATGCTCCGACAGACGACAAGGACGATGAGATCAAAGATACTTTCTACGAGCGCCTTGAAGACGCTTATGAGCGCCACGAGCCGTCACGACAAAAATTTTGCTTGGTGACTTCAACGCCAAGGTGGGCAAGGAAAATATCTTTGGTCCAACAGTCGGAAAGTTCAGCTTCCACGACAACACATCCAATAACGGAATGAGGCAGATTGACTTCGCCGCAGTACGAAATATGGTTATAAGTAGCACTAGATTCAAGCATCTCAATATTCATAAGGCCACCTGGTTGTCCCCTGACCAAAAAACGCGCAACCACATTGATCACGTTTTGATTGACGGAAGGCACTCTTCCAGTGTATTAGATGTACGCACGATCCATGGTGCTAACTTAGACTCGGATCATTATCTTGTCGCAGCTAAGATCCGTACACATCTGAGCGCTGCAAAGAATACGCGCAATCCTACACAGAGAAAGCTAGACGTCGACAAGCTGCAATCAAAACGGACAGCCGAAGCCGTTTTCACTCGACTCTCACTCCTGCTTCAAGAAAGCACTATATATATATGCGCGCAGTGGGCACACATCTCCCACTCTCTGCCTACGGTTGCCGAAGAGGTTATTGGCTACCACCGTCTCCGCCAAAACCAGTGGCACGACCAAGAGTATCTCGACGCCACTGTAGAGAAAAACGCCGCCTACAAAGCCACGCTGCAGTCGGTTGTAACGCGTGCTGCTAAGGAGCGATACAGAGAGAAGAGGAGGGACGAGAAACGTCTTTTCAGGCGTAAGAAACGAGAGGCAGAAAAGCGTGAGTGTAAGAAGATTGAGATGTATGGTGACAGAAACGAGGCGAGAAATTTTTCGAAAGATAAGACGCCTGTCCGATGGCTCTAAAACCAAGGGCTCTTTCTGCAAGGATGAAAACGGGAATCTAGTGACAGATATCCAGAGTACACTGACGTTGTGGGGGGAACACTTCTCTAGTCTTCTGAATGGCGATGACGACAACAATCCCGCCAATAGAGATGATATCCCAATAGAGATGATAGCGTTGAAGTTCCGCTGCCCGACTATAATGAAGTCTTGACAGCAATAACACGTCTTAAGAACAACAAAGCCGGGGAGCCGATGGTCTACCCGCTGAGCTGTTTAAGAACGGAGGCGAAGCTCTATTTAAATGCATTCACGAGCTTCTATGCAGAATATGGTTGGAAGAATGCATTCCAAACGATTGGAACCTCAGTGTACTCTGCCCAATCCTCAAGAAAGGCGATCCCCCTATTTGCGCCAACTACCGTGGGATAAGCCTCCTAAATATCGCCTATAAGCTTCTATCTAGCGTATTATGTGAAAGACTGAAGCCCTTCGTAAACCAACTGATTGGGCCTTATCAGTGTGGCTTCAGACCTGGAGAATCTACCACCGACCAGATATTCACGCTACGACAAATCTTGGAAAACACCATAGCGAAGCAAATCGACACCCACCACCTTTTTGTCGACTATAAAGCCGCTTTCGACAGTCCAATAAGGAATCACCTATACTCCACCATGTCTGAATTTGGTATACCTGCAAAATTAATCCGTCTATGCAGGATGACACTGAGCAACACCAGCAGTGCAGTAAAAATCGGGAAGGACCTCTCCCCCCCATTTGTTACCAAACGAGGTTTCAGACAAGGTGATTCTTTATCGTGCGACTTTTTTAACCTAATTATGGAGAAGATCATTAGAGCTGCTGACCTGAGACAAAGCGGCACAATATTCTATAAGAGTGTTATGCTGCTAGCGTATGCCGTTGATATTGATATCATTGGCCATAACACACGCGAAGTCAGTGCATTCTCCAATTTAGAAAAAGAGTCGAGTCGCATGGGTCTTGCAGTAAACCCAGATAAGACGAAATATCTGGTGTCAACAAACAAACAGTCCCATCGTATTGGCACCCACGTCACTGTTGACAGCACCTCCTTCAAGGTTGTGAAGGACTTCGTCTACCTCGGTTCCAGCATTAACTCCACCAACGATATCAGTAGAGAGATAAATCGAAGGATAACTCTTGCCAACAGGTGTTACTTTGGGCTCAGTAGGCAATTGAGAAGCAGATCCCTCTCTCGACGAACAAAAGTCACGCTCTGTAAGTCACTAATCATGCCCGTCCTGTTATATGCAGCACAAACCTGGTCGTTGAGCAGCTCTGATGAAAAGATTTTAGGAGCGTTCGAGAGAAAGATCCTTCGTAAAATCTACGGACCAATCTGCGTCAATGGCGAGTACCGAATACGATGGAACGATGAGCTGTATGAGCTATACGCCGACATCGACATAGTAAAGCGCATAAAAATCGAGCGGCTTCGTTGGCTAGGTCATGTTGAGCGGATGGAAGACGACGCTCCAGCGAAGAAAATATTCGATTCGGTGCCCAGCGGCGGACAACGCAGAAGAGGACGACCGCATCTCCGTTGGAGGGATCAAGTGAAGGACAACCTGACGAAACTTGGAGCTTCCAACTGGCGCCAGCAAGCGCAAAACAGAAATGGCTGGCGCAATTTCTTACAACAGGCGGAAACCGACTTACGGTTGTAGGCGCTATCTAAGTTAGTAAGTAGAACTGGTGCAGGTAATAAGTAAATAGATACAGGTACTGATACCTGATATAGGGCTTAGGCTTACGGTATGGAAAGGCTTATAAGGAAGTGATTTTTGGATACAATCTCAGTGGCTAAAATATCTCTGCCATTGCAATTAGAAATAAATAAATTGATTCAAAAATCATGAAGAGATTCAGTTATAAAGAATTTAATTTCTTAGAAGAGAAATTATCTGTTTTCGTCAAAAATTTCAAAAAGCGCTACAGCCAGTATAACTACACGAAAGAACGATTTAACGAAAAATGGCTGGAATGTGAAATTACTGTGCAGAGAGCTTCCAAAACTATCTGCACAGGACGACCAAGAAAAGAACTTGACAACTGCAGCGATAGATCTAAGAGACGGAAGCTAAAGGATATTACTGATGAAATCCGAAGTGAAAATGTTCAAGAAACTTTCCTTCATTGATTGCGAGCAGATAAAAAATATGCAAAACTGGAAATCATTGATCAAATCTGTATCCATCATATCATCACATAACTGCTGCTAAAAAGGACTGTTTGTCATCTAACGACACTATTGCAATTACACCAATTTTGCAAGAGGTGCAACTACAATTATTACTTGATCACACAGCACAACGCTTGCTACAATCATTTAAAGAAAAGAGTTGAATCAATATGGAAACTGCAAGTTAATTCATTTTTGCAAATGGGGATGTAATGGTTGTTCCGGACAAAAACAATACAAGCAATTGTTAAGTGAAAATACCTTGGATACGGATATGTTCATGGTGTCATTTGTACCATTGCGATTAAAAAAAGATTTGGGAAGACTCAGAGCCATCGACCAGCACAACGCACACCAGGGGTATTTGGAAAAATCGCAAACCATCTTCTACGAAATACTGCAGTCCCATCAAATTTGAATTCAAAAAGGAAACCCAGGATACCATTAAGAAAGAAGTAAGCGATATCAGAGCCCAAATTGGACATTTTCTTCCATTACAAATAGAAATTAACGGTCTGAAAATCGAAATATGCTACCAATTAGTGTTTACAATGATTGATAGAAAAGTAGGCCAGGCCTTTAATGAAACAAAGGATTCATCCAGCTGCATCATATGCCATACAACATCAAGCCAATTAAACCGAGTCCCAGACAAATCAATAGATAAAACTGATGCATATGAATTCGGATTATCACTACTTCATGTAAGAATACGATTTATGGAACACATACTTAAAATCAGTTACGATTTGGAATTCGGACATACAGGAACAATAAGTAACAACGACACCAACAAGGAGTTACGAAGTTTAAAAAAAAACATGTCCAAGATGAATATCGAAAATATGGATTATTTATAGATCGTTCAGAAAGAGCATCTGAAATAACAGGACTTGATTTAAACCTTATATTCAGGTTTGAAATACGTCTGCAATAGTTCACAAAATCCTTTATCATGGAGAAGATGTCATTAATGCCCTGTTTAGGTAAAACAAACGATGCGTATTTCACGAACGAAACAGGCGGAAATCAGCTGTTGAGTCCATGTATGAAGAATGTCAGACACAAACGAACACAGCTGACTCAGTAACGAGCGAAGACGTAAGCTCAGTGTGAAGTTGGGTCTTTGTAACAAAAAAAAAAAAAATCCGAACGAAACGTCAAAATTTGACGAGAGCAAAATTATTATCGTTCTTGAAATGGTTGCTAAAAAAACGTAATTTTTGCTTTATAAGTATATTTAAGACAAAAATTATCAATTACTATCTTCTCAGTACAAAGAAAACAATTATCACCAGCACTTTTGTCCTTATTAAAATTGTAGAAGGCAATTGCCGAAAACATTTTTTGCATAAATTGTCTCAAACTATCGCAATCAATTTAAAAACAGTTTAATTTCCTCCAAAAGTCAACACCAAAATAGCTGATGCAAAAAGTATTGCCACCTATTAAAAAATGCCAGTAATAAGCATACAATTTTCAAGATTTTTGTCAGTTTCCGCTAAATGCTCAACTTTTACAATCTGGTTATAATGTTTTTGACAAGTACTCACGTTGAGAGTATTTGAGAAACGTAAGCAACGTAATATTGGACGATGACGCAAGAAAAAAATACAAAGACCCAATTTTGAACGATCACGTCGGAAAACGAACGAATCTTGTCACGAAGGCTTCGTTTTACCTAAACAGGGCATAAATATCATTTAGTACCACTTGGGGATTTATCGGAGGAAGGTCAGGAAAAAAGGAATAAGGATTACAGATTTTATAGAGAACACAACACCAGAAAAATTTCACGCAATTGCACAAATGAAGATCTTTTTAATATATTATTGGCAACGTCAGATCCGCTCATCTCTAGCATGCGACATCAATGAAAAGTGGAACACCTGAACCTAGATAAAGAAGCGAAAGAGCTACTACAAGGTGAAAATAATTTAGAACTGAGTACGGAATATTTGCAAGCAATATTTCAACCAAATAAATAATAATTAAAATATGATTTTTCTAGTTTTAGTAAGATATATATAATATTAAAACAAAAAATTAAAAAACATAAAACGTCGCAATGTAAAAAATCATATTAATAATTAATAATAAAATGTTTTATTTATCAACATATGACTTTTTTTATAAATAGAGAAGATAAAAAAATAGGAAAAGTATAATTTTATACTGAGTTAAAAATTTCAAAAGTTCCCACTTTGACCTTAAATTTCTCAATAAGCACTCAATAGATTTTAACAAAATTTTAAGCACAACAAATTCAAGGAATCATCTGTTAGTTAATAATTACTCAAATTACTCAAATATCTTAATCGGTTCAAAAGTTATAAAATTTTGGAAAATGAAAACCTATTCTGAGCCACTGTGCGGCGTTCAAGAGAAATGAATCTTCTTCTGGCTATTTCAAAAGACTCACCAAGAGAATCTGGCGATTTTTCAATTGGAAGACGAACTTGAATTCTGTCATCTGTGTTACGAACGACTTTTTTAATAAAGTGCTGCTCGCATCGGAGCTCTTCATCTGAATAAATGTTTGGATGTTCCTTAAATTCTTCGTCTACCCAAAATGGTAGCAATAACGTATCAATATTTGTTTGCTGAGAAGCACCAATTGCAACATTGCATGTGAATGTTTTGCTGATGTTCGCATCGAATTGTCCACCAACTATTCAACCAAAAATGGTGTTTGCAAGACAAGGTAGGCCTTCACAGAGTTCGTTACTTATGAGCAAATCTATTTTTGTGGGATATCAGAAGATGGATCTGCCAATTCCAAACCATCCGGAATTTTCCAACTCGATGTTTGTTTTGGTTCTCCTAGTTGCGGAGCAGATATGGTTGTTGATACAATAAAATTGGATATCCTTTGAAAGTCGGCTACACGAAATTTGATAGTAGCTGAGACAAAGAACTTGAACTCTGTTCGAAGATTTGCGATTCCAAAAACTTCTTGATTACTTCGATGAAACTTTAATTGCAACCGCTTTGCTGTCTTTTCAGTTATAAAATTGACTTCTGAAATTGAGTTCAAAAGAGCACGTACTGGCTGAAAGATGCCAAATTTGTTTTTAATTAAAATGACCGCTGTGTGTATTATGGACCGCTGTGTGTATACTTATATGAACGTGTGACGAGCGAGAATGCTGAAGCTTGATGAATTCTTTGAACGTCTGCTGCTGGGATGGGAGACGATGAGGACGCGGAATGATTCATAAGCTGATTCGCTACAGTGTGCACGTACAGTATAATGCATTTTCTGGCACACTCGACAGCGAGACTGATTTGAACATTTAGAAACAGTGTGTCCCTCGCGCAAAAAATTTATGCATATACCGGCACGCTTATATTTCGCAATGAAAATGAGTCACAAATCGAAAAGTTTATTTATGTGGTCGAGGAAAATCAGTACTTTATTATCGAATCGCATCTTCAACTGCTCTTAGGCCAGTAGATAGTTATCTTCTGTAGCAGGGAATGGTTCAACAACAGCTAATGCCTGATCCCTCAAACACTTCTGTAATATTTAAATTGACCTATAGTCAAATCTCTTGAATTGTTGTGAACCATACTTTTAAACGCGTTAATAAAACGAAGATATTCTGCACAGTTTCCGCTGAATTGAATTATTGAATCCACAGCTTTTCCTTCTTTTTCGATCTTCAGTCTCATATTAGTGATATTTCTTTTCATAGATAGATAAGCGCTTTTGCTTGAAGGAAGACAAGCTCGTGTTTGAACTACATGTCACCGTCTCTGAAGCATCATCAGCGCTATTCGACTTGGTGACCAAAAACTTCAAACAAATTCGGCGATGAAAAAAATATATAAATAACAGATTTTTGTAGCTCGGGGTGCAGATGATATCGCTCAGTTAATGATAGGTTCGATAGCGAACAATGAAATCACAAAGCGAAGCAGTGAACACTGAGTACCCTTAACTAACCTTAACCAACGTAGTGGTCTGACTTCAATAATCTCTGAATGTATGCCTATACGCAATAAATCTAGTGGAAGTTTTACAGCTTGATGTGTGAGAAAGGAATGTGTTATGTATGCGCGGCGTAGCAGCAGCGCCCTATGTGCAACGAAATATTATTTTGTATATAGTTTTTGCTAACCCAGTTTAATCCCGTTTACTTTTTATATGGGTATATACTTATACATTGAGGTACGAAGATATATGCACAGTATATGAATGAAGATATATAAATGATGAATGGCTTTTTCCTACGGACTCGTGTGTCCAATGGTGAAAAAATTACAGCAAACATGTCAGCAGAACTTGAGACTTCCCTTGACGCTTCGGCGAAGTGATGAAATGAGGATTTCAATGATAAATCCTTATGACCTTGGTAATAGCGGCATATGGTAGCTAAACCAGCAACAGCGAAGTGAAGCAACAAGTCTGAATTCGAGTTACAATGATTTGTTGTGAATAAATCACAAACGAAACACACCAACTGCGACTGCATGAAAGTGCAGTATTAGCATTAGTGCAAAAAACCGTTTAAGCTATGACGCGTGCTATAACTTAAACGGTAACAAGCGAGCAGCTTAAATAACAAGAATATCGTCAGCATGTTGTTGTTGCCATTGTCGTGAGAAATAAACTGACACCGTTGTGTCTTCTGCACCTGGAACAAAATGCATTGACAGCCTTTTAAATCAATAATATTTTATTGGTGTAATTGCATGCATTTATAGTATTTTTTGCTGCAATTAATAATTGGACAATATTTTGGGGCATGAGAATTCCGCCTTTCGAAATAAGCAATAGAATGTATTGCAAACAAAATGCAATACGAGCATTTTGTACATATGCTAATCTCAAGAATGTTTCCGGGTAATTTGAATCTCGGTCAGAAAATAAGGAAATGTAATTGTGAAACAATTAATAAATAATATGCTATGCTAGACTTAAGTATGTAAGAAAATTTAGAAGAAGAAGCAAGCCCAGATAGGTTATAAATTACGACGATGCCTAAGAATCCATTATTCTGAACAAATCTGGATAGACTTATTTGGTGAGTATGATAGCTGGAACCCGTTAAATCCATAAGACAAAATAACACAACGTTTAGTAACTGGTGCCATGTGCCAGGTGCCAATTAGAAACTCGGCTCAGGTGTATCGCCTGTAGCCACTCGTCATAACCGGATACGGCCAGAAACCGTATCCATCCGAATTAGAAAGCTTAGGCCACGACAAAGAACATACGGGTATCCTCATAGGGGGGATCGCAACATAAATGGCGCAGCCGGTAGGATACTTTTTGTCCACGGGAACATCAAGGATGTTTTAAAAATAAAATAATATACAATAAAATAATATAATAAAATATAACAAGAAAAAAAAATCATTTGGTAGGCTTCGATCGTAACAAGTTCAAGTGCTTGTTGCGATAACCACAGCAGAAAGTCAATTACAACAAGTTCCAATGCTTGGTGTAATTGCAAAAGAAACAAAATCAAAGCCGATACCCCACAGATTCATGTTAGACAAACGAGCAATAAAATATTAATTCTTATATCGGAAGTGCCAATGTTATACAAAAAAAGGAGTCTTAAAATATAAACGAAAATTATTGTTAAAACTTATAACGTTTCGGATTTTTAACTCTAACGAGAGTTAATTAAGGTTTTTATTTTTCTTTGACTTTTTTCAAGAGCGGCATTTTTGCCATAAATTGAAGAGTCGATTGAGGCATCTGTTTTTCGTTACAAGGCAATCTTGCCATCACCAATCTACTAATTGTCTGCCTGACAATTGAGCTGCCGACTGAGAAAATGTGAGTGTATTAGTAAAAAATGTGTGAGGGTATTGGGATTGTTAAGACAAATTGTCTGGTGTAGACGCTACGTAAGGAGGACCACGTATACTTCAGTCATAATAGAGTTGTCAAAATGCGTTCAAGAGCCAGGGGAGAAACTGCAAACTTTTGCAAGAAGATTAATCACAATAGAATCCAGAGGGAAAGATTGCATAGGAGAAGAGAAAGGGCTGTTAAACCAATTGAACAAGGCAGTCGAGAAGGCATTTAAAGTATTATTGAGTGACCCAAGCTTAAGGGCCGGGGTGCTAACGATGGAAGGGAGAAATTTAGACGAGCTAGTGACCAAGGCTGCGGGAATAGATTGTATTCTGAGGAATGGATATCTATCTGGATTCAGGGTATCACAGTAGAGGCAGGTGCATGCATTGGTAGACGAGAGTTGCGAGGGGATGAAAGGGCCAGCATTAAATGCTCGTTCTGTGGGGAATTCGGACATACAAGAGATGAGTGCTTAATCAGGAAAAATACTCCATATTGCGAGGAATGCCAGGAATGCGGTCATGAAAATATGTGGAAGTGTGTCCAAGAGTTCAGGCCTAGAAACGGTCACATGCAAGAAAAGAGTTATGAGAGTAAGAATATTAGAAGAGTCAATACAGGAAACCCATTTAGAAATAATGGGGACAAGAGTTTCGGTAGGGAACAAAAACAAATTGTGCAATGTAATTGGTGCAACAAAATAGGTCATATGGAAGGAGACTGCTACACGAAGAAGAATCAGGCTTACCGGCAGGGAAACTTCCAGGGGCCCAGCAAAGGCCATTAAGCTGGGAACCCCGAAATAAGCGCGAAATAAGGCCGTCAAGGATAGAAACAGAGAATTCGACGTCTAAAAAGATTGTGAATATCTGTTCAGCTCATCTGGCAAAGAATTTGGTAACATAAAATTCGACGTTTGAAAAGATTGTGAATATCTGTACAGCTCAGCCAGTTGGGAAGATAGAAAAGGAGGAGTTAACATCCGAGAAGATGGGAGAAGTCTGTACATGTAAACCTGTAGAAAGTCTGGAGGGGGAAATTAATGATGGAAGAAGAATAAGTAAAAGAAAGATTAATAGTAAAATAAATTTGAGCGAAGAAAACAGTTGTGGAGAAAAAATAAGTAAAAGAGAGAATAATGGTGAAATAAAGATAAATAGGGGAAAAAGTAATGAGGAAATAGAATTAAAAGAAAGAAAGAAGTATAAGTGAAACAGGGTCCACGATAAAGGACGAGAAACACGAAAGGGAAAATAAAGGAAATTTAGAAAAAATTTCAGAAATTTTAGAAAAAGAGAACCAAATGGTAATGCTTGCGAAACAAGAACACAAATCGGGAAATTAGAAAATTATATGGGTAACAAATGTCAGATTAATAATATTTCTAACAAATGGGAGATGCAGAATAATTTAATAAACTACAAGGGGAAAATATATTTTCTTTTAATAAAAAATTGAAAAGAAACCAAATAAGAAAAAATTAATTTCAAAGTCAATTTTTCAATTGTGCTTACATAGAGAAAAAATATTTTTTTTAATAAAAAAAGTATAAATACGCATAGAAATAGAGAAAATGAAATAGCTCATTCAGAGGAAAAAGAAAATATAGAGAAATTTTAAATTGTACGTACATTGAGAAAAAGGTATTAAGAGAAAGAATAGATATAGAGCAAACTAATACATAATAGTTTATTGAGGTTCTTCCGCAGCTAGTAAGAACACAAGGATAAATAAATTAAGAAAATGAAAATAAATATATGTATATCTATATAAGTATAGGGCAATTCACTACAATAACTAGAAAATAACCAAAATAAAAAGAATTTAATTGAATTAAATTTATTTAAATGCAAGTTAGCATTAATATGGACATTAAAGTTAAATTTGGCACGAGAAAACAGTGCAACACGTCCATCAGGCATTAACGTAGAGAGAGAAAAAAAAAAAAATAATATGCAAGACAAATTGAAATAAAAATGCAAGCTACCATTAGTTAATAAATAACGCTTAAAATAAATAACTACTTAAAGTAATATACGACTTCCTTTTCCTAAGTCGTTTAACTTTTGAAAAAATAAACAAGAGTTTTTACATACTAAAAACCGCAGTATGGTAGACGTAACATAAGAACCAGCATTGAACAGTGAACAATGTTTTTTCTTTTCCTACGAAACAAACACACACACACACAGTATCATAATTTTACAATTTAAAAAAGAGTAAATAATACAAACAAAGTGAAATAAAGCGTAAGAAAGGAAAACGATTTTTATTAAATTTTGAGAAAAACAAGAATTCTAAAAATTGTTTTTGAGTTTATATCACAGAATATAAACAGAAATTAAAATGCGCTTACGCATAAAAATGATGAATTTAAAAATGGAAAAATGCAATATAGCATTAAAATGTAAAAAAGAAAATAAAGTTCTGAATAATATAAAATTTAATTTAAAATTTTAAGAATAGTTAAGAAAAAAAAGAAATTTATAAGGTAAATAGTAGTAAATAGTAAGTAAAGTTGCAGAAGAAATGAGAAATATGTACAACAAGTTTTACTAAGAAGAAGTGTGTGACGATAAGGCGGCAGCATCCGCATGCAAAACTGCAATAAAACGGCGGCAGCATCGGCAAAAACAACTGTGACAGGCAATCCGCGTACAAATCTGCGAGAAGAAGGCGGCAGTATCCGAGGGCAAAACTACAAGAAAGCAGCAACAACCACTAAAACAACTGTGACGGGAGGCAGCACGTTGGTGCAATACGACGATGGAGAGCGATGCCAAACATTCAGAAAGTGTCAGAGAGTCAAGGCGGAACAGTCTGGATAAACAACTGACATAAAGAAAAACAAAACTACAACGACCAAACAAAAGAGATAAACATTCTTCTACTATAAAATAAAACAACAATTGTCAGAAATTACCATAAAAAGAACAACGCCGACAAAATAATTTAACGAAAGGAATTAAAACCTTTCCTAAATCAACGTAAACAAAATACTTAAACAAACAAAAACCACCTTCCTAAAATAAACCAATCGTAGGTATACAAATTTTACTAAAACAACCTAGTAAACCAAAAGTGTCAAAACTTTAATAACAAGAACAAAACCTGGAAGATAATATAATGAAAGGAACCAAACCCTTTCTAAAGAACAATAAAGCAAAATTCTAAAATAAGTCAAATAAAATCTAAACCAACCATTTATTGTCAACGAAAATTAAACAACAAAAAACTATTTGAAAAGCAGTGATTAAGGAAATAAATCAAGAATTGATGAACTGTCAAGAAACAAGACAACATGAGTAAAGCTCAAGCCGCAAAGCATATATGTATCACACACTTCAACAAAATAGACCACAATTACAACAAGGAAAAAACGTCGTAGCATTTCCCCCAGAGCACCGTTGGACATCGCGGAAAAGAGACATTAGTGCAACATTAAAATTGCAGTGAACAACCACTGCATTTATTTGAAATATTTCAATTAGGATTTAAAAAAAAAAAATATTAGAACCTATATAGAAATAATGAATCAAGTTTAAGTAATAAATAGCGAAAGATAAAACACATGAAATAAGCAAAGAAACACAGCAAAACACGAAAAAAAATTATTGTTAGGTTTTTAACAATCATTTTTTCGTTTTTCGAAGGGCGAAGGAATGTTGTGAATTAATCACAAACGAAACACAATAAACCAAGGCATACTTGTAGGCACTACCTATTGTGCCATACAATAACCTTGAATTTCTGAATTCAAGGCCAATGCCAAATCCAACTGCGACTGCATGAAAGTGCAGTATTAGCATTAATGCAAAAAACCGTTAAAGCTATAACGCGTGCCATAACTTAAACGGTAACAAGCGAGCAGCTTAAATAACAAGCAATACCGTCAGCATGTTGTTGTTGCCATTGTCGTGAGAAATAAACTGACACCGTTGTGTCTTCTGCACCTATAACAAAATGCATTGACAGCATTTTAAATAAATAATATTTTATTGGTGTAATTGCATGTATTTATAGTATTTTTGCTGCAATTAATAATTGGGCAATATTTTGGGGCAAGAGAATTCCGCCTTTCGAAATAAGCAATAGAATGTATGGCAAACAAAATGCAATACGAGCATTTTGTACATATGTTAATCTCAAGAATGTTTCCGGGTAATTTGAATCTCGGTCAGAAAATAAGGAAATGTAATTGTGAAACAATTAATAAATAATATGCTGAGCTAGACTTAAGTATGAAAGAAAATTTAGAAGAAGAAGCAAACCCAGATAGGTTATAAATATCTGGTCTTTGCTAAATAAAGTGAGTGATTGATTGGTAATTAATCAGTGAGTTATCCAAAATGTGAGTGTGTTATTAGTTTGGAACGACGACGCCTAAGAATCCATTATCCAGAACAAATCTGGATAGACTTATTTGGTGAGTATGAAAGCTGGAACCCGTTAAATCCTTAAAACAAAATAACACAACGTTTAGTAACTGGTGTCATGTGCCAGGTGCCAATTAGAAACTTGGCTCATGTGTATCCTGTAGCCACTCGTCGAAACCGTATCCAAGTTAGAAAGCTTAGGCCACGATAACCTACGACGACCTACGGGTATCCTCACAGGGAGGATCCCAACAGATTGCCAAATTTTGACAAAACGAAAAAGTGTAATATCGATATGGTTTGTATATGGTTATAATGTGTATTTTCAAAGTTTTTTATGTATATTGTTAAGACAAAATAAATAATCTTTCTTGCAGACAGTGGTTAGAGCCGGGGATCTAGCGGTGAATTTGTGACAAATAGGATGACGGCAGAACTTCTGCAACTAGCAGCAATCGCAGCAGCAGATGAAAACTTAAGTAACGCTTTGACGGCAAACGCAACAAATATACAGCAAGGGGCAAGCAGCAGCGGCGACGGCAGAATAACCAAGCAGCAATCACAGCAGGCCTTGAGCCATTAAGCAGCTCATCGCTTAACGATGGACGCAATAAATGCATAGCAAGCGGCATGCAGCAGTGGCAGAACGAATTCAGTACCAACCTTCAAACCATACGTATAAAAATTTGACAACAATCTGACAACTGATTTGTGAGTTGTAGCATTTTGCGTGCAACTATTGTTATTGCAAAAAAAAAAAAATGGAAAAAAGTGAATTTCGAGTTTTGATAAAGCATTGCTTTTTGATGAAAAAGATACAGTGGAAACCAAACAATGGCTTGATAAACATTATCCGGACTCTGCTCCATCGAGACAAATGGTAGAAAAAGGATTGCTGAATTTAAACGTGGTCGTACCAGCACAAATGATGCAGAGCGCAGTGGACGCCCAAATCAGACTGTTATTCTACAAACCATCAAAGAAATCTACAAATTGGTTATGAACGATCGCAAATTGAAGGTGCACGAGTTAGCTGACATTGTAAAGATATCAGATGGTAGTATTTTTACCATTTTTCATGAACGTTTGGGTATGCGAAAGCTCTGTGCAAAGTGGGTGCCGCGTGAGCTCACAGTCGACCAAAAACAACAACGAATAGATGCTTCAGAGGAGTGTTTGGCGCTGTTAAGCCGCAATAAAATCGAATTCTATAGTCGATATGTGACAATGGATAAAACATGGATTCACTATTACACACCAGAATCCAAAAGATAGTCAGATGAGTGGACAGCAGTCGACGAACCGAATCCAAAACGAACAAAGACCCAACATTCGGCTTGTAAGGTGATGACGTCTATATTTTAGGATGCGAAAGGAATACTATTCATCGACTATCTCCAAAAAGGAACCACCATCAACAGCGACTATTACTGTGTACTTTTGGATCGATTGAAGGCTGAAATCGCCAAGAAACGGCCACATTTGCAAAAGATAAAAGTGTTGTTTCACCAGAACAATGCACCGTGTCACAAATCGATGAAGACGATGGCAAAATTGAATCAACTTGGTTTCGAATTGCTTACCCACCCACCGTATTCTCCAGATTTAGCCCCCAGCGACTTTTTCCTGTTTTCAGATCTTAAGAGAATGCTTGCTGGAAAGAAATTCAAGTCCACTGATGAAGTAATCGGTGAAACTGAGGCCTATTGTGACGAGAAAGAGAAATCGTACTATAAAAGTTGTATCGAAAAGTTGGAAAATCGCTATACTCGTTGTATCGCTCTCGAAGGCAACTATGTTGAATAATATAATCGAGTTTTATCAAAATTTTGTTTTTTTCTTATTTATCCTACGGACTTATTGAATGACCTGTTTTATGTATGATGATATTTCAGTTTTTCAGTTATTTAATTTTTTAAAAAGACTCTAACACTGACCGTCCGGATGAATAAAAAAGAACAAGTGTTCGGTTCGGTGTCTTTCGCTTAACAGCTTTATTCAACAATTCTTCAAACATAAAAAGCTAACAATAGCGAGAAAATTGATTGCGAAAGAAGCAATAAGGACAATACGCAAAAATGAGAGTAAAAGAGAAAATATTTCGAACTTAGTGATGCCAATTTTATAATATTCGTTAAAGGTAGCAAATTTTATTAGTATTCAACGTTTTCGAAATTTTTTGGATTGGAATTGTATCAGTAGGATCCACGTGGGTCCTGCTAGAAATAATTATTGATGGGGGATTTATCTTCCACCACCTCTCGGGAAAGAGGATAGCAGGGATAAAGTTCTGTTAATATAAAGGATTAAGTCTCGTTAAACGCTTTTTGAGTTTACCACTTCAATTTTGTTTAAATTCAAGCATTTTTTATATAAATATATCTTATTATTTTTCTTCATACTTTACTTACTTACATAGGCGGCGCCTGCAACCGTTAGTCGGTTTTCGCCTGGTGTAAGAAATTGCGCCAGCCGTTTCTGCTCCAAGTTTCGTCAGGTTGTCCTCTACTTGGTCCTCCAACGGAGATGCGGTCGTTCTCTTCTGCGTTGGCTGCCGCTGGGTACCGAACCGAATATTATATTCGCTGGAGTGTCGTCTTCCATCCGCTCCACAAGACCTAGCCAGCGAAGCCGCTCAATTTGTTTGCGCTTTACTATGTAGATGTCGGCGTATAGTTCTTACAGCTCATCGTTCCATCGTATTCGGTACTCACCATTGACGCAGATTGGTCCGTAGATCTTGCGAAGGATCTTTCTATCGAAAGCTCCCAAAGTTTTTTCATCAGGGCTGCTCAACGTCCAAGTTTGTGCTGCATATAAAAGGACAGGCATGATAAGTGACTCACAGAGCGAGACTTTTGCTCATCAAGAGAGGGCTCTGCTTCTCTAACCTACCTAATAACATCTGTTGGCACCTTCGTTTTATCTTTCTACTGATATCGTTGGTAGAGATAAAACTCTTCACAACATCGAAGGAGGTGTTGTCAATACGCTGGGACTATTTGTTTATTGACACCAGATATTTCGTCTTATCTGCGCTTACTGCAAGACCCATGTGACGCGACTCTTTTTGGAGAATGCTGCACTGACTTCGCGTGTGTTATGGCCAATGATATCAATATCATCAGCATACGCTAGCAGCATAAAACTCTTGTAGAATATGGTTCCGCCTTGTCTCAGATCAGCAGCTCGAATAATCTTCTCCATAATTAGATTAAAAAAGTCGCACTATAAAGAATCACCTTGTCTGAAACCTCGTTTGGCTCGTAACAAATAGTGGGGAGAGGTCCGTCCCAATTTTAACTGCGCTGCTGATGTTGTGTCATCCTGCATAGACGGATTAATTTTGCAGGTATACCAAATTTAGATATAGTAGAGTATAGGTGATTCCTTATTGGTTTGTCGAAGGCGGCTTTGTAGTCGACCAAAACATGGTGGCTGTAGGCAACAAAAAGTTGTGTAGGTGTTGCGGAGGAGTTTTGCCTCTTAATATTCCGGCTTCTATGGGATTTTGAACCGATTCAAGTTGAATAGAAACACTTCAGTTTCTTCAAGAATTTTATTGTCTTCATAATGATCCAACTTAAATACAGGTTAAAATACCTAATAATTCATAATTAATTGAAAATATTTTAATTTATAACAAATTAAATGTACATACGTTGTGGTATAGAAACCAGAATAAGACTCGGTTAGAGTTAAAAGCGAACAATTTGCAAGATCTCGTTAGCAAAGAGAAAGATTTTAGGCAGTTGGAAATTCACATTTCTTTTAAGAATTTATTTAGCTTCCGTTTTTTAGTTTGCTTAATGCTTGACATTCGTAAGATATGAAAAATTAAATATAAATTGTAATAGAATAATTAAAATGTAATAAATAAAAATGATTCTTTTTTGACAGTGGCGTCAACATTCCGCCCCCGAGTATGGCAAGAGCTTAATCGCAACCCTACTCCCTTTAAGGCGCCACGTCCAAAACAGCCAGCTTCGATGTGGGTCGCTCTAGCACTCCAGATGAAGTTTGGAGTGCCTGAAAGACCTGTCCGTCTTTCGCCAGCTTTGTCGCAATGACTTTGCCTCTAGGCTACACATTGCGAGGGCTACCTGGGTCTACCATAATTACAAGATCACCCTCACTCAGCGGGTTTTTTTTTCAAACCATTTTGACCTGCATGTTAATGTAGGCACATATTCTGCCACCCATCTTCGCCAAAAGTTTTGAGCATATTGCTGAGAGCCTAACCAGCTATGCTTTAGGACTGTTGCGCTATCAGAGCATGTAGACAACGGCTTCATACCATTTGAGCTTTCTAACAGCAGATGATTTGGTGTGAGCGCTTCCTGATTTTCGTCATCGATAGGAACGTAAGTGAGCGGTCGGTTAGTAGTGTAGCTAAGGGAGTTCTGGCATAGAGTGTAAATTATTATCTAGAGATTGCATCAACTCTGCTAAATCTCTGGCATGTGTTAACAGAGTTATTTCACTTAAAAACATGAATAAAAAAAACTCTGTTAACCTCTGTTAACACATGCCAGAGATTTAGCAGAGTTGAAGCAATCTCTAGATATTTTATACTCTATAAATTTATACTCTATGGTTCTGGCCCAGATTTCCCGGTTCGAGTCTTTGCTAAGAGGTGTATTAGATGTGGGTGGCCTAAAAGTATGCAATGAAAATTGTCATAAAAATACGTTAGCTTAAAAGGTTTGTGTCTCGGGTGCTGACCTTTGTAAGAAATATGTGGTTTGTTTCTCGGAGGCTGAGCTTTGTACGTAATATGATCCGCACAGTTGGAATACAGTGTGCAAATTTTTATGAAGATGGTTTGTGTCTCGGAGGCCGAGCTTTGTAAGTAATGAAAGTGGGCTTATGTTTCAGGCGGGTGCGTGCGTGCTTTTTTTGTTTGTTTCAACGGAGGCTGAGCTTTGTAAGTAATGTGAGTAGGCTTGTTATTGGGCTGCTGCCGTCTTATGTATTGTAATATAGAACACTATAATGTGAAGATAAAAAATGTAGTAGGAACTTTGAAGTAATGTGCATAGAGTATAAATTATTATCTAGAGATTGCATCAACTCTGCTAAATCTCTGGCATGTGTTAACAGAGGTTAACAGAGTTTTTTTCTTCATGTTTTTAAGTGAAATAACTCTGTTAACACATGCCAGAGATTTAGCAGAGTTGATGCAATCTCTAGATAATAATTTACACTCTATGTAATGTGATCCATCACGCATTGCTTGCTGAGTTGGATAAATCTTGAACGAGATATGAATAAAAATAAAAACAAAAAAAAAAGGGTTGATTCATGCATGAATATTTTAATATATAGATACATTCTTATTACATTATAAATAAAAAATTGTTTGTTTCAATTAAGAACTTGAGAATGTAAACCATGTTCTTAACCTTACTCAACTATGTCGATATGAATAAAAATAAAAACGAGTTGATTTATAGATGAATCTTTTTAATAGGTTAAGATAAAAAGCATTTGACATCAATGGTTGCGTTCTAAAACAGAGAATAAGTAATGCAACTATATTGATATATGTAAATAAAAAACAAAAATCTTAAACTGACTTATTCTCAATAATGTAATGTAATTCATTGCATTAAAAAGAGAAAATTAAATGATTTAAAATTTAAATGAAAAATAAATTATTGTTCCGCGGCTCCGATGCAACCACAACGATATTCGAGTTGCTAACTTTTGTTTACTCTTGTTTGTTTGTTTGTGTATCTGATTTAAACTTTTTATTTTTGAACACAAACGTGTAAAATAGCTATAAAAGTCTCAGATTATGTTTTAAATTATTCAGTGCATTTCAAAACGTGTAACTTAATTAATAAATAAAATTAAAAATGGATCTACCATAATTAATGCGAAGTCAGAATTTGTGAGTGGAAGAAATGATAGTGAGCTGATTCCTGAAGGAAGCAATGAGTGCTCTAAAGCATTGGATATTCTGCGTACTTGCTATTTGAGGAGAGCTAAAAACGTCGGCGAAAAGCAGAAGATAATATATACCATCGGTCTGGTACAGGGTTATTGGACGAAATTAAAGCATCGAGGAAATTCATCGATTAACATCAAATGGGAAGATCTGGAATCCGCTTTCGATGGAAGGTAAGTAGAATTAACATATTCTTTAAGTTTGCAGAACGATAGAGCGCTCTTTTTCTTTTTCTGGTTAAGAACTACAGCAATAATAAATTTGAAGCATAAGGACCCCATTGACTTCCTCAAAGAATGTGAAGAATCAGTTGAGCAAAAAATGGAGGGCCTTATAACACAGAAATTGTTTGTAAAAGTCAACACAGTCTTTTATGCGAACTTCATCAAGTTTTATGGGGAGGAAGAAATCAGGCCCGTAGACAAGGGGGGTTTTAGGTGTTCAAACCTCCCTTTGGACCCCCTTAGGGTCCAGAAAGTATAAAGAATTAACACAAATGAGACTATTTAATTCAAAATGTAATTTTGTTTTTAGATAAACTGTGATAATTATGTTAATTTTCTTGAAAACTTCACTTAATTATTGAAAAATTTTTTTGGCCAAGTGAAAGATTAGTTTTGCTTATAAGAGTCATAATCATTATATTAGAATTCATCTCCAAGGAGTTGGTATATTAAAAATGAGTTTCAATGCTCAAAAAGTCCGTGATATCCAGTAAAATATATATATATAAAAGTTATACCTAGAACGAATATAATTTTGTAAATTGAAGAAAATTAGCTTGACATTTTTTATGCCATATCTACCCAGCAAACCATAGTTGATGACTATGGCGAAATTCCGACTAATTCATCACTATTTTAAGCTGTCTTAAAGAAATCATTACAATTTCGTTACGCAAATATCGAAACAGTATCACTTTTTATACAAATTTATATAAAATTTTGTTATGCGACAGCTTGTACGACATATTAAAATGCTAACAGAGTAAAATTTCCTGTCTTTCGAACTGTCTGAACGAAATCGTAACTTTTTCGTAACATTTTCGTTGGGACTCGTTACGAAACCATACGATACTTCGTTACGAAGTCGTGTCAAGCCCTTCATACGATTTTCCCTTCATACGTAAAGAATATCGTATGAAGCGGTTGACACGACTTCGTAACGATTTCGTAACGAGTTTTATCGAAAATAGTACGAAAAAGTTACGATTTCGTTCAGCCAGTTCGAAAGAAAGGAAAGTTTACTCTATTTGCATTTCAATATGTTTTACAAACAGTCGCATAACGAAACTCTTTATAAATTCGAATAAAAAGTGAAACTGTTCCGATATTTGCGTAACGAAATTGTAACGATTTCTTTAAGACAGCTCGAAATAGTTATGAATTCGCCGGAATTTCGACAAAGTCGTCAACTATGGTTTGCTGGGTAAGCATATTAGACCCAAAACTTTTGAAAAATCATTCATTTGAGTGGGTTTTTTTTTCATTTTTAAAAGTGTAAAAAATATATGATCCACGAAATTTTACACATTATGGGGTATTCCACGTAAAGCCAATAACTAAAAATTTTGACATCTAAAATTTCCAACTTGGCACAAAAATTTAACCCTGTGCGAATCCTTTTCCAAATAACGGGTTTCGAAAAATCACCTTAAATCTAAATATGAAAAAATTTTTGTAAAATATTTTATACAGTCCAATTTTATATTGATTTGATGATTTCAAATCATTTGAAAAAAATTAACAATTACAGTTTTTTAAGCTTTAGCATTTTAAAAATGTTTATTTTTATTGTATTAAAAAATTAAAAAACAATTTAGAAGTTAAAAAAATTTTGTTTTTAGTGTTTTTAATATGCAAATAATTTAAATATAAATCCACAACCAATTAAATTCTTAAATAATTAAAAAAAGTTACTGTTTCTTTTTATAAAAATTTATCTAGCAAAGTAATTATTTTAATATTAACATGAACTTATTTTCATGTGAAATCTTATAGAATAAATTGCGTATAAGATACTGGTGCTGTGCAAAAACCAGTATTCGAATTACGGTTTTTGAAAAATAGTCTGAAATTTAAATGTGACTGTATCGGAGTCGATTCCTCTAGTCTAAAAATTTTATTAAAAAAAAAATATATATAGTAATTGTTATTGGAATTGAATCATGAGAAAATGAAACTGTTAAATTTTTAAAGATCTTCAAATATTTTCTTTTGAATTTATTTAAATTGTCGAAATCATTTTCGAGAACAGTAATATTTTAGCCCTTAATGATAACTCGAACTAGGGTTCACACAGGTTCAAATAGTTGTACACAACCTGGGGATCAACAAAAGCGTAAGATAGCCAAAAAGAAACCAAATCTAAAGACTACATTTTTTTTTTCTGCCGTTTATATGGAATGTCCATAAAAGTTGTGAATACAGCTTCACCAGCTGAACTTTTTAAAAAATGTTTGCATGTTTCATAGCCGATTTTAATTTTGATTTTAATAAACTGCAAGGAATCTAACTTATTTTTACCGTTCTCATTAATATTGTTGAAATAGTAAAATTTTGCCACAGACATTTTTACTGTTTGTGCTAATTTTCGGAATAATACTTTTTAAAAGAAATTCAAAATTCTCAATTTGGACCATTTTTTACCAAAAATCAAAACACTTAGTACTCAAAATTGATTTGTAAAAAGAAATTAAATAAACTTTTCTCATGTATCTGTCATTTAAAAACAGGCATATTCACAAATAGTCTTAAAAGAAAACGGATTTGCTTAAAAATTTGCATATCCTGTCTTCCAGTTATTACTGGTATCTACTTATAGATTTCTTACCAAAACCCCCGCCCCCCCCCCCCCCCCCTAAGGTAAATACTGGCTACGGGCCTGGAAGAAATTGA
This sequence comes from Coremacera marginata, assembly GCA_914767935.1. Classification (NCBI taxonomy): domain Eukaryota; kingdom Metazoa; phylum Arthropoda; class Insecta; order Diptera; family Sciomyzidae; genus Coremacera; species Coremacera marginata. The sequence continues at coordinate 87,150,197 of OU612044.1, read as the reverse complement.
AAAGATTAAAAATGTTCACACAAAAAATGCGGTGATTTCAAAATACACCAATCTAAGTGATTGGTTTGAAGAAAATGTCAGAAGCAAAATCCTCAAAAAAATTGATGATTTCTAAGAAAGAGATAGTGGCTGGGCGCTTAAAGACGTTGTTAATCTAACAATTAACATAAATAAATATGCGCCCAGGATTGCTTCATCATTTTTAGAGCTGCCGCAATGTATTTTAAAGAAGAAAGCTTGCGTCAACGTTAAAAATATGGATAATGGTTGCTTTGCATGGGCTATTGTGCCCGCACTCTTCCCCGTTGAAAGACACGCGCAACGCGTTTCAAAATATCCACACTATTCCACAGTATTAAACTTTAAAGGCATAAACTTTCCAGTTTAAAGGGCACACATTAAAAAATTTTAAAATTTAGATGGCATAAGCATTAATGTGTATGAACTCACTAAAGAAACAAAAAAAGGTACATTCAAGGTTCTACCAACTAGATTAACGGAAAATAAACGTGTAAAATAAGTAAATTTATTGCTAATACAAAGTTCTTAAGTTGAAGAAGAAGAAAACCTGGCAATACAATATAACTATGTTTGGATAAAACATATTTCGCGACTCGTATCTTGTCAGTTATCATTGCGGCAAGGAACCAAATACCTTTGCGATCGATGCCTCCATTACTTTTATTCTGATGAGAAATTTCAAACTCATATTAAAGAATGCGGAAAACACAACGAGTATATAGTAACTTTCCCATCTAAAAAAGTGTTAAATTTGGAAATTTCCAAAATAAAGAGCGAGTTCCGTTTGTTCTTTATACCGATTTTGAGTGCATTTTGAAGCCAACATCGATAAAAAAAGGAAATGGAGAGCATTATCTGCAACATGAGGCTCACAGTGTTGGGTATTTTGTAAAATGCTGTTATGATAATAACTTCTCATATTATAAAAGTTATAGAGGTTTGAGCTGTGCAGAATGGTTTGCTAAGGAGCTTCAGTACATAGCAAATACAGTGGAATCTATTGTTAACGATATAAAACCTATGGAGGATCTTACATCAGAACAAGTGGCGAGCTTTATTTCTGCACCAAATTGCCGTATTTGTAACAAACAGTTTGCCGAATCTGATGTTAAAGTGAAAGATCATTGCCATATAACGGGCAAATACAGAGGACCCGCACATCAGCTATGCAATATTAATTACAAGGACGGTAAAACAATCCCTATCGTAATCAGCGTTGCCATTTTAGACTTTTTGCGGCTAGATTTAGACTTTTTTTATTAAATTTAGCCGGTGAAAATCGGGGGAGCCTCTAGCCTTTTTTTAAGCCCTTTTTTAAATTTCATTTACCTTTTTTAGCCTTTTTCATTACAAAATGTTTCCTTCAAAAAATTAAAAAATTATTGCGAATATCATACGCAACTCTTATTAGAGTCAATGGCAACACTTGTAGCTACAGTGAAACCCGCTTAAGTACCTCCCCCTTTAAGTACCTAACCCGCTTTAGTACCCAAAATTTTCGGGCATTTTTCTCGAAAATGGATGAATGTTTACCCTCTTAAGTGCCCAACCCACTTAAGTACCTTAAAATGCTGACATTTTTGGGTGAGGTACTTAAGCGGGTTTTACTGTAGTTGAACGAAGTTGTGTCTTGGCTGTACAAACAATTGTATTACATATCTGTGTACAAAGTTCCCAACTTCATGACCAACCAAGTTGTATCAATGATCGCATCGCATAAGGCTTGCATTATAGTTGTTTTTTACTAATGCACATCACTAGTGATTGATTTATTTCAAATGGTGGCAGAGCTTGCAAAATATGGAGGAGTAAGTTAAAATTTACAATATGCTAGATTGTACAATATTAAACTATTGTTCCATAGGTATTTCAAGAAAATTGAAAGTGACAATAATCTCATTAAAAGCAAGAATCCGCCAGAATCAGTTCATTAACAGAAAATGGCGCGCTTGGAGCACCAAAAGGCAATGTGTTCAAGCTGCAAATCGTCAAGTGCAAGTAGCGATACTGACGAAAGTAAAACAGAGAGGTACTGTTCGTTAAAAATATTGATGTACGCCACCATAAAAGTCCTTCCAATATAGCAACCGTAGCTCCGGCATCTTGGATGGCAATAAAAATCCAAGGAAAATAGATATGTTGAAATCATATAAAACATTGTTCAATTTTTACTAATGTTGTCTTCGATATGCAGTCATAGAATATAATTATATAATTTCACAAATTTAGATTCTTTGATTTAGAATAATTAAATATCTTCTTATCAGCAAATTATTTCTCTTTTTAAAAGAAAATTGTAGTGTTTACACTGAAAATTAATTTATGCTTTCACTATTTTAAATGGTAAAAACAAAGAATGGGTTTCCTTCTAATTTTTTAGTGCGCTATTTCTTTTGTAACTATGACATACTGAATTCTTTGATATTACTAATCCAGCTGTGTGAAAATCATACCATTAATTAAGAAAATTAGAGAAATAATTAGTATTTTTGGAAAAATTTTAGACTGGGTGGGTTGATGTTTCAATGAATACATTTGCCGAATAAGACAAAATTTTCTGTAACAAGACAAATTTTCTTCTAAAAAGGGTATACTTTTTTCTATGATTTAGTTAAAGTTTATTAGTTAAATTAATGAAAATATTTGCATTTTCACCAGTAAATTCATTTTATTTCATCATATTCCACACTGAGAAAAATATTGTATATTAAATTACCTGTAAAATTTTATAAGTAAAAGAAATTTTGTTTTTATATGAAATTAAATTTATTTATTATAAATATTGGTTGGAAATACTTGTCAATGTATTTAATTTTTTTTACATTAATTTGAATGTTCAAAAAAATGGCGGCTTTAATTTTAAAACAGTTGTTTTATCAGGCAAATAATTAAATGTAGTGGTGGAAATCTCACATCTTTTAATTCGACGACTTTATAACATTTTTTACTATCTTTTTCAATTAGACAAAAGCAATCCAATTGATTAATAAGTTTTTTTGTTTTCAATTCTTCGCAAATAAAATATATTTTTTCATCAGATTCACATAAAATGTATATAATTATATAAAAAAGAATTGTATCGAATTCTTCGGATATAGCCAAAATAGTATTCAGTTTATAAACAATATTATTAAGAATAGTTTCATTAGTTGAAAAAACGTTTGTAAATAATGTAGCATCCATATTTGGTTTAAGATATTCCCAGACATCGGAACAAGTAAAATTTATATATTTACCATCACCACATAGCCAAAAGAAAAATCGATACAACTATGTTTTCGAGCTGTCGATTTTTAAAAAATCTGAAAAGCCTTGGGCCCCCTTGCCGAAAGTTAATGAAATTTACCAAAGATCATTTTTGTAGATCATAGTTTTTACCACTTTCGTCTTCAGTTCATATTTGGTTGGCTTCATTTGTCTTCAGCTCATATGCGTTCACCATCGCTTTTAATGCTTATTCTTCGGTTCATCTTCTTTTGGTTTTGCTTGTCTTCGGTTGATCTTTCGTTCATCTTAAGATTTGCCCGTAAGTCTTCGGTTAAGCTTTATTTGCCTTCGGTTAGTCTTCGTTTTTTTTCGGTTGTCTTCGGTTCATCTTCGTTCGTTCGATCAAGGCAGGCCGAAAATCGTAATCGTACCCATATTAATACATCGAGTAACTTACTTTTTCTGCACGCCATTGTAATAATTTTTGCCTGAACTTTATTCTAAGACCCAGTCGATCGATTGGAATAAGGTTATTTATATCATCAAAAGTCATTAATGCCATTGCTTCCATTTCAATTTTTTTAGCCATGAAATCTGTGAGTAAATCTTCACAGCCCCACTGGACAAGTAACTGTTGTTCTTCGGCCAAATTTTCGAACAAAATCACTTGTTGTTCCATTTTTTAATTTTCGCTTTCACTTCGGATAACGTTTTGTTTTCACTTACTTTTTTCACTTCACTTTCGCTCGTTTTTCACTTTATATTGTTGCAGAATTTACATTTATACTTCAAAATTTTAGAGCTTAAAATTCTTCTGATGGCGAAAACTAAATGAATGTACAAAACAACGAAACAAACACGACGATACGAAATAACGGGAGTCCACTAAGTAATTCTTTGAATTGCGTAAAAAAATTGGTAAAACCGTATTTTTATTAAAAATGTTTAGTAAAAACGCAGAAACTTTAGATACAGACATATGCAAAAGAAGATTTATCAGAGAATTAATTGGGATTCACTAAAAAATTCTTCAAATTACGAAACATTACAAATTCAAAACGGCATAATCAAACAAATTTTTCTTCAATTTCTTTCTTTGTCTTTTGGCAAAAATATTAACTGTTTATGCTAAATACGATTAGAAGTGTAATATAAAGTTTTCAGTGAAATACCCAATTTTTTCTTAAAATTTTTAAGTGACAATTTCGTTTATTCAAAGAATTTTGTTTAGTTTAAACAAAGAATTCACTTTAGAGATTTCAAACACTGTTTCTTTTAATCAAATAAAGTTGTTTCTTAAATAACTACTTTAAAATCAAAGAAGTGCAATTCTTTGATATAACAATTCTTTTTTTTTCCGTGTACTAAAAAGAAATTCAGCAGATTTTAGCAGTGATTCAGAGAACTATATGCATAACGATGGAACTACCAGCAATACCAACAAAAGGTGTATAATCTGTCACATTTTCATTAATTTTTATTGAATATTTTGATTGAGAAATATTTTAACTTTTAGAAAATATAAACAAAATGTTTGTAAAGCTTGGTTAAGAGATAAGAGATTCAAAGATTGGATTGCTGAAAATGAGGACATAGTGTTTTGCAAAATTTGCTGCTGCAAACTGCAGTCAAAAATTTGTGGTCTCATCGCTCACTCCAAAACAAGAAAACAAATTGCGCCAGCCGCTCCACTGTCAAAAGGAAATCAGGTAAGAATTCCTTTTAAGCCAGCAAAGACTGAAATCAAAATCAAGAAAGCTGAATTATCAAATGCACTTTACGTCGCTGCTCATACAGCAATTCAATTAGTGGACCATTTGACGAAACTCCAAAAAAATTAATTTTGCAATAGCGAAATAGTTTCAGATATTAAATTGGGGCGAACGAAATGCAGCGCATTGATTAAAAATGTACTGTCCCCGTATTTTCAAAAACGTTTATTGTGTGACATTGCAAATAATAGCTTTAGTTTAATCATTGACGAATCTACGGATAGTAGTGTAAATAAGTACCTTGGAATTGCTGTCAGGTATTACAGTGCAAATACTAAATCAATTGTAAATTCGTTTCTGGCATTGGTTGAACTGGAAGATTTTACAGCAAAAGGAATAGTTACTTCTTTTTTAAAAACTTTGCAAGACCTTAGACTTGATGTAAAAAAATTTGAGGGTACAGATAATGCAAGTGTAATGGTAGGCATGAACAGAGGCGTGATTACTCTATTAAACAACATAATGCAAGCATTGTTTTAGTCCCATGCGTTTGCCACTCAATTCAACTGGCTGTGTCGTGCGCTTCAAAATATATTCCAAACGAAATGAGTTTCTGGTATCGGAAACTTATAATTGTTTTGCGAAGTCTTCAGGTAGATAGAAGAACTATGATAATAAAGGGTCCGCCAAATGATTTTTTTTTTGAAAATGCAAAAAAAAAATACTGAATATTTTCTCAAATTTCTTTTTTTATTTGAATGTGCAATCCTTCCGGTTAATAATGTAAAATAATTTCATTCAAATGGCTGTCTCGGCTGGCCATGCAGTTGCCTACACGATCGGTCCAATTTTTCTTTCAATTTCACTAATCACTGTTCCCAACTTTCACTATTGTTTTGAAGATTTTATAGGAAAGAAAAGAAGTGAAAATGTCTTGGATATTCAAACAGAAAAATTAATCCGTGAAAATTGTCCGAATTTTATAATTGATTTAGTAGAGCAATTGCGCCAACGTTTGCCAAATAATATCAACACTGTGGAAAAAATACATTTTTTTCAGTTGAAAATGCTTTAAAAGTAGTTAAGCATTTAAAGTTTAAAAGAAATGGAAAAATATAAATATAGTATTGATGAAGTGACCGACATAGAAATGCAATGGCAAAGATTAACCTCGTATCAGTGGGCTAATTTACAATCTACTGTTAAATTTTGGAGTGAGGTACGCGAATTCAAAAATGTTTTGGGAGAAAATCCTTTTAATGAACTGTGTAATTTTATTTTTAATTTTTTAATGCTGCCACTAAGTAATGCAGATGTGGGAAGGAGTTTCAGCACTATGAATATCGTAAAAACCAAACTGAGAAACAGTCTCAGAATTAAAATGTTGAATTCGATTTTAGACATTCGCAGTGGCCTTAAAAGAGAAGGAAAATGTTGTCATAATTTTAATATTGAACATCAGATGATGAGGATTTAATAATGGAGGATTTATAGCGTTAAGAAATATTATTTAAACCATTGGTTATATTGAAATTAATATGTTTTTATTTTTTATAATATTGTTAATTTTTATTTATTTATTATTTATATTTATCATAAAAAGATAATAAAACATTTGAATTCTTGTTTAAAGAATTCCAAACATAAGTGATGAAAAGTTGAAGTTGCTTAAAAGGAAAGGAGTGTTCCCATACGAATATATATCAAATTGGTCAACACTAGAAGAAAACCAATTGCCAGCAAAAGAAAAGGTTTATAGTTCCTTAGGAAAATGTCATATTAATTCTAAAGACTATGAACATGCTCTAACAGTTTGGTTAAAATTTAATATAAAAACTCTTGGTGAATACAGCGATCTTTACTTGAAGACTGATGTGTTGCAGATGCATTTGAAAATTTCAGAGAAGGCTGTATAACACAGTACAACACATGATTTTGGGACTCAATTCTGAGAATTGCACTTGAAAGTAGCCCTAAAAAGAAGAAGTTCTGCATCATTCGTTTTGTCAAGTTGCATCCCATAATAATTTAATATCGATTTCAAGTTAGTAAGTATCATATAGGGGAGTTTGTCACGTTTTAGGCTCTTTTGTTTGAAATAACTCGAGAACCACTAGTCCAATTTAGCTGAAACAAATGTAAAAAAATTAAGAATTACAATTCCTTTAATCTGTTCATAGAACGTTTCCCTACATAAGCAACAGTTTCGCAGTTATAAATAAATGTATGAAGAAAAAAAATATCTTTTGCCTGAAAATTAAAATTGTTTTTTTTAAATTCGTAAAAAATATAAAACTGAAAAAAGTTTTAACTTTCACGTAAAGTCACATATCTTATGAACAAAATGAGACATAGATCATGAAAATCAATGTATGCGTTTCGCTTTTATTCACAATTAAGTAAAGGTATGAATTTCAAAATGTTGCTCAAAATTCTTTGGAAAAAACATTGATGACATTTTTTATGATTCTCAGAATTAAAAAAAAAGGAATAAACAAAAGGTTATTTGATTTTTATGATTGCGGTCCCAAAGTAATAAACTCTAATGTGATTCTCAGATATAAATAAATTCCACCCACATTTATGAGTTTCGAACGTTTCGAAAAATTTATAAAGCACACCTGAATTAGGTATATGGCCACCCTTAAAATATGTGCCCATTCATTTTGCTTCATTTTATGCTCAATAACTGGATTACAAATCCATAAATATGTTTTTTTTCTTTATAAACTTTACTTTGCATGAAAATAAAAATTGCGATTCATATTACAGCTATTCTTACACAGAAAATATGACATTTTTATATGTTATTTATGCATAAAAACAAAATTTAGAACATTTTCAATTATTGTCAATATCCATCCTCGTTGAAGTTGACGTTTGTGGTTCTGATGATCTTCTTTTCTTTGTAGGTTGTTCATATTCATGTTCTGAGTTCTGATCCAGACTCGGAGGCTTAGGTGTATCGGTATCAGCAGCGCGTTTAACTGGAAGTGTGGCAGTAAAAGCGGCAATGTATACTTTTGTTTTCCGTTTAATCCATGACGATAATTTATGCATGCGTAGCACCTGGATTCATCATGTCCAGTTAGGTCTTCCACCCAAATTACTGGCTTCATAAAAGACAACTTTGCACCTTTTCCATCCATCCACATTATAAGGGTATTATAACAACTTTTGCACAGTGTTCTGCGGAAAATTTGCACCACTTAAATCTGCTTCATCAAAATAATGACAATACGCTGTTTTGAATTCCTCAGTACACAATTTTTTTCGATCCTGCTTGTCTATTTTTGGGACGATATGACCACAAACGTAACAAAAATAATCGAATTTTGGGCACTTCTTATTTTCCATATTGAAATATATTATATGTTTTGTTCTTATTCACTTTTAAAAACCGGAGAAAAATTCACTTGTACTTTTCGCGTTCGTCGACACTTGTTGAAAGACAAAAATCGATCAGTGAACACCTATAAATACTATGTACTTTTCAATATTTTACTGACATATACTTATGAATGGACGCATCCAGGTATCCAACGGAAAAACACACATCATTAAAAAAGTGCACGTCCCTTTTTTCCCTTTAATTGACTAAACGTAGTACCTACCATAAAAAACAAGAACAGGAATTCAGCTTCCACGCACATTTATAATCGTTTATTAGTTTGCTAACGCAATCATAAAAATGAAATAACCTTTTGTTTATTACTTATTTCTTTTTTAATTCTGAGAATCATAAAAAAGTCATCTACGTTTTTTTCAAAGAATTTTGTACATATCTCGAGCAAATTTTTGTAATTCATACCTTTACTTAATTGTGAATAAAATCGAAAAGCGTACATCGATTTTGATGATCTATGTGACTTTACGTGAAAGCAATAGGACTTGACACTTTTTTCCGTTTTGGATTTTTTATGAATTAAAAATAAAAAAATTTTAATTTTCAGGCAAAAAATATTTTTTTCTTCATACATTTATTTATAACTGCGAAACTGTTGCTTATGTAGGGAAACGTTATATGAACAGATTATAGGAATTGTAATTCTTAATTTGTTAAATTAATTAATTTTTTAATGGCCTCACGCATGTCAGATTATGATCCTAACCAAGCTTCGACATATCTTATGTATTACGACATCAATGTAATGTATTCATGGGCTATGACTCAGTACTTACCATACAGTAATCTGCAGTGGGTCGAAGATGACAATTATTTAAACTTTGATATTCCGGATGATTCGCAGTTTGGCTATAATTTGGAATTTGAAATGGAATATCTAACTAGCTTTCATGATAAGCATAAAGAATTACCTTACGTCCCCGAAAAAAGAGCTCCACCAGGTTTCAAAGACGCAAAAATGCTGGCAACTTTGAACAACAAAATCAAATATGTTGTTCATTATCGAAATTTAAAGGAATATACTTTATATAATTAAATACGAAAATTATATTCGTATAAATATGAAAATACGAGAAAGGCATAAGAGTTACAAAAATTCATCGTGCTTTGAAATTCTCTCGGACTGATTCAATATTTGATCATAATTTGGCTGCTATTGAACTTTTAAAAACAGAAGTAATATTCAACAAACCATTTTATATTGGAATGGTTATATTAGATATCGCCAAAACATTGGTATATGACTTTCATTATAACTACATGAAATACAAATATGTTGATAATTGTGAGTTATGCTATACAGATACTGATTTGCTCACATACGAAATAAGAACTAATGATGTTTATATGGATATGAGTCAACATTTACACCGATTCGACACATCTGGCTATTCTGCAAGAAATTCATATAATTTACCGCAAGTTAACAAGAAAATACTAGGCATTATGTAAGATGAAAATAATGGCCAAAAAATGCTGGAATTTGTTGCATTACGCGCTAAAATGTATGCTTTACTAGTACTAAGGGATGATGCTCAACATCAAACAACTAAAAAAGCAAAAGGAGTCAAGTCTGCTGTGATAAGCAAAGAAATTATATCCGAGGATTACAAAAATTGTCTTGAAGAAAATGTGAAAAGAAAAATCACGCTTAGCCCATTTGATAATAAGAGATATTTGATGCCAAATTGTTTTCTAAAATTACCTTGGGGTCATTACGATGTCTCATCAGGAGAGGACAAAGCACACACCCTCACTTTATTATAAGATCTTTTTGTAAACAAAGAAAACGGTTTTTTTTTGCGTCATCACCATTAAACTATGAAATTCACCACCATATAACATAAATTATACGGTCAATTCTAATAAATTTACACAATCTCTTTTATTTTATTTAAATTTTTTTAATCGCATTTTATAGGTAGTATTTAATTTTATAATAATAATAAAAAAAACACAAAATATTACTTCGGAAAGTAATACCTTTTCACTCTCTGAGGCATTTTCATAAACTCAGTCTCCTCCTCGTAATTGCTGTTTCCAATGGCAGCTATCTCCCCGTATTCCTCGATTTCCAGCTGAAATCCTGCACTCCGCCAAACTCTTAGTTTTCGCTCAGACATTTCCGACACTTTAGCGTTGGTTAGAGAGCTGAACTTGGTGGGATGAAATAACATCATTTCTTCCAGCTCCATCGCGATTTTGAGTCCAAACTTCGTTTCGCATTTTTGAACCGCCAGCGCAGGATATTTTTTACATGGGATAAGCTTCATTATCCCTGCAGCAAGTTTTTGGAAACCATTTTTTTTAAAGTCATTTTTTAGCATGGTGAAGTTCATCTTGTACCTACTCAGTAGATTTAACTTGACTTGACTAATACTTGTATATTAAGACCAGCTGTATTTATATCAATTTATTTAAACGAATTCTTAATTTCAATTTCAGCAATCTTGATCCGTAAAAATAAAAAATTTTAACAAAAATATTAAATACCATGAGTTAAAGAAAGGTTCGAAAACAAATAAAATTTTGTGGTCAAGTTGAGAGATAGTAATTAAAGTTCTAACAAAAAAAAAATTTTCTAACTAACTCTTAAGGAAATAAGCAAATAATTTTGTGGTCAAGTTGAGGAATCGCAATGAAAAGTTCAACAAAAAATATTTCTTGAATATAAATCCTAAGTTCTGACAAAAATTTTGTGGTCAAGTCGAGGGATTGCGATAAAAGATCCATCAAAAACATTTCTCGAATATATATATTTAAAGTTCTATGAAACATTTTGTGGTCAAGTCTAGGCTTGCGATAAAAGGTTTAACAAAAATAGTTCTTGAATGTAAATCTTATGAATATATGCCAAAAAAAGTTGTGGTCACGTTTTTTTGTTTTTTTTTTTATTTTATTTGAGCTTTGGAAAATAAGAATGTTAAACATAAATGCCCACAGTTAATTGTTTTAAAATTTTGATAACTAAAATAATTATAGACAGTAATTTTTCCTAAATATTCAATCAATTGCTTTGGAGGCTGCAAATTTCCGAAGCTGTCGAAATATGCGATTTGATTGGTGTTTTTCCAGTATGCTACCCAATGTGTGCCAGGTCCCTTTGAAGTATCGAAAGTAATTGAATCATAAATTTCGAAAAGGGCGCATCTCGAAATTTTGAGATTTAGGTTTTATCACTGAAATGCACTCTTAGTATGGCCATGCATAGTTCTGTGTAATAGAGGGATAAAAATTTCATCAGTTGCCGCCGATAAGGCAATGATAATGAGAATAAATTTCGAAAAGGGCACAACTCTAAGAGATGAGCCCTTTTCGCACTTGTTTTTTTATTTTATTGCTTTATAAAGTTGTAGATGATTTTTAGAGCATTTGGAGCGCTGAAAATAAAAATTATTCATTGTTTTCTCAAGAAAGATCGGTATGTCGACTTCTTCAGAGTCGAAAATGGTTGTGATTCCAAAAACGAAAAAACGCGGAATTAGAAATACAAATAAGTACAAACGCGCTGAAATTAAAAGAGCTAAAATTAAGGGATATGCGCACACAAATTATAAAGGCAGGGAAGTACCTCGTCGTAGAACAGGCGAGAAGTGCAGGTAATAAGTCCATAATTTAAAGATGTTTTTGTAACAAAAAATATTTTAAGACGTGTTAGAAAATGCTTTGATGGAATAACGGATACAGATTGCAAGGAAATAATTTGTAAAATTAATAATTTTCACACAAAGGACGAACGAGATATTTATCTTCAGGGGCTGTTAGAGGTTTCGGAACCTAAAGATGTTTCTAAACGCAAAAACACTGTAACAGGTAAAACAAAAAGTTGTTCCATTAAGGCGGTCTTCTCATTCAAAACCCGTTTTTTGGACCCTTTTTAAAAAAATTCTTATTTGAAAACGCAAAGAATAATTGAAAACTTTGTTTATTTATTGTATTACAAAAGGTTCAAAGTAAATAAAAAAATTTTTTTTGCCTCGTTACGTGGGCTGTTCAAAAAGTAATGAGACTTCAAAGTTGGTGGTGAAAAAAAAGGTGTCGTCACGGCGGCCACGATTCCAGGTCTCCGGAGCGTCTGAAAAAAACGGGGTTATAATCAGTATAGATGTAATTCTCGGGTGAACCTCAAGCTTAATTTTGTGATTTTTTTTGACAAAATGGCGGCCATTCAAAAAAAAAATTTCAATTTCGGGTTTTTTTTTTTAGTTTAGTTTAAAAAAAAAATAGTAAAAAATTTTTTAAAATTATGGTCGAGGTTCACCCGAGAATGGTGACAATTCTGCGTCGATTCCATTTTGTTTCATGAAAATCGGTTCAGTTGAACTGGAGATATCATCGCCGCCAGTTCGAAAAACGTGGGTTCGAGATAAACGCGTTTAAAGTTTGAAGTAATTTTTTTGGGGGAAAAAAAAAAAATCAAAAATGTTTAAATGCAGTTTTAAAGAGCTGACAATTTTTACTTACAAATATTAGTCGGCGATGCCAGCTCCATACAGGCCACCTTCCTCTTTTTCGTAGAAACTGCTTTCTGCTGCCCTCTCTGCTCTGCGAGCCGTTCTGCCAGCTTTTGATGATGCCGCAGCTCGAGTCTCTGATCGGTTCAATCTGTCTTCATTGCGATCGCAATACCCATCAAACCCATAATTTTAAGTATGGGTATAAAACCGTCGTTGAAGAGGCACGTTGCAATGAAATTGGCCACTTCGATGGTGCGTGCGCCTGAGTTGATGTGTTTGGGCGAAAGTGACCAAAGAACAGAATTGTAGGACTCATTGGAATTCTGAGTTTCAGATCCAAGGCATCTTTCAAGCAAATTATCTGCCGACAGCGCTTCGTAAGCTGGTTTTATTACCTCCATCACCTTCTTGTCCATCAGACCTTGCTTCACAAAAAAGGCTGTATCTTCTAAAGTATTTCGAATTTCTAAAAATCCTTATAGGGGCATATTCACAACTACCCAAGCTATAAATAAATGCAAAAAAAAAAGTTGAAAAAAAAAAGTTGCTCAATGAGAAGACCCCCTTAAATACTTTATTGAAACAAGCGGAACGTAACGTGCTGTGTGTAAGTTAGCATATTTAAGCTTACATGGGATCACGTCGAAGAGATGTCGACGCTTAGCGGATCTTAAAAAAAATAACAAAATACCACATGATCAAAGAGGTACAGCATTGGGGTCGCGGAGCAATGCTATTTCTGGTGAAATATGTTTTAAAATTCATAGTTATATTGATTCTATTCCAAAAAAGGAAATCCATTATTCCAATACTATCATAAAAAATACTTACCATCTTCACTCAACGTTGCAATTTTGCATAAAATGTTTCTTGCTAAATACACTGATGTGACAAAAAAAATTAATTATCAGTTCTTTAGAGAATACTTTAACAAAAACTTTGACATTTCATTTGGCAGACCACAGATTGATGTTTGCTGCAAGTGTGAAAAATTGAAAGTAGAGTTAAAAGACCCTCACCTAAATGACGAAGCAAAGAAAATAATTACCGACAAGCTAACGGAACATAAACTAGACTTTTCAAAATTTTACGAGAAAGTAAAGGAAGTTGAAAAAAAATGTTCTCAAAGTGATACCATAATAGGTCTGTCATTTGATTATATGCAGAACTTACCTCTTCCAACTTTACCAGTTCAGGGAATTTTTTATTATCGTCAGTTATGGGTATTTGAATTTTGCATCCATAACATGAAAACCAACAAAGGTACATTTTATTCATACCATGAAGGAGAGGCCTTAAAAGAACTCAACGAAGTTGCATCATTTTTAAATGATTATATATCAAATTTTATTAGCGCATCTATAACCAAGTTGCATCTCTTTTGCGACGGATGTCCAGGCCAGAATAAAAATAGCGTAAGCATAAAATTTTTATTATCATTAGCGTCACAAAGACATATGAAGATACATCTCTACTTTCCTCAGCGCGGACATTCGAACAATGACTGTGGCCGCAATTTTGGTGTGGTAAAGAGAAAAATAAAACGAGAAGACCGGATATTTACCCACCAACAATACATCGATCTAATTGAAAGATCAAGTAGCACGACAAAATTTCAAGTAATAAAGGTAGATACGGGATATGTACTCGATTTTAAGAAATGGTCAAAACTTAACTTTTAATCGAACGTACTTGCAAAAAACAGTTACGGAAAGAAAGTTCCAAAAACTAAAAAAAAAGTTACTTTTAAAGTGTCTTCTTTTTTTGAATTTATATTTGATCCCGAAAAGCCGGGAGATGTGGTAACAAGGGATCACATTGATGATAACACTACAGAAGAGGAATTTAACCTTGCAAAAATAAATGGATTTTGCGCTTTGCTGCCTAATTTAGATGATTTGGCTTACTCTAACCAAATACCAATAAACAACCTTAAAATATTTGATATCGCCAAGGTGGAAAAATATATTCCACCTGAATTTAAAGAATTTTATATTAAAATATTGCAGTGGCCTACTACAAGTGATGATGAGATACCAGAAGAAGACTTTTGATTTCTTTTTTTTATAAAATTTCATGTACCTGACACATACATATTGTCCACGTTGTTAGTCTATAATAAATGTAATTAATGTTATTAAAATATGAGTTAAGTTTCTAAATAATATTTGAAAAGGGCACATCTCTGAAATTAAAAATTTAGACATGTGCCCTTTTCGTTCTTGTTTTCTATATATTTCAACTAATTCATTCAAATTTAATAATGGTAAAACAGTTTAAATGTTTAGTGTCCAAAGTTTTTCATTAATGAAGAAATATAACTTTAAATGCAATTGCAGGAGCTTAAAATGACTTAAAATGAAGTTTATTCAATGAATTAAAATAAATTTAAGTATGTGCATCTGCAAGAGATACTTTATGATACTTTAGGTACTTTGTGTTTTCTTTTTTATTAAAAATATCCTTAAGTTACAACATTCAGTTAAATTATCGAAAAATAATGATTTATTTTCTGAAGATTTTATTAAATTTAAAATACTAAGTTCGAAAAGGACACATCTCTAGAATAAAAAAACCATCAAAAATGCACGAATTGACGTTAAGATACAATTTTTTTGTAAAGATTTAATGTGTTATGATTTCTTAAATAGAATTGCATTCTCAAATGCAACCTGACACTAATATTCTTAGCATAGTAGGGCTTTTTGTATCTCCTTAACATTTTCTAATTTCATAGTTGTTTAGAATGGTTTATGTGGTTGGGTGTCACACATAAGCACACCTCTAAAATTTGGAATATCTTTAGCATATTTCCTCAAGTCTGCGTCAGTGAGGGCTCTTTTAGGTAGCTTTGTTAAAAATGTTGTTGCTGAGGTTTCAAATAGAGCCCAAATCCTTTTTTTACGGTTTTAAGAACATGCCCTTTCCCATTGCAATAGCTTCCATTTTGCTATTGTGTCGTTTTGATTGTGCCAGCTGCTCTTTCCCATTTTTAACTGCATTTATTGATTTCGTAATGCTTGATACTCCACCAGTTAGACCGCCAAGTGCACCAAGCGCAGCGAATATGGGTGCAAGTGGAAGAAAACCTCCAGATTTAGGTAGTGGTATTACTCGAGGTGTTTTTATTAGAGATTTTTCCCATTGAAAATATTGTTTACAACTTTTATTAAAATTTTAACGGCATCATCTAAGTTTTCTTTATTTTCATTTTAGCACTTTTCAATGCATGTCTAAATAGTCGACGTCCATTTACTTGAGGAGATCTCTTAGTTTTACTGTTAACGTTACCCATACCAAATTTTGCTTTTGCTTTCATTGCGTTAGTAACAAGCCAAGCGTTTGATTTTTCAGCAAAACTACTATCGTTTGCGTTAATCTTTGCCAAGCTTTTTCAGCCAAGACTCTATCGGCAATATGTCTTTTTTAGTGTTGTCTGCAAGTTGCTTTTAAGAGATTGATTCCTTGATCGCCTCTAGCTAACCGTTTATTTAATTTTGTTCCAGGACCACAAAACTGATGGCCCGGCAAATGAAGTTCAATAGGAAGTTTATTAATTAAATTATTTAGAAAACCTTCTCCAATGAATGATGGACGAAGACTGATTGTCTTTTTATATATTATAGTCATAATCAATAGGTATTTATACTTTCAGATTAGAGGTTAAAAGTAAAGTGAATTTAAATCAATAAAATGATCTGATTATATATGATATCGTTTAGTAGTTTTCATAATGCGCTTCTTAAAGCAACATAAAACACTTGACGTAAAGAATATTGATACAAAGCTAAGTACATCAAATAGAACACGCCACAGTTCATTACTACCGAACTCTATTCGTGGTCTTATTGTTGGATCATCAAATTGTGGAAAAACATATCTGATGGCAAGTCTTATTGAAAGTCCTAATGGATTAAAATTTGAAAATATTTACTTATACTCAAAATCACCACAGTAACTAAAATATCAATATTTGGAGCGTCTAATTACACATATTAAGGAAATAAATTTTTCACATTTTCCAATAATGATGATGTCATATCCCTAGATGAAGTACAACCGAACTCAATATTTATATTCGATGATGTAGCTTGCGAGAAACAAAATCATATACGATCTTACTTCTGTATGGGACGTCACAAACATGTCGATAGTTTTTACATATGTCAAACTTATACACGAATACCAAAACAATTGATTCGTGATAATGCTAATATGATTAAAATATTTAAACAAGATGAAATGAATATCAGACACATTTACAATGCTCATGTTAGTTCTGATATGTCTTTTAAGATACTTCATGAGTTATATTCAAAGTGTTGGAAAGAAAAATACGATTTTATAGTTATCAATAAGGACGATAGAAAAGGATTTGACTTATTTATCAGTTTATAAAAGAAAATGTATAGATATTTTAAAATCAATACAACAACTGCTCCTGAACTGATCCCATTAAACAGATAACTGCTAAACTGATCTATACTGTTCAATAGATAACTGGTAAACTGATCTATACTGTTCAAATAACCGCTAAAACTGATCTACTGTTCAACAGCCAACTACTATATGGACCATCAATTATTATGAATAAGAAAACAAATCTAGTTAATAATCTCATTAAAACTCGAAATATTTTGAAAAAGATATATAAAAGTCTTCAGCTCGGATAAGTTGCAAGTGATAAGCTTTTAGAAAAGACTTTTAAGCCAATATCAAATCCTTTAAAAGAAATAATTTAAAAGAAATAATTCAAATCAACAAATAATAGAAGCATAGCTAAAAATGAAACGCATTCAGAAAATTCTTTTAAAGATAATAAAATTGCTACCAGCACACCATTTATTAAAAAGAGCAAGCATGATTATAATATATTTTCTCCAGGCTTTGATGGCAGTAAAATCGAAAAAGTTAATCTGTATTTAAATCATTTGATACTCATAATGATGATGGTGATGATGATACTAATAATGACTAATAATGATGATAATTATGATAATGATACGGAAAATGATGATGATGTCACCATCGCCTTAAACCTAAATCAAAGTATTCAATACGATTTATCGAAAGTTAATTTAAATAAAGTCGATAAAACCTACGGCCCTCACAAGGATAAAAATCATGTATGGAGACTGGGCAATGAACCAATTACTTTTGATTCAACCAATATAACAATAGGTAATTCAAAATGGACCTTCACACCAGGTTTATACGAACTATTAGTTTACAAAAATTCTAACAATTTTAATGATGCAGATTTAAATACATATAAACAAATATAAGAGATGTCTAATGCTCATAAACAAAATAATAATACCAATGATCAAATTAGGGGAAACGCTCAAAAAAATATACAACAATTATTAGAAAACTATTTAAAGATAAAGTTCATAAAGGCAAAGGTTTAATGAATTTGAATACAAAAAATTTAAACTATATTTATTGGGATGATCCCAACGAACTGGTTGCTAGAATACGTCTTTTGATCGCATCATCAACAGCTGGGCACTCGAATCATTATAATGAAATAATTTCAATTATTGAAGAATTGAGAGAAGCAAAGATTATTGTATAAATAGCCCCTAAAATGTACCATAATCTATATTCATAAAATGCCTCTCGATAAGTTTGGACATTATATGGGAAGCTCTGAAAGATATCAAAATCCACATACCAAGATTCATTTAGATAGTGATCGTCATTTCAATTTCAACACGCGTAGAATAAAAAATATTGCCAATCCTGTATTAGAAACTGATGCTGTGAATAAAATTTATTTAAAAAATTGTATTGGAGAAATAAATAAACAATTAAATACATTATATGTGGAGGGAACTAAGGAGACGGAATATCGTCTCAAAGAATTAATACAACAAAAAAACATATCGCTTACAGAAAAACTTGTAGACTTCGAAGCACTCTTAAATAAATCGTTAGAAGTGATAAAATCGGCGTTAACATATAAAATTTATGAACTCGAACAACGCCTTTTTAGAATAATAAAAGATCATTCTGTGTTTTTGGACGAGAAAATAAATCGTGTTGAAAGGAATTCACCAAAAGAAGCTCTAAAACGAGTGTGGGCTAAGGTAGCAGCTAGAGACGGAGAGGTGGAAGCTCTTAAACGAACAAAAACTGCTGAAGACACTAGAAATGGACAAACAAGCAGTAGTGCAGGAGCTTCATAAGCAAGCACGCAGAAATTTCATACGATGACGAGTGATAACCAAGGGAATAGGTTACCGGTTCCTTTTAACGGTAATAGATGCATTTTCAAAGTTTGCGTGGGCTGTTCCCGTAAAATCTAAAGGTAGCGAAGATATTACCAATGCGATGAAATCAATTCTTTCCCAAAAGAGAATACCAAAAAACTGGCAAATTGATAATGGAAAAGAGTTTTATAATAAAACATTTTAAAACCTGATGAAAAAACCTGATGAAATATTAATCACTATTCTACATATAGCATCATGAAAGCATCTATTGTAGAACGATTTAATAGAACTATAAGGAATGATGTGGAAGAAATTTAGCTTGCAAGAAATTATCAGTGGTTAGATATTAATATTTGATTAATCATTAATCGATTTGATTAATCAATATAACAGTAAAAATCATAGAACTAATAGAATGATGCCAAAGTCCGTTAAAGGCGGAAATGAGCGTTCTTTACCTAAACGTGCTTATAATCATCCTAAAGTTTTTAAATATGGTAAACTAAAAGTTGGAGATCATCAATAAGTAAATATAAGCATATTTTTGCAAAAGGATATACCCCAAACTGGACAACTGAAATTTTTAAAAATTAGAACGATACAGAATACAAATCCTATAACTTATTTATTGGATGACCTTATTTACCTTTTATTCTACAACATTTTTTTAAAATTGATGTTTTAAAAGATGGTTTTCTACAACACATGCAACATCATCATCATCATCTTCTCCAGAGCTGTCATATAAGTTGTTGTTGTTGTTATAGAATATATTTTCATTTTCCTTCCTCTATTTAATGCTTAAGGAAAATACACCATATTGATCTTTGACTTTCATTAGAATGTGTAGTGTTTCGTTTAAATAATCCATTTGATCCTTAGTAATAATCAATAATCTTTTCGGTTAATAAATGTGATATACTTTGTTTACAATACATCTAATACTTTCGCCATATTTTGTATCAGTTCTTTCGATTCTGTTGACTTCATTTGGAAAATTTACTTCCATATTCTTTAAAGGTAAGTATTTAAAAACCGGATTTTGAAAAATATTTTTTAAACTTGTTTTCATAATCATTTTGTAAGTTGAACTTTTCACTGTGATAGATATTATAATAATAATTCTTGATTTTTTAAAATCTATTTATTGAACATAATATTTAACGATTTCTTATCAGTTGCGGTTATTTTGCATCCGGTTATTTGCTGATTACTAACGTATGCATGTATGTATGTATGCATGTATATATGTATGTATGTATATGAAATAATTACAAGATATGATGAAATACTCTGTTATATCAAGAGAAGTTAGAAACTTGAATGAACATGTAAGATTCTAATTTCAGAGAGAGAGACGTGTGCAAGATATAAATAGAAAAACTATGATAAGAGAGATTTTGTTGTAATTCATTCTTCATTATATATATATTGGGGACAACTTTTGAAAACTCTTGATAAATACTGCACTTGTCATGCGCTGTTTAAAACTTTACAAACAATAAATGCCACCGTTTTGGATATTATGTTGCTGGTGTTTCTAACCGCAGAAGGAGGGGTTAGAACACAAATATATTCTCTCAGTAGAGGACAACAAATGCCAACAAACCTTCCAATATTTGAATTAAGTCATAATCAACATATAAAAATTGAAGTCAATAGTGGTATGATATCGTTAGTTGGTGATTATAAAGATATAAATGAATACTCATACAAACCATTATGTGTTTTCCTAGAAAAAGATGGCTCTTTTGAAGGTGCGAAAA